>CAKXZU010000163.1:0-225426 GCA_936014575.1 Bombus lapidarius
CCAATACTATAATTGCATTGGATATGACAGGGAAGACTGTTAACATTGTGCAAACCGAACGATGTGCGCTGTATAAAGAATAAAATGTGGAGTATAACGCGCTCCGAAATGTCTTCGTAAACACAATAGCAGAGGAGATACGATCAAATAGATTTATTTGGCCTTGAAAATTTAAAAAATATAATTGCATTGCATATGACAGGGAAGAGTGTTAACGTTGGGCAAACCGAACGATGTGTCCTGTATAAAGAACCAAATGTGGAGTATAACGCGCTCCGAAATGTCTTCGTAACCCCAATACCAGCGGAGATACGTTCAATTAGATTTATTTGGCCTTGAAAATTTAGAAACTAAATCTGCTTTGGATTTGAGGGGGAAGCGTGTTAACGCTGGCCAAACCCAACGATGTGCCCTTTATAAAGAATCAAATGTGGAGTATAACGCGCATCGAATTGCCTAGATAACCCCAATAGTAGCGGAGATACGATCAATTAGATTTATTTGACCTTGAAATTTAAATACTATAATTGCATTGGATTTGACAGGGAAGAGAGTTAACGTAGGGAAAACCGAACGATGTGTCCTGTATAAAGAATCAAATGAGGAGTATAACGCGCATCGAATTGCCTAGGTAACCCGAATAGCAGTGGAGATACGATCAATTAGATTTATTTGGCCTTGAATATTTAAATACTATAATTGCATTGCATATGACAGGGAAGAGTGTTAACGTTGGGCAAACCGAACGATGTGTCCTGTATAAAGAACCAAATGTGGAGTATAACGCGCTGCTAATTGCCTGGATAACCCCAATAGCAGCGGAGATACGATCAATTAGATTTATTTGACCGTGAAAATTTAAAAACTATAACTGCTTTGGATATGACAGGGCAGAGAGGTAACGTAGGGAAAACCGACGATGTGTCCTGTATAAAGAATCAAATGTGGAGTATAACGCGCTCCGAAATGTCTTCGTAAACCCAATAGCAGCGGAGATACGATCAAATAGATTTATTGGCCTTGAAAATTTAAAAACTATAACTGCTTTGGATATGACAGGGAATAGTGTTAACATTGTGCAAACCGAACGATGTGCTCTGTATAAAGAATCGAATGTAGAGTATAACGCGCATCGAATTGCCTAGATAACCCCAATAGCAGCGGAGATACGATCAATTAGATTTATTTGGCCCTGAAAATTTAAGAACTATAACTGCTTTGGATATGACAGGGAAGAGAGGTAACGTATGGCAAACAGAACGATGTGCCCTTTATAAAGAATCAAATGTGGAGTATAACGCGCATCGAATTGCCTAGATAACCCCAATAGCAGCGGAGATACGATCAACTAGATTCATTTGACCTTGAAAATTTAAATACTATAATTGCATTGGATTTGACAGGGAAGAGAGTTAACGCTGGCCAAACCCAACGATGTGCTCTTTATAAAGAATCAAATGTGGAGTATAACGCGCATCGAATTGCCTAGATAACCCCATTTGCAGCGGAGATACGATCAATTAGATTTATTTGACCTTGAAAATTTAAATACTATAATTGCATTGGATTTGAGGGGGAAGAGTGTTAACGCTGGCTAAACCCAACGATGTGCCCTTTATAAAGAATCAAATGTCTAGTATAACGCGCATCGAATTGCCTAGATAACCCCAATAGCAGCGGAGATACGATCAATTAGATTTATTTGACCTTGAAAATTTAAATACTATAATTGCATTGGATTTGACAGGGAAGAGTGTTAACGTAGGGCAAACCGAAAGATGTGCGCTGTATAAAGAATCAAATGTGGAGTATAACGAGCCCCGAATTGTCTTCGTAACCCCAATAGCAGCGGAGATACGATCAACTAGATTCATTTGACCTTGAAAATTTAATACTATAATTGCATTGGATTTGACAGGGAAGAGAGTTAACGCTGGCCAAACCCAACGATGTGCTCTTTATAAAGAATCAAATGTGGAGTATAACGCGCATCGAATTGCCTAGATAACCCCAATTGCAGCGGAGATACGATCAATTAGATTTATTTGACCTTGAAAATTTAAATACTATAATTGCATTGGATTTGAGGGGGAAGAGTGTTAACGCTGGCTAAACCCAACGATGTGCCCTTTATAAAGAATCAAATGTCTAGTATAACGCGCATCGAATTGCCTAGATAACCCCAATAGCAGCGGAGATACGATCAATTAGATTTATTTGACCTTGAAAATTTAAATACTATAATTGCATTGGATTTGACAGGGAAGAGTGTTAACGTAGGGCAAACCGAAAGATGTGCGCTGTATAAAGAATCATATGTGGAGTATAACGAGCCCCGAATTGTCTTCGTAACCCCAATAGCAGCGGAGATACGGTCAATTAGATTTATTTGGCCTTGAAAATTTAAAAACTATAACTGCTTTGGATATGACAGGGAAGAGAGGTAACGTATGGCACACAGAACGATGTGTCCTGTATAAAGAATCAAATGTCGTGTATAACGCGCTGCGTGTTGCCTAGATAACCCGAATAGCAGCGGAGATATGGTCAATTAGATTTATTTGGCCTTGAAAATTTAAAAACTATAACTGCTTTGGATTTGACAGGGAAGAGTGTTAACGTAGGGCAAACCGAACGATGTGCGCTGTATAGAGTATCAAATGTGGAGTATAACGCGCCCCGAATTTTCTTAGTAACCCCAATAGCAGCGGAGATACGTTGAATTAGATTTATTTAGCCCTGAAAATTTAAAAACTATAATCGATTGGATTTGAAAGGGAAGAGAGGTAACGTATGGCAAACCGAACGATGTGTCCTGTATAACGAATCAAGTGTCGAGTATAACGCGCTCCGAAATGTCTTCGTAACCCCAATACCAGCGGAGATACGTTCAATTAGATTTATTTGGCCTTGAAAATTTAGAAACTAAATCTGCTTTGGATTTGAGGGGGAAGAGTGTTAACGCTGGCCAAACCCAACGATGTGCCCTTTATAAAGAATCAAATGTGGAGTATAACGCGCATCGAGTTGTCTAGATAACCCCAATAGCAGCGGAGATACGATTAACTAGATTCATTTGACCTTGAAAATTTAAATACTATAATTCCATTGGATTTGACATGGAAGAGTGTTAACGTTGGGCAAGCCGAACGATGTGTCCTGAATAAAGAATCAAATGAGGAGTATAACGCGCCCAGAATGGTCTTCGTAACCACACTAGCAGCGGAGCTACGGTCAATTAGATTTATTTGGCCTTGAAAATTTAAAAACTATAATTCCATTGCATATGACAGGGAAGAGTTTTAACGTTGGCCAAACCGAACGATGTGTCCTATATAAAGAATCAAATGAGGAGTATAACGCGCATCGAATTGCCTAGATAACCCGAATAGCTGTGGAGATACGATCAATTAGATTTATTTGGCCTTGAATATTTAAATACTATAATTGCATTGGATTTGACAGGGAAGAGTGTTAACGTAGGGCAAACTGAACGATGAGCGCTGTATAAAGAATCAAATGAGGAGTATAACGCGCCCAGAATTGTCTTCGTAACCCGAATAGCAGCGGAGGTACGGTCAATTAGATTTATTTGGCCTTGAAAATTTAAAAACTATAATTGCATTGCATATGACAGGGAAGAGTTTTAATGTTGGCCAAACCGAACGATGTGCCCTATATAAAGAATCAAATGAGGAGTATAACGCGCATCGAATTGCCTAGATAACCCGAATAACAGTGGAGATACGATCAATTAGATTTATTTGGCCTTGAATATTTAAATACTATAATTGCATTGGATTTGACAGGGAAGAGTGTTAACGTAGGGCAAACTGAACGATGTGCGCTGTAGAAAGAATCAAATGTGCAGTATAACGAGCCCCGAATTGTCTTCGCAATCCCAATAGCAGCGGAGATGCGGTCAATTAGATTTATTTGGCCTTGAAAATTTAAAAACTATATTTGCATTGCATATGACAGAGAAGAGTTTTAATGTTGGCCAAACCGAACGATGTGTCCTGTATAAAGTATCAAATGAGGAGTACAACGCGCACCGAATTGCCTAGATAACCCCAATAGCAGCGGAGATACGATCAATTAGATTTATTTGGCATTGAATATTTAAATACTATAATTGCATTGGATTTGACAGGGAAGAGTGTTAACGTAGGGCAAACTTAACGACGTGCGCTGTATAAAGAATCAAATGAGGAGTATAACGCGCCCAGAATTGTCTTCGTAACCCCAATAGCAGCGGAGATACGGTCAATTAGATTTATTTGGCCTTGAAAATTTAAAAACTATAATTGCATTGGATATGACACGGAATGTTAACGTAGGGCATGCCGAACGATGTGTCCTGTATAAAGAATCAAATGAGGAGTATAACAAGCCCAGAATTGTCTTCGTAACCCCAATAGCAGCGGAGATACGGTCAATTAGATTTATTTGGCCTTGAAAATTTAAAAACTATAACTGCTTTGGATATGACAGGGTAGAGAGGTAACGTGTGGCAAACAGAACGATGTGTCCTGTATAAAGAATCAAATGTCGAGTATAACGCGCTGCGAGTTGCCTAGATAACCCGAATAGCAGCGGAGATACGGTCAATTAGATTTATTTGGCCTTGAAAATTTAGAAACTAAATCTGCTTTGGATTTGAGGGGGAAGAGTGTTAACGCTGGCCAAACCCAACGATGTGCTCTTTATAAAGAATCAAATGTCGAGTATAACGCGCTGCGAGTTGCCTAGATAACCCGAATAGCAGCGGAGATACGGTCAATTAGATTTATTTGGCCTTGAAAATTTAGAAACTAAATCTGCTTTGGATTTGAGGGGGAAGAGTGTTAACGCTGGCCAAACCCAACGATGTGCCCTTTATAAAGAATCAAATGTGGAGTATAACGCGCATCGAGTTGTCTAGATAACCCCAATAGCAGCGGAGATACGATTAACTAGATTCATTTGACCTTGAAAATTTAAATACTATAATTCCATTGGATTTGACATGGAAGAGTGTTAACGTTGGGCAAGCCGAACGATGTGTCCTGAATAAAGAATCAAATGAGGAGTATAACGCGCCCAGAATGGTCTTCGTAACCACACTAGCAGCGGAGCTACGGTCAATTAGATTTATTTGGCCTTGAAAATTTAAAAACTATAATTCCATTGCATATGACAGGGAAGAGTTTTAACGTTGGCCAAACCGAACGATGTGTCCTATATAAAGAATCAAATGAGGAGTATAACGCGCATCGAATTGCCTAGATAACCCGAATAGCTGTGGAGATACGATCAATTAGATTTATTTGGCCTTGAATATTTAAATACTATAATTGCATTGGATTTGACAGGGAAGAGTGTTAACGTAGGGCAAACTGAACGATGTGCGCTGTATAAAGAATCAAATGAGGAGTATAACGCGCCCAGAATTGTCTTCATAACCCCAATAGCAGCGGAGATACGGTCAATAAGATTTATTTGGCCTTGAAAATTTAAAAACTATAATTGCATTGGATTCGACATGGAAGAGTGTTAACGTTGGACAAGCCGACCGATGTGTCCTGTATAAAGAATCAAATGTCGAGTATAACGCGCTGCCAATCGCATAGATAACCCGAATAGCAGTGGAATTACGATCAATTAGATTTATTTGGCCTTGAATATTTAAATACTATAACTGCATTGGATTTGACAGGGAAGAGTGTTAACGTAGGGCAAACTGAACGATGTGCGCTGTATAAAGAATCAAATGTGGAGTATAACGAGCCCCGAATTGTCTTCGTAACCCCAATAGCAGCGGAGATGTGGTCAATTAGATTTATTTGGCCTTGAAAATTTAAAAACTATATTTGCATTGCATATGACAGAGAAGAGTTTTAATGTTGGCCAAACCGAACGATGTGTCCTGTATAAAGAATCAAATGAGGAGTATAACGCGCATCGAATTGCCTAGATAATCCCAATAGCAGCGGAGATACGATCAATTAGATTTATTTGGCCTTGAATATTTAAATACTATAATTGCATTGGATTTGACAGGGAAGAGTCTTAACGCTGGCCAAATCCAACGATGTGCCCTTTATAAAGAATTAAATGTGGAGTATAACGCGCTGAGAAATGTCTTCGTAATCATAATAGCGGCGGAGATACGATCAATTAGATTTATTTGGCCTTGAAAATTTAAAAACTATAATTGCATTGGATTTGACAGGGAGGAGAGTTAACGTAGGGCAAAGCGAACGATGTGCCCTGCATAAAGAATAAAATGTGGAGTATAACGCGCATCGAATTGCCTAGATAACCCCAATAGCGGCGGAGATACGATCAATTAGATTTATTTGGCCTTGAAAATTTAAGAACTTTAATTGCATTGGATTTGACAGGGAAGACAGCTAAGGTAGGGCAAACCGACAGATTTTCCCTGTATAAAGAATCAAATGTGGAGTATAACGCGCTGCGAAATGCATAGACAACCACAATAGCAGTGGAGATACGATCAATTAGATTTATTTGGCCTTGAATATTTAAATACTATAATTGCATTGGATTTGACAGGGAAGAGTGTTAACGTAGGGCAAACCGAACGACGTGCGCTGTATAAAGAATCAAATGTGGAGTATAACGCGCTGCTAATTGCCTAGATAACTCCAATAGCAGTAGAGATACGAACAGTTAGATTTATTTGACATTGAGAATTTAAAAACTATAATTGCATTGGATATGACAGGGAAGATTGTTAACATTGTACAAACCGAACGACATGCCCTGTATAAAGAATAAAATGTGGAGTATAACGCGCTCCGAAATGTCTTCGTAAACCCAATAGCAGCGGAGAGACGATCAAATAGATTTATTTTTCCTTGAAAATTTAAAAACTATAATTGCTTTGGATATGGCAGGGAAGAGTGTTAACGTTGGGCAAACCGAACGATGTGCCCTGTATAAAGAATCAAATGTGGAGTATAACTCGCATCGGATTGTCTAGATGACCCCAATAGCAGCAGAGATACGATCCATTAGATTTATTTGGCCTTGAATATTTAAAAACTAAAATTGCATTGGATATGACAGGGAAGACTGTTAACGTTGGGCAAGCCGAGCGATATGTCCTGTATAAAGAATCAAATGAGGAGTATAACGAGCCCCGAATTGTCTTCGTAACCCCAATAGCAGCGGAGATGCGGTCAATTAGATTTATTTGGCCTTGAATATTTAAATACTATAATTGCATTGGATTTGACAGGGAAGAGTGTTAATATTGTGCAAACCGAACGATGTGTCCTATATAAAGAATCAAATGAGGAGTATAACGCGCATCGAATTGCCTAGATAACCCCAATAGCGGCGGAGATACGATCAATTAGATTTATTTGGCCTTGAAAGTTTAAGAACTATAATTGCATTGGATTTGACAGGGAAGACAGCTAACGTAGGGCAAACCGACAGATTTTCCCTGTATAAAGAATCAAATGTGGAGTATAACGCGCTGCGAAATGCATAGATAACCACAATAGCAGTGGAGATACGATCAATTAGATTTATTTGGCCTTGAATATTTAAATACTATAATTGCATTGGATTTGACAGGGAAGAGTGTTAACGTAGGGCAAACCGAACGACGTGCGCTGTATAAAGAATCAAATGTGGAGTATAACGAGCCCCGAATTGTCTTCGTAACCCCAATAGCAGTTTAGATACGGTCAATTAGATTTATTTGGCCTTGAAAATTTAAAAACTATAATTGCTTTGGATATGACAGGGAAGAGTGTTAATATTGTGCAAACCGAACGATGTGTCCTATATAAAGAATCAAATGAGGAGTATAACGCGCATCGAATTGCTAGATATCCCCAATAGCAGCGGAGATACGATCAATTAGATTTATTTGGCCTTGAATATTTAAATACTACAATTGCATTGGATTTGACAGGCAAGAGTGTTAACGTAGGGCAAACTGAACGATGTGCGCTGTATAAAGAATCAAATGTGGAGTATAACGAGCCCCGAATTGTCTTCGTAACCCCAATAGCAGCGGAGGTACGATCAATTAGATTTATTTGGCCTTGAATATTTAAATACTATAATTCCTTTGGATTTGACATGGAAGAGTGTTAACGTTGGGCAAGCCGAACGATGTGTCCTGTATAAAGAATCAAATGACGAGTATAACGCGCTGCGAATTGCCTAGATAACCCGAATAGCAGTGGAGATACGATCAATTAGATTTATTTGGCCTTGAAAATTTAAAATATATAATTGCATTGCATATGACAGGGAAGAGTGTTAACGTTGGGCAAACCGAACGACGTGTCCTGTATAAAGAATCAAATGTGGAGTATAACGCGCTCCGAAATGTCTTAGTAACCCCAATAGCAGCGGAGATACGTTCAATTAGATTTATTTGGCCTTGAAAATTTAAAAACTAAATCTGCTTTGGATTTGAGAGGGAGGAGTGTTAACGCTGGCCAAACCCAATGATGTGCCCTTTATAAAGAATCAAATGTGGAGTATAACGCGCTGAGAAATGTCTTCGTAATCATAATAGCGGCGGAGATACGATCAATTAGATTTATTTGGCCTTGAAAATTTAAAAACTATAATTGCATTGGATTTGACAGGGAGGAGAGTTAACGTAGGGCAAACCGAACGATGTGCCCTGTATAAAGAATCAAATGTGGAGTATAACGCGCATCGAATTGCCTAGATAACCCCAATAGCGGCGGAGATACGATCAATTAGATTTATTTGGCCTTGAAAATTTAAGAACTATAATTGCATTGGATTTGACAGGGAAGACAGTTACCGTAGGGCAAACGGACATATTTTCCCTGTATAAAGAATCAAATGTGGAGTATAACGCGCTGCGAAATGCATAGATAACCACAATAGCAGTGGAGATACGATCAATTAGATTTATTTGGCCTTGAATATTTAAATACTATAATTGCATTGGATTTGACAGGGAAGATTGTTAACGTAGGGCTAAACGAACGATGTGCCCTGTATAAAGAATCAAATGTGGAGTATAACGCGCCCCGAAATGTCTTCGTAACCCCAATGCCAGCGGAGATACGTTCAATTAGATTTATTTGGCCTTGAAAATTTTAGAACTAAATCTGCTTTGGATTTGAGAGGGAAGAGTGTTAACGCTGGCCAAACCCAACGATGTGCCCTTTATAAAGAATCAAATGTGGAGTATAACGCGCTGAGAAATGTCTTCGTAATCATAATAGCGGCGGAGATACGATCAATTAGATTTATTTGTCCTTGAAAATTTAAAAACTATAATTGCATTGGATTTGACAGGGAGGAGAGTTCTCGTAGGGCAAACCGAACGATGTGCCCTGTATAAAGAATAAAATGTGGAGTATAACGCGCATCGAATTGCCTAGATAACCAAAATAGCGGCGGAGATACGATCAATTAGATTTATTTGGCCTTGAAAATTTATGAACTATAATTGCATTGGATTTGACAGGGAAGACAGTTAACGTAGGGCAGTCCGACAGATTTTCCCTGTATAAAGAATCAAATGTGGAGTATAACGAGCTGCGAAATGCATAGATAACCACAATAGCAGCGGAGATACGGTCAATTAGATTTATTTGGCCTTGAAAATTTAAAAACTATATTTGCATTGCATATGACAGGGAAGAGTTTTAACGTTGGCCAAACCGAACGATGTGTCCTATATAAAGAATCAAATGAGGAGTATAACGCGCATCGAATTGCCTACATAACCCCAATAGCAGCGGAGATACGATCAATTAGATTTATTTGGCCTTGAAAATTTAAAAACTATAATTGCATTGGATTTGACACGGAATGTTAACGTAGGGCAAGCCGAACGATGTGTCCTGTATAAAGAATCAAATGACGAGTATAACGCGCTGTGAATTGCCTAGATAACCCGAATAGCAGTGGAGATACGATCAATTAGATTTATTTGGCCTTGAATATTTAAATACTATAACTGCATTGGATTTGACAGGGAAGAGTGTTAACGTAGGGCAAGCCGAACGATGTGTCCTGTATAAAGAATAAAATGTGGAGTATAACGCGCATCGAATTGCCTAGATAACCCCAATAGCGGCGGAGATACGATCAATTAGATTTATTGGGCTTGAAAATTTAAGAACTATAATTGCAGTGGATATGACAGGGAAGAGTGTTAATGTTGGGCAAACCGAACGATGTGCGCTGCATAAAGAATCAAATGTGGAGTATAACGCGACCCAAATTTTCTTCGTAACCCCAACAGCAGCGGAGGTACGGTCAAATAGATTTATTTGCCATTGAAAATTTAAAAAATATAATTGCTTTTCATATGACGGGTAAGAGTGTTAACGTAGGGCAAACCGAACGATTTTCTCTGTGTAAAGAATCAAATGTGGAGTATAACGCGCAGCCAATTGCATAGATAACGTCAATAGCAGCGGAGATACGATCAATTAGATTTATTTCGCCCAGAAAATTTAAAAACTATAATTGCTTTGGATTTGACAGGGAAGACAGTTACCGTACGCCAAACCGAACGATGTGCGCTGTATAAAGAATCAAATGTGGAGTATAACGCGCCCCAAATTTTCTTCGTAACCCCAACAGCAGCGGAGGTACGGTCAAATAGATTTATTTGCCATTGAAAATTTAAAAAATATAATTGCTTTTCATATGACGGGTAAGAGTGTTAAAGTAGGGCAAAAACAACGATTTGCCCTGTATAAAGAATCAAATGTGGAGTATAACGCGCAGCCAATTGCATTGATAACCTCAATAGCAGTGGAGATACGATCAATTAGATTTATTTCGCCCTGAAAATTGAAAAACTATAATTGCTTTGGATTTGACAGGTAAGACAGTTAACGTAGGGCAAACCGAACGATTTTCCCTGTATAAAGAATCCAATGCTGAGTATAACGCGCTGCGTATTGCATATATAACCTCAATAGCAGTGGAGATACGATCAATTAGATTTATTTAGCCCTGAAAATTTAAAAACTATAATTGCATTGGATTTGATAGGGAAGAGTGTTGACGTAGGGCAAACCGAACGATGTGCCCTGTATAAAGAATAAAATGTGGAGTATAACGCGCTCCGAAATGTCTTCGTAAACCCAATAGCAGCGGAGATACGATCAAACAGATTTATTTGGCCTTGAAAATTTAAGAACTATAATTGCATTGGATATGACAGGGAAGAGTGTTAACGTTGGGCATACCGAACGATGTGTCCTGTATAAAGAATCAAATGTGGAGTATAACGCGAATCGAATTGCCTAGATGACCCCAATAGCAGCGGAGATACGATCAATTAGATTTATTTGGCCTTGAATATTTAAAAACTATAATTGCATTGGATATGACAGGGAAGAGTGTTAACGTTGGGCAAACCGAACGATGTGCTCTGTATAAAGAATCAAATGTGGAGTATAACGCGCATCGAATTGCCTAGATAACCCCAATAGTAGCGGAGATACGATTAATTAAATTTATTTGACCTTGAAAATTTAAATACTATATTTGCATTGGATATGACAGGGAAGAGTGTTAACGTTGGGCAAACCGAACGATGTGCCCTGTATAAAGAATCAAATGTGGAGTATAACGCGCATCGAATTGCCTAGATGACCCCAATAGCAGCGGTGATACGATCAATTAAATTTATTAGGCCTTGAAAATTTAAAAACTATAATTGGATTGGATTTGACAGCGAAAACAGTTGACATAGGGCAAACCGAACGATGTGCCCTGTATAAAGAATCAAATGTGGAGTATAACGCGCATCGAATTGTCTATATAACGCCAATAGCAGTGGAGATACGTTCAATTAGATATATTTGGGCTTTGAAATTCGAAAACGGTAATTGCATTGTATTTGCCGCTGAAACTTTAATCTAGGCTCGTGACTTTTTAATCGCATACCAAAAAATAACTTATAAAGATGAAAGAAAAATATAAATCGCGGATGCTATTTCCAGTGCACATGGACGACCAACGATCATTGCGACCGCTGTCCGTTCGCATGTTCGTGCTCGAGCAATAAATGTTCGTTTCGAAACCCTCTCCGTACTCTCGCGACCACGACCACGATATTCGAAAAACCAATAGGCAAAGCTCAAGACAAATGGTATGCTCCATTCGTGATGCCTGCTTCAGAGACAATTTTTCAAATCAAATATCCTGAAACAGGTTGGACACGCGTAAACGCGGCTACCCGACGAGAGACTGTGCCAACCTGCCCCGCCCTACTTACTTATGGTTAACACTCATGCCAGAAAATATGCTACCTATCCTACCCGGAAACCTATATTTAAAATTAAAAAAATGGTAAAACAAGGACACCAACACATTCACTCCACGGTTCTCAATCATAACCCGGGCGCAAAGGCATACAGTAGAGAGACGTCCCGGGACGCCTCCGACACCCGAGTTCGATATACAACTTTCACACTCTAAAGTACGTACCATTTTCCTGAAATCGACTGACGATGACTAGCGACCATTGTATGTATATCATGTAAAGAAATAATTTGACTAGAATAGATCGTCGTATTTTAATCAATGTAATTATCATTGTAGTTTAATACTGAGATTAGTGATATTATTATTTATAAACCACTTATTAACCCCATTTATTAACACTGTTATTTTCAATGATAATTGGATTCATATTTCCCAATCCATAACTATTTCAAGATTATAATAAATAGCAAAAGCGACGCAATTCCACAGCCTAACCACATTCACACGTAGTGGAAAATACGTCGTGCACGATACGCTAACGCAACGTCAGTCGCTGAAAAAATTGTTAAGCTTATAAACTACTCATCATGCCCATTGCCTTCCTCCCATCCAAGAAGCACCTGGGCACGTGAGTGAGATTCTGACAATAAACATGGAAGGGGTTAAACCTGAAAATCCTGTGCTAAAAATATGATTAGTCTATCTATTATATTTTGTATCTAACGGGCTAATATTCTTTGACTTTGCAATCTAATTTCATTTCAAATTTACTGTATTATTTTAATGAACAATTAAACTATTAAACTGAATGAAGATAATTAATGAAGAATATACCTATTTATTAAACATAAACTAAGATTCAATGCAAGTAATACTTATATCAAGGAACAACAATGGACTCTAAATGAACTTTATTACTCGAAATATCCTCAGGCGATATCTTTATCAAAACACATCTTTGAAAACACATAGAAACGTTCAAAATTTGTTTTGATTCTGAAACCAGCCTGTCGCGAAGTGTTCTCTTGCACGTGAAATTTGATAATATTTATTATAACGGACAGACAAAGTTAAACTTTAACATATACTTTCATGTTCCATATCCCGAATTTTACCGAAATTGTACTATTAAGTACACTGTGTATACTAAAATAATAAAACTGCTCCGTACGTAATTCATAAACATAAGTGAATTTCCATATTAACGAAGTCTGAAGGTATCAGACATCTTCACTACAAAATACTTAAACCAAGTCATTTCGTCGTTTATTTCAATACTCATATATATGCTCACATGGATACTTTGTCTTTATAAATATATAGTAATATTGAATATAATTTGATTTTATGAATAATTATAATTAATATATTGTGTAATTTTCAAATATATTGTGTAATTTTCAATCATATGCATATATATACTAATCATATCTAATAATATAATGATATAATTATATTATTATCAACATTATACTACTTACACAAAATACTTTATATTGTAATATGTAAATATCATACTTATATATATTATATATATATTATCATCAACATTTAAAAACGCGATGCGCAAGAAAACCTATCCTAAACTAATAAATAAAATATAGACAAAAAATGTTACTACTCAAGGGTATAATAAATACCCGCGGTCACTACGCTCGTCAAAAGTTCTACGTATACAACCAGTCACCCGTGTCGATTCGGACCTTTCATCCTTCCACATGATTGAGTGACCGGAGGAAGAAAAACACATGCAACTCACGATTAGATGTGAAGTATGTTGTCCTGGATGTTGTTCGAATCCAAGGGAATTCGTCAAATTGGAACCGTCGAATTCAATGGAAGAAAACTATAACAAGGCATAGAATATTCTAATTTACTCGTAGTGACGGTGTTAATTACTTTAAAAGTTTGAAATAATAGAAGACTAATTTCTATTAAATAAAATTTTTTAATAATAATATTCAATCTAAGAATGAAAAATTTACAAGTTTTCAAATCTTCAATCAAATTTTATTTTTTAAACTATCTAACTATTATTTATTTTAATTATTAAATGAAATATAAGGAATCGACTTAAATAAAATACAAAATACATAGTTACTTACATTTTTGGCTTTTGAAACACCACTAGGTCTTTTCCAAGAAACAGGAAGAAGGGAAAGAAGTGACATATCTTTAACAAAATATGAATCATTATAATTTGTTTTGAGAAATGCGATGGTTGATCAAAAAATTTAACATAATAAAATATGAAACTCTATGAGGACTTGAAACTTTAATAGCAAAAGAAATTAAAATTATAATAAACTCTAATTAAGATTGAAATTGAAATGCTAATATAAAAATTTAAAACTAGATTTTAGTTTTTAATTAATAACAATTACAGCGAAATACAAGGAATAAAGTTAATAAAATACAAAGAGTGAAGATTCTTACATGCTCAAATTTGAAACACCGCTACATCCTTCCCAAAGAAGAAGAAAAAAATGGAAGTTATGAAAAACCTGTAACAAAACGTATTAAATATTATAATTTGTTCTTGAAAGCGTACTTGTGATTGTTAGAAAATTTAAGACAATGAAAAATAAAACTCTATTCAAACTTGAAATTTTAAGAATAAAAAGAATTGAAATTCTAATAAAGTTCACTGAATATATAAAGAGTGGAACTTTAACATAATAATGACTTAGAAATTGAGACTCTATCGATTTCTGAACGATGTCAAACATTTTTATTGTGTATTTCAAGAGCAAAATTTTAAGATTTTAGTTCGATAAATAAATTAAAATACAATGTACGACAATACTTACATTCTTGAGTTCCAGGAAAGGCTTTATCCTCTTGCGAGACCTACAACTCTACTACCGAAAACGAATGTTTAACAAAAAAAGAAAAAAAAAAGAAGAAGAATAGACTATTAACGCGTCCGTTATGTCAACTAACAATCGGCGAACACACTGACTCTAATTTCGCGTCTGATTATTATAATTACATTTAATAAAAGTTATTATGCTTTAAATCAATATTAAATGTGATGTAACGCAGCAAACACTGACTCTACCTTATTAGAGGTAGGGGATAGGGAAAGGAAATCTTTTTCTTTTTTCTGTCGAGTGTTTGTTTACGAAAATACTGCTTTCTTAGAACTACGAATTAATTATTATTTATTTACCATAGGTAGAATCATATATCAGGATACCGAACAGTGTCGTACGCGTCGGCGACCGTACTGGCCGCATCCCCGCCGTGGGAACTCCGGGCGCTGGTACTCAAGAGGAGGTATGAGCAAAGGAGACCGTGGGACCCGGGAGGGGATCCGGCCGAGCAGGCGGCCCCAGACGACCTAGGACCCGCCGAGGAGGACGCATGGGACCAGTGGCGATCCCAGCTGATCAACGAAGCAAGCGAACACCGGGGAGCGGCGGCAGTTCTCCCAAACTGGGGGACATGGAGAAACCGCCGCGGTCTCCCGCTCACCTTCAGGATGACCCAGATACTCACGGGACACGGTGTGTTCGGGGAGTACCTGAAGAAAATCGGACGGGAGACGACGGACATCTGTCACCATTGCGGGGAAGGCAGGGACACAGCGCAGCACACGCTGGAGGCCTGCCCGGCATGGGAACTACTCCGCTGCACCCTACGACAAGTCATAGGCGAGAGGCTGACCGCCTCAGCGATCATAGCAGCGATGCTGAGCGGGCCGCAGGAATACGAAGCTGTCCGCCTCTTCTGCGAGCGAGTCATGCTCGCAAAGGAGCGAGCGGAAAGGGTGAGAAAGAGAAACTCGCACCCGTGCAGGATAACGCGATGGAGGAGGATGGCAGTCAGACGGCCCAGACCAAACTCACTGCCGCCATAACGACCCGCGACTAGAAGGAGGGACGGCGCCGGGGGCGATGGCCCCCCAGCGCCAATTCAACAGATAAGGAATATCCAGGACGGGCCTGAAGAGAGGACGCGGGGGGGGGTGCAACAGAAGTAATTCATCCGAGGTTCCTGGAGCACCCCCTGTTATACGCGCAGGATGGCCAACGTGGAGTTTTAGTCGGTAGGAGTCCGACACTACTCTGCTGCTACATAGCGGCAGCGGAGTGTCCATGAGGATTTCTCCACGTACAAAAAAAAAAAAAAAAGGTAGAATCATATATCATATCAAGAGCACGAAAATATACGTATAAATATCATACTAAGAATACGAAAGAAAATATGTCGTTAGTATATTTAAAATATTTTTCAAAGTATTTTTTATCATTGTCAAATATATATATATATGAATATTTCATAATACGATTGATTTGTAAAAATTATCCGCCAAATTGAATGTCCGCCATTACAACTTCAAATATTTTATGCATTACATGACTTCGTTCTAATGCAACATGGTGCACTTTTTCTGACCGTTAAACAAATCTGCGCAATACGAAAAAGACACGATTCGCAGAACCTGTTCAAACTTGTCTGTGATAACGTACTTTCTCGAATGTAATAAAAGTTATTGAGAAAGACGAAATTAATTGACGAAATTAATAATCAATATTATATTACAGACAATTTACGAATAATGAAGCAAAATGAAAAAGTTATTTGAATTTCTTACTCAAATGAAACAGAGTCGAGAGAATTTATGTTAAATTTATATTAAACAATCTATTCAATTTCTTCGGAAACATAATTTAATATATTCGAAAGAAAAAAATAATTTCTTTAATCTTGCCTTTTTCATCTTGGTATTCTTAATAAACCGTGAATTTAGAATTTGTTATATTAGATATTAATTAATATCACGAAATATTTATAAGAAATGGAGTTGATTTAATAGTGAATAAATATTACCTCATTTCGACGAAAAGTTATCAAATTTATCGTTAATCACCATGGCGTCCTTTTGACTTTCACCCCGTCCTTTCGAATTTCGTAGCATCCCTCTAATGCATCAAAGCTTCCCCCGAAATCAAATAATAGTAATCTGCACAAAAAGAGCAGAACATTAAAACAAATGTATAAGAAGATTAAGTTATTTGAAAATGAAACAATGATCATGGTCAAATTGTGCTTCGAAAACTCATTGTACGAGTAACCGGCAAATGGGGCAACCAAAAAGACAGTCGGAGAAACAAAGGTAATTAAATGGTAGATTACAACAAAGTATTGAAGAAAGACGTACAAGTAAATGAAAGTAACAATAGAGTGAGTTGGAACGGTAGAAAAATGTCTACCAAAGTGCCAAAGCCACTTGTCGCAAAATGACACGTATGGATATACGTCCGATCCCTCTGACTGTCCACGCTAAACTGACAACCCGCACCGCGATTTATCCAACGAGTTTCGGTTGGGGAGGAGTAGGGGGCTAGAGATGTCGGCTATCCGTGCATACACGAATAGGATTCGTCAAATTCCTGAAACACCTACACTCAAGGATATGTTTTTCAGTAATAAACATATTATGTTTCAAAACAAAGAACAATACGTTAGGCTGAACAGTGAGATGAACGTAAAAGGTATAGAGAGTAAACACAAATGATTTAATATCATTTTGACGGATAAAAATGAATCTGAAACGAAGATATCTGCGCTTATACGTTGTCACTTGATAAAATAAAATTGACTAATAGATAGAAAGTTGGAAAAATATAATTTTTTCAAACATAACATGTAATAGAATATTATAAAATATTAATGGCAATGGCCTTAGGCGATCCCATTATCAAAGCACGGCATTGAAAATGTAAAACTAAATCTAATTATAAAATATTAAATTATAAAAACGTTACATAGCAAACACTGTCTCTAAGACCACATTGCACCCGGTCACAAAAAATTTCCGAAAGTAAAACTGCATTAACAGAGAAGGATGGGGGAAGTGAGCGTCTTTTTCCAGAAAATACTGCTGTTTCCAATTAATTTATTCATCAATAAAAATATTCTATTACGAAAATAGAATATATTTGAAATATTATTTGTGCTTTGTACGATATTTCCTGATATTGACAAGTATTTATAAACATTATAAATGTAATACAATCTATCTGAAAAAATTATACTACGGATGTTCGTTTCTTACTTATAAACTACATTTTTTTAATAAATATTCAAAAATGCTTGTGACAAACCAAAATTCCATATGTAAACATATCCGAGGATAGTGTCACGACCGGCTTACTTCAAAACCGGAGATAAAGATGTGGCACTTGGCAACTTGGCAAGCGCTTGGCAACAATGTATATCGCCGAAGCGAAGTGCCTAATGAACCATCAATATCCCAACGGTCCTTCCGTCGAATGTTCGATAAGAAGGCGTGTGTGGCAACAGTCGCGGACGCCTAACGAACTCGTGGATAGTGGGGAGGATTGAGGGGTGACAAAGACAAATAACCGAATCCGATCGGAAGTCGAGTTGTAAGAGTCAGTCTTAAAGAGTCACGCATAGAGTTCGGAAGTAAATCGTAAACCCAGTGTTAGAAAAAAGTAAAGTTTCTTTTTTATTTTTCATCTTAAATTTCTTTTTTATTTTATTTGTCATTTTACGTGACAAAATCATCGACAAGTTCACTCCTGTAATGATTATGATCCTGTATGTAATGATTTTAAAAACAGTACGAGTTTACGGTTGTACGAACTATTTTACGAAAAAGATAGTTATCCGACGATGTTAAAATTCTGAGCATAATGTTGATGTAGGTACAACAGATACTCATGGGAAAAACCAACGAAACTAATAATAAAATCAATGAATTAGAAAAAAAAGAGCTATAGGCAAATATAATATACAGTAGCATAATCTGCACTTTATTATAAAATAATTGATCCGAGCAGAATCTATTATAAAAGAAGATTGCTGAATATGATAGACATTGTCGAATACTAATTGAATAAAATCATTTAATTAATTTTCAAAGAATTTGATATTTCTTCAAGGAATCAATAAGTCTCTCGCTAATAGCCTAATAGATCCTTTGATAGATCTAACGAAGAAATATCTAACCGCGATTACAGCCAATTAGTTCATATTATTCGCTACATAATTAATATCTGTATCACGTACAGCGATGCAGGCGGTATTGAAGAAAATAGCCATTTTATGTTACAACTATAACAAGTAAATTTACTCGTTTAACTTGAGAGGAATCAAAAAGGTACCTGACTTTTAAGTAAGCATTAAATAAGAATTTTAAATATCGCAAACAGTGATCCAGGTCTTATTCGAGAAAAAGGAACATTCTATTATTTAATTAGCACGAGTAAATGAACGAATATCGATAATATAATATAACGCTTAATATGAATTTTATCTGTCTGATTATTTAATACCTTAACTTATTTCACAGCAACGTCATCGACTGCCGTTAGGCTTTTCCTCCCTTTTTGTTCAAGCTATTTGATAGTCGAAAACTAGTATCAAAAAAGTGTGAATTTAGTTTTAGCTTGTAGAAACTATTAAAATGATAAAAATGGATATCGTATTAAATCGTTAAAGACGCCTATTTACGATAAAAATTAAGAAATTGTTCGATTTGATTTTGTTATAATGGAAAAACCGCCTCTTGCTATGTAAAAAAATTGTTACCGTTTGATTAACATCCCGACACCTTGTCAAGCTATGTAAGGAACACGCAAGTCGCGCGCGAGCTTTTTCGCGCTTGAACTGCCGGAGAGTGAACATCGAAAAGGATCTTAAATATAAGGTAAGTAAAAAAAATATCAAACAATAACATTGAAACTAGTAATTTATAACGTCTAAGCCATTAATTTACAACGCTTAAGTAATTAATTTATAACATTTAAGCCAATAATTTATAACATTTAAACCATTAATAATTGAATTTTAACTATTAATTAATAACATTTAAGCTATTAATTTACAACATCCAGGCCATTAATTTAAAACATTTAAACTATTACTTTATACATTTAAACCATTAATTTCTAACATCCAAACTATTAATTTATAACATTTAAGCTATTAATTTGTAACCTATAAGCTATTAATTTACAACAATTGGACCATTAAATAACAACATTTAAAACTTTTATTTTAACATTTAAACTATCAATTAACAATATTAGAAACATTTATTTATTACATTTAAACCATTAATTTATTACATTTATACTATTAATTTATAACATTTAACCTATTAATTAATAACAATTAAACCATTAATTTATTACAATCAAACCATTAATTAACGACATTTTAACCATTACTTAATAGCAATTAAAGTATTAATTTATAATATTTAAACTGTTGAGAATTTTGGATCTTTGGAGCCGAAATAATGTTATAGGAACACAAAATTTACACTTTTAATTAATATTGAAATAGTTATACATTTATTTAATGGACGATCTCTGTTATATTTATCGATACATATTTGCACGTGTCTCAGCACTTTCTTCTATACCCGACTATTAACCGACTGTTCCAGATGCTTCTAACGACTGAACTGTTTACATTCATCTGTTTTCGAGACGCCGCGCACACGCATACTTCCACACACTGATACTCGCATACAATTTCTCTTACTGCGCGTTTAACCTAGTCCAGCACAGAAAATTATACATATCACAACATAAACCACTAATTTATAACATTTGAACAACGATATCATGCTAAAAACTACTTTAATATAGTCTAGTCTAGATCATCCAAAACTGTTTGGTTTGGTTAACACACGTGTTAATTATAAAAAAAAATTATTGATAATTTAGAAAGCTGCAAATGTCCTTTTTAATTGAAATAAAGTCTTAAAGTCTTAATACTAAAGTACAATAAAACTGTCTGATACGTATCAAAAATCACTGAACGTTTTATTCTCAAACTTTTATATTAGAGTTTCAATTTACATATTTATTAGAGTTTAGTCTTTATTATTGCTAAAGTTCCATATTTTTCATTATGTATTAACGATATTAATGATATCTTATGTTTTGTTATAGATATATCACAGCTTCAACTTCTTTGTCTTCTTTGGAAATGCTGCAATGGTGGCTCAAAAGCCAAGAAACATAATCTTATTCGCAATTGTTACTGAATATTGTCCTAAATATGTTTTCTATTTCTCAATTTCATCAATTTGACTGTTTGAATACAATAAATTTGCGCGCGTTCGTGTATACGAAAATCGAGCGTTCCTATTGGTGGAATATATTGCGAAGTCAAATCGAGCGTGCCTATTGGGGCAGAATATTGTCAAATGAAATTGAGCGTTCCTATTGGCGCAGTAAATTGTGACGTCATATCGGGCGTTCCTATTGGTTCGGAATATTGGAAAGACGTAGTTTCAACCGAGCCGAGCGGTGACACACTCCTGAAATTCGTGCAGCGAAAATGTGTCTTGTCGAGCGTTATCCTGCTGTTAGTACCTTCATTTCGACTTTATCAACGATTCTACACTTTCATCTAGTTCATTCAAATAGCACGTTCGTATTTAATCGTTTATTGATTATAATCTTAGTAAAATTATACTGTATTCCGAAGTTTTCTTTTACTTTTATCATTGACTGCGCATTTGGCAATTTACAGTTATTGATCGTTTATATTATCGATCTTTGAGGTAGAATTTGGGTTCTAATATTACTTTATTTCACTATAGTTAGTTTCATTGTTGTAAGTTATTGATTTATTGTACATTTATTCTTGACTGTATTTCTGTTGGGATTACGTTAAAATTATCGATAATTCACATTACCGGCCTTTACTATAATTTGTTCTGTTACTGAAAATTATTGGTTTTGTCGTAAATTTATTTGAAATTGTTGGTTTTCTTTTGTGTAGATTATTGACTAGTCACTACTGAAAAGACTGAAAGAATACTGATTCACATCACAGACGCCACAAGCGATTAACAATCGATAATTCGGACTGAAACAAGATGGACGTCATAGATAATTATTTATATATCGAATCGTTGATTTCTCATGCAGATTTGGTAATGATTGCAGTATTATAACAAAGCAGCGGTACGTACACGACTATTTTCTTTTTTTATTGGATCAATAATAATCGATATTTGCTAAATAATTGCTATACAGCTTACGATTGGCATATAATAACATCATTTTATAAATAGTTGCATAATTTGTTGAAAATATTAGATTATCGTTAATAATCGGATATACTATTAAGTAATTAATTAATGTTTTTATATTAATATATAGCAAATTATGCAAATCATTTAATTGTTATTAGAAAACAATCTATTGCGAAGTTGTTATATTTTTGTATATTGAAATGAGAAAATATTAATATAATATAATATAATGAGAAAAATTTTTATAGTAGTTAGATTTTAACACAATTTCAATTTGTATTGTTATTAATATTTCAAGTTTGAATAGAGTTTTATATTTTATTAGTTTATACTTCTTTAACAATAAACGATATATTTTTAAGAACAAATTATAATATTTCATATGTTTTGTTTCAGTTTTTCATAATTTCTACTTTTTCCTGTGCTTTGGAAAGGACGCAGTGATGCTTCAGAACTAAGCATGTAAGAATCTTTGCATATTGTATTCCAATTAATTTTATTCCTTGTATTTTGCTTTAATTATTCAAAATAACAAAAACAAGTCTGATTTTATACTTTAATATCAGAGTTTCAGTTGTTACAGTAATTAGAGCTCACTAACAATTTAACTTTTTTATTGTTATTAAAGTTTAAGGTTTTCATAGAATTCCATATTACGTTATTTAACATTTTTTTGCTGAATCATCACTTAAGTTTCAAAATAAATTATTCACGCATGTATTATTTATATATCTATAAAAAGACATATGTTTTGTTAAAGGTTTATCACTCCTTCTTCTTCCTCCAGCTTCCTGAAAAGAACCTAGTGGTACTTCAAAAGCCAAGAATGTAAGTAATATGTAAATTATTTAATTGTATTGCTATGTATTTCAATTTGCTACTCCTAATTTGAATATTGTCATTAAAATTTTAATAGAGATTAATAGACATGAATCTTCCACTGCATTAAATTTTCCAATTAATTAACGTCATATTTAAGAGCAAATTATAATATTCCATACATCGTTACAGTGTTTTCCATGATGGGATTGCATGACTCCTCCTTGATAACGGTCTTCACGACGACTTTTCCTGGGCTACCATAGCATCGATGACTACGTTCTCGCATCTTATCGCATGAGTCGCATGCATTTTTGTATTTCTGGTCACTCAATCATGTCATAGGACGAAAGGTCCGAATCGATACGGGTGATTGGTTGTATTACGTAGAATTTTTTGCGAGCACAGTGACCACGGGTATTTATTATACCCGTAAATAGTAACACTTTCTTTTTCTATGTATTATTTATTAGTTCAGGATAGATCTTCTTGCATATCGCGTTTTTGTTTATGTTATTTACATGATAATGAACTATTTTATATTGACAATATTAATAATACTACTAACTGATAAAAATGATATTATATTAACAATTAATTTGAATATTTGTGATTGAAGACATGTATGTTCACTATAATCACTTTTAAAGTTGGAGTGTATTAAAAATGTATATCTACAGAGAGTTGCAATGATTTAATTAAATATTTCGTAGTGATGAAGTCGGATGCCCTCCGACTTCGTTGCATTAAAAATTGCAATTATTACATATTTAATAATAACGATAATAAATCATTTTTTATTTCACCTTCTTTTCTCTGATGGCACTATCATGATGGATTTAATTGTTTGCCATTCATTTTTGAATTTGAGTATTAATTTAAAAAATAAATATAGGGATAGTAAAGTTCAGTTCTGTCGTACAAATATGGAATTTTATGTGCAAGAAGAAATATCGCGACAGGAAAATTTTGGAATCAAAGCAACAAGTTTTGAATACTGCTTTTATACATTCGAAAATGTGCTTTGACGAAGGAATTGCCTGAGGTTGTTTGCAATACTATCTAACTTTCGTAATACCATATAACGTTATACGTTATATGGTAATGCTACATAACGTTATACGTCATAACGTAATGCTACATTACGTTATACGTTATATCGTAATACTACATAACGTTATACGTCATAACGTAATACTATATAACGTTATTCGTTATATCGTAATGCTACATAACGTTATACGTTATATCGTAATGCTACATAACGTTAAATGTTATATCGTAATGCTGCATAACGTCATACGTCATATCGTAATGCTAGATAACGTTATACGTTATAACGTATTACCATGTAACGTTATACATTACATCGTAATGCTACATAACGTTATACGTTATATCGTAATGCTACATAACGTTATACGTTATATCGTAATGCTACATAACGTTATACGTTATATCGTAATGCTACATAACGTTATACGTTATAACGTAATACTATATAACGTTGTACGTTAGAACGTAATATTATATAACGTTATACGTTCTATCGTTACGCTACATAACGTTATACGTTATATCGTAATGCTACATAACGTTATACGCTATATCGTAATGCTACATAGCGTTATACGTTACAACGTAATGCTATATAACGTTATATGTTACATCGTAATGCTACGTAACGTATTTCGTTATAACGTAATGCTACATGACGTTATACGTTATATCGTAAAGCTACGTAACGTTATACGTTATAACGTAATAATATATAACGTTGTACATTATATCGTAATGCAACATAACGGTATACGTTATATCGCAATGCTACTTAACGTTATACGTTATAACGTAATAATATATAACGTTGTACGTTATATCGTAATGCAACATAACGGTATACGTTATATCGTAATGCTTCATAACGTTATACGTTATATCGTAATGCTACATAGCGCTATACGTTGTATCGTTCTGCTACATAACGTTATACGTTATATCGTAATGCTACATAACGTTATACGTTATAACATAATACTATATAACGTTGTACGTTATAACGTAATATTATATAACGTTATACGTTATATCGTTATGCTACATAACGTTATACGTTATATCGTAATGCTACATAACGCTATACGTTATATCGTAATGCTACATAGCGTTATACGTTGTATCGTTCTGCTACATAACGTTATACATTATATCGTAATGCTTCATAACGTTATACGTTATATGGTATTGATACATAGCGTTATACGTTATGTCGTAATGCTTCATAACGTTATACGTTATATCGTAATACTACATATCGTTATACGTTATAACGTAATACTACATAGCGTTATACGTTATAACGTATTACCATATAACGTCATATGTTATAAGGTAATACTATGTAACGTATTTCGTTATAACGTAATGCTACATAACGTTATACCTTATAACGTATTACCATATAGCGTTACACGTTATGTCGTAATGTTACATATCGTTATACGTTATATCGCAAAGCTACTTAACGTTATACGTTATAATGTAATACTATATAACGTTGTACGTTATATCGTAATGCAACATAACGGTATACGTTATATCGTAATGCTTCATAACGTTATACGTTATATCGTAGTGCTACATAACGTTATACGTTGTATCGTAATGCTACATAACGTTATATGTTATATGGTAATGCTTCATAACGATATACATTGCATCGTAAGTCTACATAACGTTATACGTTATAACGAAATACTTTATAACGTTGTACGTTATATCGATATGCTACATAACTTTATACGTTATAACGTGACACTATATAGCGTTGTACGTTATATCGTTATGCTACATAGCGTTATGCGTTATAACGTAACACTATATAACGTTGTACGTTATATCGCAATGCTACGTAACGTGATACGTTATATCGTAATGCTACATGCCGTTATACGTTATAACGTATTACCATATAACGTTATATGTTATATCGTAATGCTACATAACGTTATACGTTATAACGTATTACCATATAACGTTATACGTTATATCGTTATGCTACATAACGTTATACGTTATATCGTAATGCTACATAACGTTATTCGTTATAACGTAATACTATATAACGTTGTACGTTATATCGTAATGCTACGTAACGTGATACGTTATATCGTAATGCTACATAACGTTATACATTATATCGTAATGCTACATGCCGTTATACGTTATAACGTATTACCATATAACGTTATATGTTATATCGTAATGCTACATAACGTTATACGTTATAACGTATTACCATAAAACGTTATACGTTATATCGTTATGCTACATAACGTTATACGTTATATCGTATTGCTACATAACGTTATACCGTATAACGTATTACCATATAACGTTACACGTTATGTCGTAATGTTACATAACATTATACGTTATATCGCAATGCTACTTAACGTTATACGTTATAACGTAATAATATGTAACGTTGTACGTTATATCGTAATGCAACATAACGGTATACGTTATATCGTAATGCTTCATAACGTTATACGTTATATCAGAGTGCTACATAACGTTATACGTTATATCGTAATGCTACATAACGTTATACGTTATATGGTAATGCTACATAATGATATACATTGCATCGTAAGTCTACATAACGTTATACGTTATAACGTAATACTTTATAACGTAGTACGTTATATCGATATGCTACATAACGTTATACGTTATATCGTAAGTCTACATAACGTTATACGTTATATCGTAATACTACATATCGTTATACGTTATAACGTAATACTACATAACGTTATACGTTATAACGTATTATCATATAACGTCATATGTTATAAGGTAATACTATGTAACGTATTTCGTTATAACGTAATGCTACATAACGTTATACGTTATATCGTAATGCTACATAACGTTATATGTTATATCGTAATGCTACATAACGATATACGTTACATCGTATGTCTACATAACGTTATACGTTATAACTTAATACTATATAACGTTATGCGTTATATCGTTATGCTACATAACGTTATACGTTTTATCGTAATGCTACATAACGTTATACGTTATATCGTAATGCTACATAACGTTATACGTTATATCGTAATGCTACATAACGTTATACGTTATATCGTAATGCTACATAGCGTTATACGTTATATCGTTATGCTTCATAACGTTATACGTTATAACGAAATACTATATAACATTATACGTTATAACGTAATACTACATAACGTTACACGTTATAACGTATGACCATATAACGTCATATGTTATAAGGTAATACTATGTAACGTATTTCGTTATAACGTAATGCTACATAACGTTATACGTTATATCGTAATGCTACTTAACGTTATACGTTATATCGTAATGCTACATAACGTTATACGTTATATCGTAATGCTACATAACGTTATACGTTATATCGTAATGCTACATAGCGTTATACGTTATATCGTAACTCTACATAACGTTATACGTTATATCGTAATGCTACATAACGTTATACCTTATAACGTATTACCACATAGCGTTAAACGTTATGTCGTAATGTTACATATCGTTATACGATATATCGCAAAGCTACTTAACGTTATACGTTATAATGTAATACTATATAACGTTGTACGTTATATCGTAATGCAACATAACGGTATACGTTATATCGTAATGCTTCATAACGTTTTACGTTATATCGTAGTGCTACATAACGTTATACGTTGTATCGTAATGCTACATAACGTTATATGTTATATGGTAATGCTACATAACGATATACATTACATCGTAAGTCTACATAACGTTATACGTTATAACGAAATACTTTATAACGTTGTACGTTATATCGATATGCTACATAACTTTATACGTTATAATGTGACACTATATAACGTTGTACGTTATATCGTTATGCTACATAACGTTATACGTTATATCGTAATGCTACATAACGTTATACGTTATATCGTTATGCTACATAACGTTATGCGTTATATCGTAATGCTACATAACGTTATACGTTGTATCGTAATGCTACATAACGTTATACGTTATATCGCAAAGCTACTTAACGTTATACGTTATAATGTAATACTATATAACGTTGTACGTTATATCGTAATGCAACATAACGGTATACGTTATATCGTAATGCTTCATAACGTTATACGTTATATCGTAACTCTACATAACGTTATACGTTATATCGTAATGCTACATAACGTTATACCTTATAACGTATTACCATATAGCGTTACACGTTATGTCGTAATGTTACATATCGTTATACGTTATATCGCAAAGCTACTTAACGTTATACGTTATAATGTAATACTATATAACGTTGTACGTTATATCGTAATGCAACATAACGGTATACGTTATATCGTAATGCTTCATAACGTTTTACGCTTTATCGTAGTGCTACATAACGTTATA
Source organism: Bombus lapidarius (assembly GCA_936014575.1). Taxonomy (NCBI): domain Eukaryota; kingdom Metazoa; phylum Arthropoda; class Insecta; order Hymenoptera; family Apidae; genus Bombus; species Bombus lapidarius. The sequence continues at coordinate 28,571 of CAKXZU010000163.1, forward strand.
CGTTGTATCGTAATGCTACATAACGTTATATGTTATATGGTAATGCTACATAACGATATACATTGCATCGTAAGTCTACATAACGTTATACGTTATAACGAAATACTTTATAACGTTGTACGTTATATCGATATGCTACATAACTTTATACGTTATAACGTGACACTATATAACGTTGTACGTTATATCGTTATGCTACATAACGTTATACGTTATATCGTAATGCTACATAACGTTATACGTTATATCGTTATGCTACATAACGTTATGCGTTATATCGTAATGCTACATAACGTTATACGTTGTATCGTAATGCTACATAACGTTATACGTTATAACGTATTACCATATAAAGTTATACGTTATATCGTAATGTTACACAACTTTACACGTTATATCGTAATGCTACATAACGTATTACGTTATAACGTAACACTAAATAACGTTTTACGTTATAACGTAATACCATATAACGTTATACGTTATGTCGTAATGCTACATAACGTTATACGTTATATCGCTATGCTACATAACGTTATACGTTATAACGTAACACTATGTAACGTTGTACGTTATATCGTTATGCTACATAACGTTATACGTTATATCGTAGGGCTACATAACGTTATACGTTATATCGTAATGCTACATAACGTTATACGTTATATGGTAATGCTACATAACGATACACGTTACATCGTAAGTATAGATAACGTTATACGTTATAACGTAATACTATATAACGTTATACGTTATATCGTTATGCTACAAAACGTTATACGTTATATCGTAATGCTACATAACGTTATACGTTATGTCGTTATGCTACATAACGTTATACGTTATATCGTAATGCTACCTAACGTTATACGTTATATGGTAATGCTACATAACGATATACGTTATATCGTAAGTGTACATAACGTTATACGTTATATCGTAATACTACATATCGTTATACGTTATAACGTAATACTACATAACGTTATACGTTATAACGTATTATCATATAACGTCATATGTTATAAGGTAATACTACGTAACGTATTTCGTTATGACGTAATGCTACATAACGTTATACGTTATATCGTAAGTCTACATAACGTTATACGTTATATCGTAATACTACATATCGTTATACGTTATATCGTAATGCTACATAACGTTATACGTTATATCGTAATGCTACATAGCGTTATACGTTATGTCGTTATGCTACATAACGTTATACGTTATAACGAAATACTATATAACATTATACGTTATAACGTAATACTACATAACGTTACACGTTATATCGTATGACCATATAACGTCATATGTTATAAGGTAATACTATGTAACGTATTTCGTTATAACGTAATGCTACATAACGTTATACGTTATATCGTAATGCTACGTAACGTTATACGTTATATCGTAATGCTACATAACGTTATACGTTATATCGTAATGCTACATAACGTTATACGTTATATCGTAATGCTACATAGCGTTATACGTTATATCGTAATGCTACATAACGTTATACGTTATATCGTAATGCTACATAACGTTATACCTTATAACGTATTACCATATAGCGTTACACGTTATGTCGTAATGTTACATAACGTTATACGTTATTTCGCAAAGCTACTTAACGTTATACGTTATAATGTAATACTATATAACGTTGTACGTTATATCGTAATGCAACATAACGGTATACGTTATATCGTAATGCTTCATAACGTTATACGTTACATCGTAGTGCTACATAACGTTATACGTTGTATCGTAATGCTACATAACGTTATATGTTATATGGTAATGCTACATAACGATATACATTGCATCGTAAGACTACATAACGTTATACGTTAAAACGAAATACTTTATAACGTTGTACGTTATATCGATATGCTACATAACTTTATACGTTATAACGTGACACTATATAACGTTGTACGTTATATCGCCATGCTACATAGCGTTATACGTTATATCGTCATGCTACATAGCGTTATACGTTATAACGTAACACTATATAACGTTGTACGTTATATCGTAATGCTACGTAACGTGATACGTTATATCGTAATGCTACATAACGTTATACGTTATATCGTAATGCTACATGCCGTTATACGTTATAACGTATTACCATATAACGTTATATGTTATATCGTAATGCTACATAACGTTATACGTTATGACGTATTATCATATAACGTCATATGTTATAAGGTAATACTATGTAACGTATTTCGTTATAACGTAATGCTACATAACGTATTACGTTATACGTTATATCGTAATGCTACATAACGTTGTACGTTATAACGTAACACCAAATAACGTTATACGTTATATCGTAATGCTACATAACGTTATACGTTATAACGTAATAATATATAACGTTGTACGTTATATCGTAATGCTACATAACGTTATACGTTATAACGTAATGCTTCATAACGTTATACGTAATATCGTAGTACTACATATCGTTATACGTTATAACGTAATACTACATAACGTTATACGTTATAACGTATTACCATATAACGTCATATGTTATAAGATAATACCATGTAACGTATTTCGTTATAACGTAATGATACATAACGTTATACGTTATATCGTAATGCTACGTAACGTTATACGTTATATCGTAATGCTACATAACGTTATACGTTATATCGTAATGCTACATAACGTTATACGTTATATCGTAATGCTACATAACGTTATACGTTATAACGTAACACTATGTATCGTTGTACGTTATATCGTTATGCTACATAACGTTATACGTTATATCGTAGGGCTACATAACGTTATACGTTATATCGTAATGCTACATAACGTTATACGTTATATCGTAATGCAACATAACGGTATACGTTATATCGTAATGCTTCATAACGTTTTACGCTTTATCGTAGTGCTACATAACGTTATACGTTGTATCGTAATGCTACATAACGTTATATGTTACATGGTAATGCTACATAACGATATACATTGCATCGTAAGTCTACATAACGTTATACGTTATAACGAAATACTTTATAACGTTGTACGTTATATCGATATGCTACATATCTTTATACGTTATAACGTGACACTATATAACGTTGTACGTTATATCGTTATGCTACATAACGTTATACGTTATATCGTAATGCTACATAACGTTATACGTTATATCGTTATGCTACATAACGTTATGCGTTATATCGTAATGCTACATAACGTTATACGTTGTATCGTAATGCTACATAACGTTATACGTTATAACGTATTACCATATAAAGTTATACGTTATATCGTAATGTTACACAACTTTACACGTTATATCGTAATGCTACATAACGTATTACGTTATAACGTAACACTAAATAACGTTTTACGTTATAACGTAATACCATATAACGTTATACGTTATGTCGTAATGCTACATAACGTTATACGTTATATCGTTATGCTACATAACGTTATACGTTATAACGTAACACTATGTAACGTTGTACGTTATATCGTTATGCTACATAACGTTATACGTTATATCGTAGGGCTACATAACGTTATACGTTATATCGTAATGCTACATAACGTTATACGTTATATGGTAATGCTACATAACGATACACGTTACATCGTAAGTATAGATAACGTTATACGTTATAACGTAATACTATATAACGTTATACGTTATATCGTTATGCTACAAAACGTTATACGTTATATCGTAAGTGTACATAACGTTATACGTTATATCGTAATACTACATATCGTTATACGTTATAACGTAATACTACATAACGTTATACGTTATAACGTATTATCATATAACGTCATATGTTATAAGGTAATACTACGTAACGTATTTCGTTATGACGTAATGCTACATAACGTTATACGTTATATCGTAAGTCTACATAACGTTATACGTTATATCGTAATACTACATATCGTTATACGTTATATCGTAATGCTACATAACGTTATACGTTATATCGTAATGCTACATAGCGTTATACGTTATGTCGTTATGCTACATAACGTTATACGTTATAACGAAATACTATATAACATTATACGTTATAACGTAATACTACATAACGTTACACGTTATATCGTATGACCATATAACGTCATATGTTATAAGGTAATACTATGTAACGTATTTCGTTATAACGTAATGCTACATAACGTTATACGTTATATCGTAATGCTACGTAACGTTATACGTTATATCGTAATGCCACATAACGTTATACGTTATATCGTAATGCTACATAACGTTATACGTTATATCGTAATGCTACATAGCGTTATACGTTATATCGTAATGCTACATAACGTTATACGTTATATCGTAATGCTACATAACGTTATACCTTATAACGTATTACCATATAGCGTTACACGTTATGTCGTAATGTTACATAACGTTATACGTTATTTCGCAAAGCTACTTAACGTTATACGTTATAATGTAATACTATATAACGTTGTACGTTATATCGTAATGCAACATAACGGTATACGTTATATCGTAATGCTTCATAACGTTATACGTTATATCGTAGTGCTACATAACGTTATACGTTGTATCCTAATGCTACATAACGTTATATGTTATATGGTAATGCTACATAACGATATACATTGCATCGTAAGACTACATAACGTTATACGTTAAAACGAAATACTTTATAACGTTGTACGTTATATCGATATGCTACATAACTTTATACGTTATAACGTGACACTATATAACGTTGTACGTTATATCGTCATGCTACATAGCGTTATACGTTATATCGTCATGCTACATAGCGTTATACGTTATAACGTAACACTATATAACGTTGTACGTTATATCGTAATGCTACGTAACGTGATACGTTATATCGTAATGCTACATAACGTTATACGTTATATCGTAATGCTACATGCCGTTATACGTTATAACGTATTACCATATAACGTTATATGTTATATCGTAATGCTACATAACGTTATACGTTATGACGTATTATCATATAACGTCATATGTTATAAGGTAATACTATGTAACGTATTTCGTTATAACGTAATGCTACATAACGTATTACGTTATACGTTATATCGTAATGCTACATAACGTTGTACGTTATAACGTAACACCAAATAACGTTATACGTTATATCGTAATGCTACATAACGTTATACGTTATAACGTAATAATATATAACGTTGTACGTTATATCGTAATGCTACATAACGTTATACGTTATAACGTAATGCTTCATAACGTTATACGTAATATCGTAGTACTACATATCGTTATACGTTATAACGTAATACTACATAACGTTATACGTTATAACGTATTACCATATAACGTCATATGTTATAAGATAATACCATGTAACGTATTTCGTTATAACGTAATGATACATAACGTTATACGTTATATCGTAATGCTACGTAACGTTATACGTTATATCGTAATGCTACATAACGTTATACGTTGTATCGTAATGCTACATAACGTTATACGTTATATCGTAATGCTACATAATGTTATACGTTATAACGTAACACTATGTAACGTTGTACGTTATAACGTAATAGTATATAACGTTATACGTTATATCGTAATGCTACATAACGTTATACGTTATATCGTAATGATACATAACGTTATACGTTATATCGTAATGCTACATAACGTTATACGTTAAAACGTAATAATATATAACGTTGTACGTTATATCGTAATGCTACATAACGTTATACGTTATATCGTAGTGCTACATAACGTTATACGTTATAACGTAATACTATATAACGTTGTACGTTATAACGTAATATTATATAACGTTATACGTTATATCGTAATGCTACATAACGTTATACGTTATAAAGTAATACTATATAACGTTGTACGTTATAACGTAATAGTATATAACGTTATACGTTATATCGTAATGCTACATAACGTTATACGTTATATCGTAATGATACATAACGTTATACGTTATATCGTAATGCTACGTAACGTTATACGTTATATCGTAATGCTACATAACGTTATACGTTGTATCGTAATGCTACATAACGTTATACGCTATATCGTAATGCTACATAACGTTATACGTTATAACGTATTACCATATAACGTTATACGTTATATCGTAATGCTACATAACGTTATACGTTATATCGTAATGCTACATAACGTTATACGTTAAAACGTAATAATATATAACGTTGTACTTTATATCGTAATGCTACATAACGTTATACGTTATATCGTAGTGCTACATAACGTTATACGTTATAACGTAATACTATATAACGTTGTACGTTATAACGTAATATTATATAACGTTATACGTTATATCGTAATGCTACATAACGTTATACGTTATAAAGTAATACTATATAACGTTGTACGTTATAACGTAATAGTATATAACGTTATACGTTATATCGTAATGCTACATAACGTTATACGTTATAAAGTAATACTATATAACGTTGTACGTTATAACGTAATAGTATATAACGTTATACGTTATATCGTAATGCTACATAACGTTATACGTTATATCGTAATGATACATAACGTTATACGTTATATCGTAATGCTACGTAACGTTATACGTTATATCGTAATGCTACATAACGTTATACGTTATATCGTAATGCTACATAACGTTATACGTTATATCGTAATGCTACATAATGTTATACGTAATAACGTAACACTATGTAACGTTGTACGTTATATCGTTATGCTACATAACGTTATACGTTATATCGTAGGGCTACAAAACGTTATACGTTATATCGTAATGCTACATAACGTTATACGCTATATCGTAATGCTACATAACGTTATACGTTATAACGTATTACCATATAACGTTATACGTTATATCGTAATGCTACATAACGTTATACGTTATATCGTAATGCTACATAACGTTATACGTTAAAACGTAATAATATATAACGTTGTACGTTATATCGTAATGCTACATAACGTTATACGTTATATCGTAGTGCTACATAACGTTATACGTTATAACGTAATACTATATAACGTTGTACGTTATAACGTAATATTATATAACGTTATACGTTATATCGTAATGCTACATAACGTTATACGTTATAAAGTAATACTATATAACGTTGTACGTTATAACGTAATAGTATATAACGTTATACGTTATATCGTAATGCTACATAACGTTATACGTTATATCGTAATGCTACATAACGTTATACGTTATATCGTAATGCTACATAACGTTATACGTTATAACGTAACACTATGTAACGTTGTACGTTATATCGTTATGCTACATAACGTTATACGTTATATCGTAGGGCTACATAACGTTATACGTTATATCGTAATGCTACATAACGTTATACGTTATATCGTAATGCTTCATAACGTTATACGTTATATCGTAATACTACATATCGTTATACGTTATAACGTAATACTACATAACGTTATACGTTATAACGTATTACCATATAACGTCATATGTTATAAGGTAATACCATGTAACGTATTTCGTTATAACGTAATGCTACATAACGTTATACGTTATATCGTAATGCTACGTAACGTTATACGATATGTCGTAATGCTACATAACGGTATACGTTATATCGTAATTCTACATAACGTTATACGTTATATCGTAATGCTACATAACGTTATACGTTATATCGTTATGCTACATAACGTTATACGTTATATCGTAATTCTACATAACGTTATACGTAATAACGTAATACTATATAACGCTATTCGTTATATCGTTATGCTACATAACGTTATACGTTATATCGTAATGCTACATAACGTTATACGTTATAACGTATTACCATATAACGTTATACGTTATATCGTAATGCTACATAACGTTATACGTTATATCGTAATGCTACATAACGTTATACGTTATAACGTAATAATATATAACGTTGTACGTTATATCGTAATGCTACATAACGTTATACGTTATATCGTAATGCTACATAACGTTATACGTTATAACGTAATACTATATAACGTTGTACGTTATAACGTAATATTATATAACGTTATACGTTATATCGTAATGCTACATAACGTTATACGTTATAACGTAATACTATATAACGTTGTACGTTATAACGTAATATTATATAACGTTATACGTTATATCGTTATGCTACATAACGTTATACGTTATATCGTAATGCTACATAACGTTATACGTTATAACGTAATACTATATAACGCTATTCGTTATATCGTTATGCTACATAACGTTATACGTTATACCGTAATGCTACATAACGTTATACGTTATAACGTATTACCATATAACGTTATACGTTATATCGTAATGCTACATAACGTTATACGTTATATCGTAATGCTACATAACGTTATACGTTATAACGTAATACTATATAACGTTGTACGTTATAACGTAATATTATATAACGTTATACGTTATATCGTAATGCTACATAACGTTATACGTTATATCGTAATGCTACATAACGTTATACGTTATATCGCTATGCTACATAACGTTATACGTTATATCGTAATGCTACATAACGTTATACGTTATAACGTAATACTATATAACGTTGTACGTTATAACGTAATATTATATAACGTTATACGTTATATCGTAATGCTACATAACGTTATACGTTATAACGTATTACCATATAACGTTATACGTTATATCGTAATGCTACATAACGTTATACGTTATATCGTAATGCTACATAACGTTATACGTTATAACGTAATACTATATAACGTTGTACGTTATAACGTAATATTATATAACGTTATACGTTATATCGTAATGCTACATAACGTTATACGTTATAACGTAATACTATATAACGCTATTCGTTATATCGTTATGCTACATAACGTTATACGCTATATCGTAATGCTACATAACGTTATACGTTATAACGTATTACCATATAACGTTATACGTTATATCGTAATGCTACATAACGTTATACGTTATATCGTAATGATACATAACGTTATACGTTATATCGTAATGGTACGTAACGTTATACGTTATATCGTAATGCTACATAACGGTATACGTTATATCGTAATGCTACATAACGTTATACGTTATATCGTAATGCTACATAACGTTATACGTTATATCGTTATGCTACATAACGTTATACGTTATATCGTAATGCTACATAACGTTATACGTTATAACGTAATACTATATAACGCTATTCGTTATATCGTTATGCTACATAACGTTATACGTTATATCGTAATGCTACATAACGTTATGCGTTATAACGTATTACCATATAACGTTATACGTTATATCGTAATGCTACACAACGTTATACGTTATATCGTAATGCTACATAACGTTATACGTTATATCGTAATGCTACATAGCGTTATACGTTGTATCGTTCTGCTACATAACGTTATACGTTATATCGTAATGCTACATAACGTTATACGTTATATGGTATTGATACATAGCGTTATACGCTATGTCGTAATGCTTCATAACGTTATACGTTATATCGTAGTACTACATATCGTTATACGTTATAACGTAATACGACATAACGTTATACGTTATAACGTATTACCATATAACGTCATATGTTATAAGATAATACCATGTAACGTATTTCGTTATAGCGTAATGCTACATAACGTTATACATTATATCGTAATGCTACGTAACGTTATACGTTATATCGTAATGCTACATAACGTTATACGTTATATCGTAATGCTACATAACGTTATACGTTATATCGTAATGCTACATAATGTTATATGTTATAACGTAACACTATGTAACGTTATACGTTATATCGTAGTGCTACATAACGTTATACGTTATAACGTAATACTATATAACGTTGTACGTTATAACGTAATATTATATAACGTTATACGTTATATCGTAATGCTACATAACGTTATACGTTATAAAGTAATACTATATAACGTTGTACGTTATAACGTAATAGTATATAACGTTATACGTTATATCGTAATGCTACATAACGTTATACGTTATATCGTAATGCTACATAACGTTATACGTTATATCGTAATGCTACATTACGTTATACGTTATAACGTAACACTATGTAACGTTGTACCTTATATCGTTATGCTACATAACGTTATACGTTATATCGTAGGGCTACATAACGTTATACGTTATATCGTAATGCTACATAACGTTATACGTTATATCGTAATGCTTCATAACGTTATATGTTATATCGTAATACTACATATCGTTATACGTTATAACGTAATACTACATAACGTTATACGTTATAACGTATTACCATATAACGTCATATGTTATAAGGTAATACCATGTAACGAATTTCGTTATAACGTAATGCTACATAACGTTATACGTTATATCGTAATGCTACGTAACGTTATACGTTATATCGTAATGCTACATAACGGTATACGTTATATCGTAATGCTACATAACGTTATACGTTATATCGTAATGCTACATAACGTTATAAGTTATATCGTTATGCTACATAACGTTATACGTTATATCGTAATGCTACATAACGTTATACGTTATAACGTATTACCATATAACGTTATACGTTATATCGTAATGCTACATAACGTTATACGTTATATCGTAATGCTACAGAACGTTATACGTTATAACGTAATAATATATAACGTTGTACGTTATATCGTAATGCTACATAACGTTATACGTTATATCGTAATGCTACATAACGTTATACGTTATAAAGTAATAGTATATAACGTTGTACGTTATAACGTAATATTATATAACGTTATACGTTATATCGTAATGCTACATAACGTTATACGTTATAACGTAATACTATATAACGTTGTACGTTATAACGTAATATTATATAACGTTATACGTTATATCGTTATGCTACATAACGTTATACGTTATATCGTAATGTTACATAACGTTATACGTTATATCGTAATGCTACATAGCGTTATACGTTGTATCGTTCTGCTACATAACGTTATACGTTATATCGTAATGCTACATAACGTTATACGTTATATGGTATTGATACATAGCGTTATACGTTATGTCGTAATGCTTCATAACGTTATACGTTATATCGTAATACTACATATCGTTATACGTTGTATCGTTCTGCTACATAACGTTATACGTTATATCGTTATGCTACATAACGTTATACGGTATATCGTAATGCTACATATCGTTATACGTTATATCGTAATGCTACATAACGTTATACGTTACATCGTAATACTACATATCGTTATACGTTATAACGTAATACTACATAACGTTATATGTTATATCGTAATGCTACGTAACGTTATACGTTATATCGTAATGCTACATAGCGTTATACGTTATGTCGTACTGCTACATAACGTTATACGTTATATCGTAATACTACATATCATTATACGTTATAACGTAATACTACATAACGTTATACGTTATAATGTATTACCATATAACGTCATATGATATAAGGTAATACCATGTAACGTATTTCGTTATAACGTAATGCTACATAACGATATACGTTATGTCGTAATGCTACGTAACGTTATACGGTATATCGTAATGCTACATAACGTTATACGTTATATCGTAATACTACATAACGTTATACCTTATAACGTATTACCATATAACGTCATATGTTATAAGGTAATACCATGTAACGTATTTCGTTATAACGTAATGTTACATAACGTTATACGTTATATCGTAATGCTACGTAACGTTATACGTTATATCGTAATGCTACATAACGTTATACGTTATATCGTCATGCTACATAACGTTATACGTTATATCGTAATGCTACATAACGTTATATGTTATATCGTAATGCTACGTAACGTTATACGTTATATCGTAATGCTACATAGCGTTATACGTTATGTCGTACTGCTACATAACGTTATACGTTATATCGTAATACTACATATCGTTATACGTTATAACGTAATACTACATAACGTTATACGTTGTATCGTTCTGCTGCATAACGTTATACGTTATATCGTAATGCTACATAACGTTATACGTTATATGGTATTGATACATAGCGTTATACGTTATGTCGTAATGCTTCATAACGTTATACGTTATAACGTAATACTATATAACGTTGTACGTTATAGCGTAATATTATATAACGTTATACGTTATATCGCTATGCTACATAACGTTATACGTTATATCGTAGTACTACATATCGTTATACTTTATAACGTAATACTACATAACGTTATACGTTATAACGTATGACCATATAACGTCATATGTTATAAGATAATACCATGTAACGTATTTCGTTATAACGTAATGCTACATAACGTTATACGTTATATCGTAATGCTACGTAACGTTATACGTTATATCGTAATGCTACATAACGTTATACGTTATATCGTAATGCTACATAACGTTATACGTTATATCGTAATGCTACATAATGTTATACGTTATAACGTAACACTATGTAACGTTGTACGTTATATCGTTATGCTACATAACGTTATACGTTATATCGTAGGGCTACATAACGTTATACGTTATATCGTAATGCTACCTAACGTTATACGCTATATCGTAATGCTACATAACGTTATACGTTATATCGTAGGGCTACATAACGTTATACGTTATATCGTAATGCTACATAACGTTATACGTTATATCGTAATGCTTCATAACGTTATACGTTATATCGTAATACTACATATCGTTATACGTTATAACGTAATACTACATAACGTTATACGTTATAACGTATTACCATATAACGTCATATGTTATAAGGTAATACCATGTAACGTATTTCGTTATAACGTAATACTACATAACGTTATACGTTATATCGTAATGCTACGTAACGTTATACGATATATCGTAATGCTACATAACGGTATACGTTATATCGTAATTCTACATAACGTTATACGTTATATCGTAATGCTACATAACGTTATACGTTATATCGTTATGCTACATAACGTTATACGTTATATCGTAATTCTACATAACGTTATACGTAATAACGTAATACTATATAACGCTATTCGTTATATCGTTATGCTACATAACGTTATACGTTATATCGTAATGCTTCATAACGTTATACGTTATAACGTATTACCATATAACGTTATACGTTATATCGTAATGCTACATAACGTTATACGTTATATCGTAATGCTACATAACGTTATACGTTATAACGTAATAATATATAACGTTGTACGTTATATCGTAATGCTACATAACGTTATACGTTATATCGTAATGCTACATAACGTTATACGTTATAACGTAATACTATATAACGTTGTACGTTATAACGTAATATTATATAACGTTATACGTTATATCGTAATGCTACATAACGTTATACGTTATAACGTAATACTATATAAGGTTGTACGTTATAACGTAATATTATATAACGTTATACGTTATATCGTTATGCTACATAACGTTATACGTTATATCGTAATGCTACATAACGTTATACGTTATAACGTAATACTATATAACGCTATTCGTTATATCGTTATGCTTCATAACGTTATACGTTATATCGTAATGCTACAAAACGTTATACGTTATAACGTATTACCATATAACGTTATACGTTATATCGTTATGCTACATAACGTTATACGTTATATCGTAATGCTACATAACGTTACACGTTATATCGTAATGGTACGTAACGTTATACTTTATATCGTAATGCTACATAACGGTATACGTTATATCGTATTACCATATAACATCATATGTTATAAGGTAATACCATGTAACGTATTTCCTTATAACGTAATGCTACATAACGTTATACGTTATATCGTAATGCTACGTAACGTTATACGATATATCGTAATGCTACATAACGGTATACGTTATATCGTAATTCTACATAACGTTATACGTTATATCGTAATGCTACATAACGTTATACGTTATATCGTTATGCTACATAACTTAATACGTTATATCGTAATTCTACATAACGTTATACGTAATAACGTAATACTATATAACGCTATTCGTTATATCGTTATGCTACATAACGTTATACGTTATATCGTAATGCTACATAACGTTATACGTTATAACGTATTACCATATAACGTTATACGTTATATCGTAATGCTACATAACGTTATACGATATATCGTAATGCTACATAACGTTATACGTTATAACGTAATACTATATAACGTTGTACGTTATAACGTAATATTATATAACGTTATACGTTATATCGTAATGCTACATAACGTTATACGTTATAACGTAATACTATATAACGTTGTACGTTATAACGTAATATTATATAACGTTATACGTTATATCGTAATGCTACATAACGTTATACGATATATCGTAATGCTACATAACGTTATACGTTATAACGTAATACTATATAACGTTGTACGTTATAACGTAATATTATATAACGTTATACGTTATATCGTAATGCTACATAACGTTATACGTTATAACGTAATACTATATAACGTTGTACGTTATAACGTAATATTATATAACGTTATACGTTATATCGTTATGCTACATAACGTTATACGTTATATCGTAATGCTACATAACGTTATACGTTATAACGTAATACTATATAACGCTATTCGTTATATCGTTATGCTTCATAACATTATACGTTATATCGTAATGCTACATAACGTTATACGTTATATCGTAATGCTACATAACGTTATACGTTATATCGTAATGGTACGTAACGTTATACGTTATACCGTAATGCTACATAACGGTATACGTTATATCGTAATGCTACATAACGTTATACGTTATATCGTAATGCTACATAACGTTATACGTTATATCGTAATGCTACATAACGTTATACGTTATAACGTAATACTATATAACGTTGTACGTTATAACGTAATATTATATAACGTTATACGTTATATCGTTATGCTACATAACATTATACGTTATATCGTAATGCTACATAACGTTATACGTTATAACGTAATACTACATAACGCTATTCGTTATATCGTTATGCTTCATAACGTTATACGTTATATCGTAATGCTACATAACGTTATACGTTATAACGTATTACCATATAACGTTATACGTTATTTCGTAATGCTACATAACGTTATACGTTATATCGTAATGCTACATAACGTTATACGTTATATCGTAATGGTACGTAACGTTATACGTTATATCGTAATGCTACATAACGGTATACGTTATATCGTATTACCATATAACGTCATATGTTATAAGGTAATACCATGTAACGTATTTCGTTATAACGTAATGCTACATAACGTTATACGTTATATCGTAATGCTACGTAACGTTATACGATATATCGTAATGCTACATAACGGTATACGTTATATCGTAATTCTACATAACGTTATACGTTATATCGTAATGCTACATAACGTTATACGTTATATCGTTATGCTACATAACGTTATACGTTATATCGTAATTCTACATAACGTTATACGTAATAACGTAATACTATATAACGCTATTCGTTATATCGTTATGCTACATAACGTTATACGTTATATCGTAATGCTACATAACGTTATACGTTATAACGTAATGCTACATAACGTTATACGTTATATCGTAATGCTACATAACGTTATACGTTATATCGTAATGGTACGTAACGTTATACGTTATACCGTAATGCTACATAACGGTATACGTTATATCGTAATGCTACATAACGTTATACGTTATATCGTAATGCTACATAACGTTATACGTTATATCGTTATGCTACATAACGTTATACGTTATATCGTAATGCTACATAACGTTATACGTTATAACGTAATACTATATAACGCTATTCGTTATATCGTTATGCTACATAACGTTATACGTTATATCGTAATGCTACATAACGTTATACGTTATAACGTATTACCATATAACGTTATACGTTATATCGTAATGCTACATAACGTTATACGTTATATCGTAATGCTACATAACGTTATACGTTATATCGTAATGCTACATAGCGTTATACGTTTTATCGTTCTGCTACATAACGTTATACGTTATATCGTAATGCTTCATAACGTTATACGTTATATGGTATTGATACATAGCGTTATACGTTATGTCGTAATGCTTCATAACGTTATACGTTATATCGTAGTACTACATATCGTTATACGTTATAACGTAATACTACATAACGTTATACGTTATAACGTATTACCATATAACGTCATATGTTATAAGATAATACCATGTAACGTATTTCTTTATAACGTAATGCTACATAACGTTATACATTATATCGTAATGCTACGTAACGTTATACGTTATATCGTAATGCTGCATAACGTTATACGTTATATCGTAATGCTACATAACGATATACGTTATATCGTAATGCTACATAATGTTATATGTTATAACGTAACACTATGTAACGTTGTACGTTATATCGTTATGCTACATAACGTTATACGTTATATCGTAGGGCTACATAACGTTATACGTTATATCGTAATGCTACATAACGTTATACGTTATATCGTAATGCTACATAACGTTATACGTTATATCGTAATGCTACATAACGTTATACCTTATAACGTATTACCATATAACGTCATATGTTATAAGGTAATACCATGTAACGTATTTCGTTATAACGTAATGCTACATAACGTTGTACGTTATATCGTAATGCTACGTAACGTTATACGTTGTATCGTAATGCCACATAACGTTATACGTTATATGGTAATACTACATATCGTTATACGTTATAACGTAATACTACATAACGTTATACGTTATAACGTAATACTATATAACGTTATACGTTATATCGTTATGCTACATAACGTTATACGTTATATCGTAATGCTACATTACGTTATACGTTATGTCGTAATGCTTCATAACGTTATACGTTATATCGTAATACTACATATCGTTATACGTTATATCGTAATACTACATAACGTTATACGTTATAACGTATTACCATATAACGTCATATGTTATAAGGTAATACCATGTAACGTATTTCGTTATAACGTAATGTTACATAACGTTATACGTTATATCGTAATGCTACGTAACGTTATACGTTATATCGTAATGCTACATAACGTTATACGTTATATCGTAATACTACATATCGTTATACGTTATATCGTAATACTACATAACGTTGTACGTTATAACGTATTACCATATAACGTCATATGTTATAAGGTAATACCATGTAACGTATTTCGTTATAACGTAATGTTACATAACGTTATACGTTATATCGTAATGCTGCGTAACGTTGTACGTTATATCGTAATGCTACATAACGTTATACGTTATATCGTAATGCTACATAACGTTATACGTTATATCGTAATGCTACATTACGTTATACGTTATGTCGTAATGCTTCATAACGTTATACGTTATATCGTAATACTACATATCGTTATACGTTATATCGTAATACTACATAACGTTATACGTTATAACGTTTTACCATATAACGTCATATGTTATAAGGTAATACCATGTAACGTATTTCGTTATAACGTAATATTACATTACGTTATACGTTATATGGTATTGATACATAGCGTTATACGTAACATCGTAATACTACATATCGTTATACGTTATAACGTAATACTACATAACGTTATATGCTATATCGTAATGCTACGTAACGTTATACGTTATATCGTAATGCTACATAGCGTTATACGTTATGTCGTACTGCTACATAACGTTATACGTTATATCGTAATACTACATAACGTTATACGTTATATCGTAATGCTACATAACGTTATACGTTATATCGTAATGCTACATAACGTTATACGTTATATCGTAATGCTACATAACGTTATACATTATAACGTAATACTATATAACGTTGTACGTTATAACGCAATATTATATAACGTTATATGCTATATCGTAATGCTACGTAACGTTATACGTTATATCGTAATGCTACATATCGTTATACGTTATATCGTAATACTACATAACGTTATACGTTATAACGTATTACCGTATAACGTCATATGTTATAAGGTAATACCATGTAACGTATTTCGTTATAACGTAATGTTACATAACGTTATACGTTATATGGTATTGATACATAGCGTTATACGTAACATCGTAATACTACATATCGTTATACGTTATAACGTAATACTACATAACGTTATATGTTATATCGTAATGCTACGTAACGTTATACGTTATATCGTAATGCTACATAGCGTTATACGTTATGTCGTACAGATACATAACGTTATACGTTATATCGTAATGCTACATAACGTTATACGTTATATCGTAATGCTACATAACGTTATACGTTATATCGTTATGCTACATAACGTTATACGTTATATCGTAATGCTACATATCGTTAAACGTTATATCGTAAGTCTACATAACGTTATACGTTATATCGTAATGCTACATAACGTTATACGTTACATCGTAATACTACATATCGTTATACGTTATAACGTAATACTACATAACGTTATATGTTATATCGTAATGCTGCGTAACGTTATACGTTATATCGTAATGCTACATAGCGTTATACGTTATGTCGTACTGCTACATAACGTTATACGTTATATCGTAATACTACATATCATTATACGTTATAACGTAATACTACATAACGTTATACGTTATAATGTATTACCATATAACGTCATATGTTATAAGGTAATACCATGTAACGTATTTCGTTATAACGTAATGCTACATAACGTTATACGTTATGTCGTAATGCTACGTAACGTTATACGGTATATCGTAATGCTACATAACGTTATACGTTATATCGTAATGCTACATAACGTTATACCTTATAACGTATTACCATATAACGTCATATGTAATAAGGTAATACCGTGTAACGTATTTCGTTATAACGTAATGTTACATAACGTTATACGTTATATCGTAATGCTACGTAACGTTATACGTTATATCGTAATGCTACATAACGTTATACGTTATATCGTAATGCTACATAACGTTATACGTTATATCGTAATGCTACATAACGTTATATGTTATATCGTAATGCTACGTAACGTTATACGTTATATCATAATGCTACATAGCGTTATACGTTATGTCGTACTGCTACATAACGTTATACGTTATATCGTAATACCACATATCGTTATACGTTATAACGTAATACTACATAACGTGTTATACGTTATAATGTATTACCATATAACGTCATATGTTATAAGGTAATACCATGTAACGTATTTCGTTATATCGTAATGCTACATAACGTTATAGGTTATGTCGTAATGCTACGTTACGTTATACGGTATATCGTAATGCTACATAACGTTATACGTTATATCGTAATGCTACGTAACGTTATACGTTATATCGTAATGCTACATAACGTTATACGTTATATGGTAATACTACATATCGTTATACGTTATAACGTAATACTACATAACGTTATACGTTATAACGTAATACTATATAACGTTGTACGTTATATCGTAATGCTACATAACGTTATACGTTATATGGTATTGATACATAGCGTTATACGTAACATCGTAATACTACATATCGTTATACGTTATAACGTAATACTACATAACGTTATATGTTATATCGTAATGCTACGTAACGTTATACGTTATATCGTAATGCTACATAGCGTTATGCGTTATGTCGTAATGCTACATAACGTTATACGTTATATCGTAATGCTACATAACGTTATACGTTATATCGTAATGCTACATAACGTTATATGTTATATCGTAATGCTACGTAACGTTATACGTTATATCGTAATGCTACATAGCGTTATACGTTATGTCGTACTGCTATATAACGTTATACGTTATATCGTAATACTACATATCGTTATACGTTATAATGTATTACCATATAACGTCATATGTTATAAGGTAATACCATGTAACGTATTTCGTTATATCGTAATGCTACATAACGTTATAGGATATGTCGTAATGCTACGTAACGTTATACGGTATATCGTAATGCTACATAACGTTATACGTTATATTGTAATGCTACATAACGTTATACCTTATAACGTATTACCATATAACGTCATATGTTATAAGGTAATACCATGTAACGTATTTCGTTATAACGTAATGCTACATAACGTTATACGTGATATCGTAATGCTACGTAACGTTATACGTTATATCGTAATGCTACATAACGTTATACGTTATATGGTAATACTACATATCGTTATACGTTATAACGTAATACTACATAACGTTATACGTTATAACGTAATACTGTATAACGTATAACGTAATACTACATAACGTTATACGTTATAACGTAATACTGTATAACGTTGTACGTTATATCGTAATGCTACATAACGTTATACGTTATATCGTAATGCTACATAACGTTATACGTTATATCGTAATGCTACATTACGTTATACGTTATGTCGTAATGCTTCATAACGTTATACGTTATATCGTAATACTACATATCGTTATACGTTATATCGTAATACTACATAACGTTATACGTTATAACGTATTACCATATAACGTCATATGTTATAAGGTAATACCATGTAACGTATTTCGTTATAACGTAATGCTACATAACGTTATACGTGATATCGTAATGCTACGTAACGTTATACGTTATATCGTAATGCTACATAACGTTATACGTTATATGGTAATACTACATATCGTTATACGTTATAACGTAATACTACATAACGTTATACGTTATAACGTAATACTATATAACGTTGTACGTTATGTCGTAATGCTACATAACGTTATACGTTATATCGTAATGCTACATAACGTTATACGTTATATCGTAATGCTACATTACGTTATACGTTATGTCGTAATGCTTCATAACGTTATACGTTATATCGTAATACTACATATCGTTATACGTTGTATCGTAATACTACATAACGTTATACGTTATAACGTATTACCATATAACGTCATATGTTATAAGGTAATACCATGTAACGTATTTCGTTATAACGTAATGTTACATAACGTTATACGTTATATCGTAATGCTACGTAACGTTATACGTTATATCGTAATGCTACATAACGTTATACGTTATATCGTAATACTACATATCGTTATACGTTATATCGTAATACTACATAACGTTGTACGTTATAACGTATTACCATATAACGTCATATGTTATAAGGTAATACCATGTAACGTATTTCGTTATAACGTAATGTTACATAACGTTATACGTTATATCGTAATGCTGCGTAACGTTGTACGTTATATCGTAATGCTACATAACGTTATACGTTATATCGTAATGCTACATAACGTTATACGTTATATCGTAATGCTACATTACGTTATACGTTATGTCGTAATGCTTCATAACGTTATACGTTATATCGTAATACTAAATATCGTTATACGTTATATCGTAATACTACATAACGTTATACGTTATAACGTATTACCATATAACGTCATATGTTATAAGGTAATACCATGTAACGTATTTCGTTATAACGTAATATTACATAACGTTATACGTTATATGGTATTGATACATAGCGTTATACGTAACATCGTAATACTACATATCGTTATACGTTATAACGTAATACTACATAACGTTATATGCTATATCGTAATGCTACGTAACGTTATACGTTATATCGTAATGCTACATAGCGTTATACGTTATGTCGTACTGCTACATAACGTTATACGTTATATCGTAATACTACATAACGTTATACGTTATATCGTAATGCTACATAACGTTATACGTAATAACGTATTACCATATAACGTTATACGTTATATCGTAATGCTACATAACGTTATACGTTATATCGTAATGCTACATAACGTTATACGTTATAACGTAATAATATATAACGTTGTACGTTATATCGTAATGCTACATAACGTTATACGTTATATCGTAATGCTACATAACGTTATACATTATAACGTAATACTATATAACGTTGTACGTTATAACGTAATATTATATAACGTTATATGCTATATCGTAATGCTACGTAACGTTATACGTTATATCGTAATGCTACATATCGTTATACGTTATATCGTAATGCTACATAACGTTATACCTTATAACGTATTACCATATAACGTCATATGTAATAAGGTAATACCGTGTAACGTATTTCGTTATAACGTAATGTTACATAACGTTATACGTTATATCGTAATGCTACGTAACGTTATACGTTATATCGTAATGCTACATAACGTTATACGTTATATCGTAATGCTACATAACGTTATACGTTATATCGTAATGCTACATAACGTTATATGTTATATCGTAATGCTACGTAACGTTATACGTTATATCATAATGCTACATAGCGTTATACGTTATGTCGTACTGCTACATAACGTTATACGTTATATCGTAATACCACATATCGTTATACGTTATAACGTAATACTACATAACGTGTTATACGTTATAATGTATTACCATATAACGTCATATGTTATAAGGTAATACCATGTAACGTATTTCGTTATATCGTAATGCTACATAACGTTATAGGTTATGTCGTAATGCTACGTTACGTTATACGGTATATCGTAATGCTACATAACGTTATACGTTATATCGTAATGCTACGTAACGTTATACGTTATATCGTAATGCTACATAACGTTATACGTTATATGGTAATACTACATATCGTTATACGTTATAACGTAATACTACATAACGTTATACGTTATAACGTAATACTATATAACGTTGTACGTTATATCGTAATGCTACATAACGTTATACGTTATATGGTATTGATACATAGCGTTATACGTAACATCGTAATACTACATATCGTTATACGTTATAACGTAATACTACATAACGTTATATGTTATATCGTAATGCTACGTAACGTTATTCGTTATATCGTAATGCTACATAGCGTTATACGTAATGTCGTAATGCTACATAACGTTATACGTTATATCGTAATGCTACATAACGTTATACGTTATATCGTAATGCTACATAACGTTATATGTTATATCGTAATGCTACGTAACGTTATACGTTATATCGTAATGCTACATAGCGTTATACGTTATGTCGTACTGCTATATAACGTTATACGTTATATCGTAATACTACATATCGTTATACGTTATAATGTATTACCATATAACGTCATATGTTATAAGGTAATACCATGTAACGTATTTCGTTATATCGTAATGCTACATAACGTTATAGGATATGTCGTAATGCTACGTAACGTTATACGGTATATCGTAATGCTACATAACGTTATACGTTATATTGTAATGCTACATAACGTTATACCTTATAACGTATTACCATATAACGTCATATGTTATAAGGTAATACCATGTAACGTATTTCGTTATAACGTAATGCTACATAACGTTATACGTGATATCGTAATGCTACGTAACGTTATACGTTATATCGTAATGCTACATAACGTTATACGTTATATGGTAATACTACATATCGTTATACGTTTTAACGTAATACTACATAACGTTATACGTTATAACGTAATACTGTATAACGTATAACGTAATACTACATAACGTTATACGTTATAACGTAATACTGTATAACGTTGTACGTTATATCGTAATGCTACATAACGTTATACGTTATATCGTAATGCTACATAACGTTATACGTTATATCGTAATGCTACATTACGTTATACGTTATGTCGTAATGCTTCATAACGTTATACGTTATATCGTAATACTACATATCGTTATACGTTATATCGTAATACTACATAACGTTATACGTTATAACGTATTACCATATAACGACATATGTTATAAGGTAATACCATGTAACGTATTTCGTTATAACGTAATGCTACATAACGTTATACGTGATATCGTAATGCTACGTAACGTTATACGTTATATCGTAATGCTACATAACGTTATACGTTATATGGTAATACTACATATCGTTATACGTTATAACGTAATACTACATAACGTTATACGTTATAACGTAATACTATATAACGTTGTACGTTATGTCGTAATGCTACATAACGTTATACGTTATATCGTAATGCTACATAACGTTATACGTTACATCGTAATGCTACATTACGTTATACGTTATGTCGTAATGCTTCATAACGTTATACGTTATATCGTAATACTACATATCGTTATACGTTGTATCGTAATACTACATAACGTTATACGTTATAACGTATTACCATATAACGTCATATGTTATAAGGTAATACCATGTAACGTATTTCGTTATAACGTAATGTTACATAACGTTATACGTTATATCGTAATGCTACGTAACGTTATACGTTATATCGTAATGCTACATAACGTTATACGTTATATCGTAATACTACATATCGTTATACGTTATATCGTAATACTACATAACGTTGTACGTTATAACGTATTACCATATAACGTCATATGTTATAAGGTAATACCATGTAACGTATTTCGTTATAACGTAATGTTACATAACGTTATACGTTATATCGTAATGCTGCGTAACGTTGTACGTTATATCGTAATGCTACATAACGTTATACGTTATATCGTAATGCTACATAACGTTATACGTTATATCGTAATGCTACATTACGTTATACGTTATGTCGTAATGCTTCATAACGTTATACGTTATATCGTAATACTAAATATCGTTATACGTTATATCGTAATACTACATAACGTTATACGTTATAACGTATTACCATATAACGTCATATGTTATAAGGTAATACCATGTAACGTATTTCGTTATAACGTAATATTACATAACGTTATACGTTATATGGTATTGATACATAGCGTTATACGTAACATCGTAATACTACATATCGTTATACGTTATAACGTAATACTACATAACGTTATATGCTATATCGTAATGCTACGTAACGTTATACGTTATATCGTAATGCTACATAGCGTTATACGTTATGTCGTACTGCTACATAACGTTATACGTTATATCGTAATACTACATAACGTTATACGTTATATCGTAATGCTACATAACGTTATACGTAATAACGTATTACCATATAACGTTATACGTTATATCGTAATGCTACATAACGTTATACGTTATATCGTAATGCTACATAACGTTATACGTTATATCGTAATGCTACATAACGTTATACATTATAACGTAATACTATATAACGTTGTACGTTATAACGTAATATTATATAACGTTATATGCTATATCGTAATGCTACGTAACGTTATACGTTATATCGTAATGCTACATATCGTTATACGTTATATCGTAATACTACATAACGTTATACGTTATAACGTATTACCATATAACGTCATATGTTATAATGTAATACCATGTAACGTATTTCGTTATAACGTAATGTTACATAACGTTATACGTTATATCGTAATGCAACGTAACGTTATACGTTATATCGTAATGCTACATAACGTTATACGTTATATCGTAATACTACATAACGTTATACGTTTTAACGCATTACCATATAACGTCATATGTTATAAGGTAATACCATGTAACGTATTTCGTTATAACGTAATGTTACATAACGTTATACGTTATATCGTAATGCTACGTAACGTTATACGTTATATCGTAATGCTACATAACGTTATACGTTATATCGTAATACTACATATCGTTATACGTTATATCGTAATACTACATAACGTTGTACGTTATAACGTATTACCATATAACGTCATATGTTATAAGGTAATACCATGTAACGTATTTCGTTATAACGTAATGTTACATAACGTTATACGTTATATCGTAATGCTACGTAACGTTGTACGTTATATCGTAATGCTACATAACGTTATACGTTATATCGTAATGCTACATAACGTTATACGTTATATCGTAATGCTACATTACGTTATACGTTATGTCGTAATGCTTCATAACGTTATACGTTATATCGTAATACTACATATCGTTATACGTTATATCGTAATACTACATAACGTTATACGTTATAACGTATTACCATATAACGTCATATGTTATAAGGTAATACCATGTAACGTATTTCGTTATAACGTAATGTTACATAACGTTGTACGTTATATGGTATTGATACATAGCGTTATACGTAACATCGTAATACTACATATCGTTATACGTTATAACGTAATACTACATAACGTTATATGTTATATCGTAATGCTACGTAACGTTATACGTTATATCGTAATGCTACATAGCGTTATACGTTATGTCGTACTGCTACATAACGTTATACGTTATATCGTAATACTACATATCGTTATACGTTATATCGTAATGCTACATAACGTTATACGTTATATCGTTATGCTACATAACGTTATACGTTATATCGTAATGCTACATATCGTTATACGTTATATCGTAAGTCTACATAACGTTATACGTTATATCGTAATGCTACATAATGTTATACGTTACATCGTAATACTACATATCGTTATACGTTATAACGTAATACTACATAACGTTATATGTTATATCGTAATGCTACGTAACGTTATACGTTATATCGTAATGCTACATAGCGTTATACGTTATGTCGTACTGCTACATAACGTTATACGTTATATCGTAATACTACATATCGTTATACGTTATAACGTAATACTACATAACGTTATACGTTATAATGTATTGCCATATAACGTCATATGTTCTAAGGTAATACCATGTAACGTATTTCGTTATAACGTAATGCTACATAACGTTATACGTTATGTCGTAATGCTACGTAACGTTATACGGTATATCGTAATGCTACATAACGTTATACGTTATATCGTAATGCTACATAACGTTATACCTTATAACGTATTACCATATAACGTCATATGTAATAAGGTAATACCGTGTAACGTATTTCGTTATAACGTAATGTTACATAACGTTATACGTTATATCGTAATGCTACGTAACGTTATACGTTAGATCGTAATGCTACATAACGTTATACGTTATATCGTAATGCTACATAACGTTATACGTTATATCGTAATGCTACATAACGTTATATGTTATATCGTAATGCTACGTAACGTTATACGTTATATCATAATGCTACATAGCGTTATACGTTATGTCGTACTGCTACATAACGTTATACGTTATATCGTAATACCACATATCGTTATACGTTATAACGTAATACTACATAACGTTATACGTTATAATGTATTACCATATAACGTCATATGTTATAAGGTAATACCATGTAACGTATTTCGTTATATCGTAATGCTACATAACGTTATAGGTTATATCGTAATGCTACGTTACGTTATACGGTATATCGTCATGCTACATAACGTTATACGTTATATCGTAATGCTACGTAACGTTATACGTTATATCGTAATGCTACATAACGTTATACGTTATATGGTAATACTACATATCGTTATACGTTATAACGTAATACTACATAACGTTATACGTTATAACGTAATTCTATATAACGTTGTACGTTATATCGCAATGCTACATAACGTTATACGTTATATCGTAATGCTACATAACGTTATACGTTATATCGTAATGCTACATTACGTTATACGTTATGTCGTAATGCTTCATAACGTTATACGTTATATCGTAATACTACATACCGTTATACGTTATATCGTAATACTACATAACGTTATACGTTATAACGTATTACCATATAACGTCATATGTTATAAGGTAATACCATGTAACGTATTTCGTTATAACGTAATGTTACATAACGTTATACGTTATATCGTAATGCTATATAACGTTATACCTCATAACGTATTACCATATAACGTCATATGTTATAAGATAATACCATGTAACGTATTTCGTCATAACGTAATGCTACATAACGTTATACGTTATATCGTAATGCTACGTAACGTTATA
Organism: Bombus lapidarius; assembly: GCA_936014575.1. NCBI lineage: Eukaryota > Metazoa > Arthropoda > Insecta > Hymenoptera > Apidae > Bombus > Bombus lapidarius. The sequence goes on from CAKXZU010000163.1 coordinate 56,713, forward strand.
CGTTATATCGTAATGCTACATAACGTTATACGTTATATCGTAATACTTCATAGCGTTATACGTTATATCGTAAGTCTACATATCGTTATACGTTATAACGTAATACTATATAACGTTATTCGTTATATCGTTATGCTACATAACCTTATACGTTATATCGTAATGCTACATAACGTTATACGTTATATCGTAATGCTACATAACGTTATACGCTACATCGTAATACTACATATCGTTATACGTTATAACGTAATACTACATAACGTTATATGTTATATTGTAATGCTACGTAACGTTATACTTTATATCGTAATGCTACATAGCGTTATACGTTATGTCGTACTGCTACATAACGTTATACGTTATATCGTAATACTACATATCGTTAAACGTTATAGCGTAATACTACATAACGTTATACGTTATAATGTATTACCATATAACGTCATATGTTATAAGGTAATACCATGTAACGTATTTCGTTATAACGTAATGCTACATAACGTTATACGTTATGTCGTAATGCTACGTAACGTTATACGGTATATCGTAATGCTACATAACGTTATACGTTATATCGTAATGCTACATAACGTTATACCTTATAACGTATTACCATATAACGTCATATGTTATAAGGTAATACCATGTAACGTATTTCGTTATAACGTAATGCTAGATAACGTTATACGTTATATCGTAATGGAACATAGCGTTATACGTTGTATCGTTCTGCTACATAACGTTATACGTTATATCGTAATGCTGCATAACGTTATACGTCATAACTTTTTTACCATATAACGTTATAGGTCATGTCGTAATGTTACATAGCGTTATACGTTATATCGCTTTGCTGCATAACGTTATACGTTATATCGTAATACTACATATCGTTATACGTTATAACGTAATACTACATAACGTTATACGTTATAATGTATTACCATATAACGTCATATGTTATAAGGTAATACCATGTAACGTATTTCGTTATAACGTAATGCTACATAACGTTATACGTTATGTCGTAATGCTACGTAACGTTATACGGTATATCGTAATGCTACATAACGTTATACGTTATATCGTAATGCTACATAACGTTATACCTTATAACGTATTACCATATAACGTCATATGTTATAAGGTAATGCCATGTAACGTATTTCGTTATAACGTAATGCTACATAACGTTATACGTTATATCGTAATGCTACGTAACGTTATACGTTATATCGTAATGCCACATAACGTTATACGTTATATGGTAATACTACATATCGTTATACGTTATAACGTAATACTACATAACGTTATACGTTATAACGTAATACTATATAACGTAATACGTTATATCGTTATGCTACATAACGTTATACGTTATATCGTAATGCTACATAACGTTATACGTTATATCGTAATGGAACATAGCGTTATACGTTGTATCGTTCTGCGACATAACGTTATACGGAATATCGTAATGCTACATAACGTTATACGTTATAACGTAATACTACATAACGTTATACGTTATAACTAAATACTATATAACGGTATACGTTATATCGTTCCGCTACATAACGTTATACGTTATATGGTAATGCTACATAACGTTATATGTTATATCGTAATGCTACGTAACGTTATACGTTATAACGTAATGCTACGTAACGTTATACGTTATATCGTAATGCTACATAACCTTATACGTTATATCGTAATGCTACATTACGTTATACGTTATATCGTAATGCTACATAACGATATACGTTACATCGTATGTCTACATAACGTTATACGTTACATCGTAAAACTACATATCGTTATACGTTATAACGTAATACTACATAACGTTACACGTTATAACGTATTACCATATAACGTCATATGTTATAAGGTAATACTATGTAACGTATTTCGTTATAACGTGATATTATATAACGTTATGCTACATAACGTTATACGCTATATCGTAATGCTACATAACGTTATACGTTATATCGTAATGGAACATAGCGTTATACGTTGTATCATTCTGCTACATAACGTTATACGTTATATCGTAATGCTACATAGCGTTATACCTTATAACGTATTACCATATCGCGTCATATGTTATAAGGTAATACCATGTAACGTATTTCGTTATAACGTAATGCTACATAACGTTATACGTTATATCGTAATGCTACGTAACGTTATACGTTATATCGTAATGCTACATAACGTTGTACGTTATAACGTAATATTATATAACGTTATACGTTATATCGTTATGCTACATAACGTTTTACGTTATATCGTAATGCTACATAACGTTATACCTTATAACGTATTACCATATAACGTTACACGTTATGTCGTAATGTTACATAACGTTATACGTTATATCGCAATGCTACTTAACGTTATACGTTATAACGTAATACTATATAGCGTTGTACGTTATATCGTAATGCTACATAACGTTATACGTTATATCGTAATGCTACATAACGTTATACGTTATAACGTAATACTATATAACGTTGTACGTTATAACGTAATATTATATAACGTTATACGTTATATGGTATTGATACATAGCGTTATACGTTATGTCGTAATGCTTCATAACGTTATACGTAATATCGTAATACTACATATCGTTATACGTTGTATCGTTCTGCTACATAACGTTATACGTTATATCGTAATGCTACATAACGTTATACGTTATATGGTATTGATACATAGCGTTATACGTAACATCGTAATACTACATATCGTTATACGTTATAACGTAATACTACATAACGTTATATGTTATATCGTAATGCTACGTAACGTTATACGTTATATCGTAATTCTACATAGCGTTATACGTTATGTCGTACTGCTACATAACGTTATACGCTATATCGTAATACTACATATCGTTATACGTTATATCGTAATGCTACATAACGTTATACGTTATATCGTTATGCTACATAACGTTATACGTTATATCGTAATGCTACATATCGTTATACGTTATATCGTAAGTCTACATAACGTTATACGTTATATCGTAATGCTACATAACGTTATACGTTATATCGTAATGCTACATATCGTTATACGTTATATCGTAAGTCTACATAACGTTATACGTTATATCGTAATGCTACATAATGTTATACGTTACATCGTAATACTACATATCGTTATACGTTATAACGTAATACTACATAACGTTATATGTTATATCGTAATGCTACGTAACGTTATACGTTATATCGTAATGCTACATAGCGTTATACGTTATGTCGTACTGCTACATAACGTTATACGTTATATCGTAATACTACATATCGTTATACGTTATAACGTAATACTACATAACGTTATACGTTATAATGTATTGCCATATAACGTCATATGTTCTAAGGTAATACCATGTAACGTATTTCGTTATAACGTAATGCTACATAACGTTATACGTTATGTCGTAATGCTACGTAACGTTATACGGTATATCGTAATGCTACATAACGTTATACGTTATATCGTAATGCTACATAACGTTATACCTTATAACGTATTACCATATAACGTCATATGTAATAAGGTAATACCGTGTAACGTATTTCGTTATAACGTAATGTTACATAACGTTATACGTTATATCGTAATGCTACGTAACGTTATACGTTATATCGTAATACTACATAACGTTATACGTTATATCGTAATGCTACATAACGTTATACGTTATATCGTAATGCTACATAACGTTATATGTTATATCGTAATGCTACGTAACGTTATACGTTATATCATAATGCTACATAGCGTTATACGTTATGTCGTACTGCTACATAACGTTATACGTTATATCGTAATACCACATATCGTTATACGTTATAACGTAATACTACATAACGTTATACGTTATAATGTATTACCATATAACGTCATATGTTATAAGGTAATACCATGTAACGTATTTCGTTATATCGTAATGCTACATAACGTTATAGGTTATATCGTAATGCTACGTTACGTTATACGGTATATCGTCATGCTACATAACGTTATACGTTATATCGTAATGCTACGTAACGTTATACGTTATATCGTAATGCTACATAACGTTATACGTTATATGGTAATACTACATATCGTTATACGTTATAACGTAATACTACATAACGTTATACGTTATAACGTAATTCTATATAACGTTGTACGTTATATCGCAATGCTACATAACGTTATACGTTATATCGTAATGCTACATAACGTTATACGTTATATCGTAATGCTACATTACGTTATACGTTATGTCGTAATGCTTCATAACGTTATACGTTATATCGTAATGCTATATAACGTTATACCTCATAACGTATTACCATATAACGTCATATGTTATAAGGTAATACCATGTAACGTATTTCGTCATAACGTAATGCTACATAACGTTATACGTTATATCGTAATGCTACGTAACGTTATACGTTATATCGTAATGCTACATAACGTTATACGTTATATCGTAAGTCTACATATCGTTATACGTTATAACGTAATACTATATAACGTTATTCGTTATATCGTTATGCTACATAACCTTATACGTTATATCGTAATGCTACATAACGATATACGTTATATCGTTATGCTACATAACGTTATACGTTATATCGTAATGCTACACAACGTTATACGTTATATCGTTATGCTACATAACGTTATACGTTATATCGTAATGCTACATATCGTTATACGTTATATCGTAAGTCTACATAACGTTATACGTTATATCGTAATGCTACATAACGTTATACGTTACATCGTAATACTACATATCGTTATACGTTATAACGTAATACTACATAACGTTATATGTTATATCGTAATGCTATGTAACGTTATACGCTATATCGTAATGCTACATAGCGTTATACGTTATGTCGTACTGCTACATAACGTTATATGTTATATCGTAATACTACATATCGTTATACGTTAGAACGTAATACTACATAACGTTATACGTTATAATGTATTACCATATAACGTCATATGTTATAAGGTAATACCATGTAACGTATTTCGTTATAACGTAATGCTACATAACGTTATACGTTATGTCGTAATGCTACGTAACGTTATACGGTATATCGTAATGCTACATAACGTTATACGTTATATCGTAATGCTACATAACGTTTTACCTTATAACGTATTACCATATAACGTCATATGTTATAAGGTAATACCATGTAACGTATTTCGTTATAACGTAATGCTACATAACGTTGTACATTATATCGTAATGCTACGTAACGTTATACGTTATATCGTAATGCCACATAACGTTATACGTTATATGGTAATACTACATATCGTTATACGTTATAACGTAATACTACATAACGTTATACGTTATAACTAAATACTATATAACGGTATACGTTATATCGTTCCGCTACATAACGTTATACGTTATATGGTAATGCTACATAATGTTAAATGTTATATCGTAATGCTACGTAACGTTATACGTTATATCGTAATGCTACGTAACGTTATACGTTATATCGTAATGCTACATAACCTTATACGTTATATCGTAATGCTACATAACGTTATACGTTATATCGTAATGCTACATAACGATATACGTTACATCGTAAGTCTACATAACGTTATACGTTACATCGTAAAACTACATATCGTTATACGTTATAACGTAATACTACATAACGTTACACGTTATAACGTATTACCATATAACGTCATATGTTATAGGGTAATACTATGTAACGTATGTCGTTATAACGTAATATTATATAATGTTATACGTTATATCGTTATGCTACATAACGTTATACGCTATATCGTAATGCTACATAACGTTATACGTTATATCGTAATGGAACATAGCGTTATACGTTGTATCATTCTGCTACATAACGTTATACGTTATATCGTAATGCTACATAGCGTTATACCTTATAACGTATTACCATATCGCGTCATATGTTATAAGGTAATACCATGTAACGTATTTCGTTATAACGTAATGCTACATAACGTTATACGTTATATCGTAATGCTACGTAACGTTATACGTTATATCGCAATGCTACTTAACGTTATACGTCATAACGTAATACTATATAACGTTGTACGTCATATCGTAATGCAATATAACGGTATACGTTATATCGTAATGCTTCATAACGTTATACGTTATATCGTAGTGCTACATAACGTTATACGTTATATCGTAATGCTACATAACGTTATACGTTATATCGTAATGCTACATAACGTTATACGTTGTATCGTTCTGCTACATAACGTTATACGTTATATCGTAATGCTACATAACGTTATACTTTGTAACGTAATACTATATAACGTTGTACGTTATAACGAAATATTATATAACGTTATACGTTATATCGTTATGCTACATAACGTTATACGTTATATCGTAATGCTACATAACGGTATACGTTATATGGTATTGATACATAGCGTTATACGTTATGTCGTAATGCTACATAACGTTATACGTTATATCGTAGTGCTACATAACGTTATACGTTATATCGTAATGCTACATAACGTTATACGTTATATCGTAATGCTACATAACGTTATACGTTATAACGTAATTCTATATAACGTTGTGCGTTATAACGTAATATTATATAACGTTATACGTTATATCGTTATGCTACATAACGTTATACGTTATATCGTAATGCTACATAACGTTATACGTTATATGGTAATGCTACATAACGATATACATTGCATCGTAAGTCTACATAACGTTATACGTTATAACGTAACACTATATAACGTTGTACGTTATATCGTTATGCTACATAACGTTATATGTTATATCGTAATGCTACGTAACGTTATACGTTATATCGTAATGCTACATAGCGTTATACGTTATGTCGTACTGCTACATAACGTTATACGTTATATCGTAATACTACATATCGTTATACGTTATAACGTAATACTACATAACGTTATACGTTATAATGTATTAACATATAACGTCATATGTTATAAGGTAATACCATGTAACGTATTTCGTTATAACGTAATGCTACATAACGTTATACGTTATGTCGTAATGCTACGTAACGTTATACGGTATATCGTAATGCTACATAACGTTATAGGTTATGTCGTAATGCTACGTAACGTTATACGGTATATCGCAGTGCTACATAACGTTATACGTTATATGGTAATGCTAAATAACGTTATACGTTATATCGTAATGCTATATAACGTTATACCTCATAACGTATTACCATATAACGTCATATGTTATAAGGTAATACCATGTAACGTATTTGGTCATAACGTAATGCTACATAACGTTATACGTTATATCGTAATGCTACGTAACGTTATACGTTATATCGTAATGCTACATAACGTTATACGTTATATCGTAATGCTTCATAGCGTTATACGTTATATCGTAAGTCTACATATCGTTATACGTTATAACGTAATACTATATAACGTTATTCGTTATATCGTTATGCTACATAACCTTATACGTTATATCGTAATGCTACATAACGTTATACGTTATATCGTTATGCTACATAACGTTATACGTTATATCGTAATGCTACATAACGTTATACGTTATATCGTTATGCTACATAACGTTATACGTTATATCGTAATGCTACATATCGTTATACGTTATATCGTAAGTCTACATAACGTTATACGTTATATCGTAATGCTACATAACGTTATACGTTACATCGTAACACTATATAACGTTGTACGTTATATCGTTATGCTACATAACGTTATATGTTATATCGTAATGCTACGTAACGTTATACGTTATATCGTAATGCTACATAGCGTTATACGTTATGTCGTACTGCTACATAACGTTATACGTTATATCGTAATACTACATATCGTTATAAGTTATAACGTAATACTACATAACGTTATACGTTATGTCGTAATGCTACGTAACGTTATACGGTATATCGTAATGCTACATAACGTTATAGGTTATGTCGTAATGCTACGTAACGTTATACGGTATATCGCAGTGCTACATAACGTTATACGTTATATCGTAATGCTACGTAACGTTATACGTTATATCGTAATGCTACATAACGTTATACGTTATATCGTAATGCTTCATAGCGTTATACGTTATATCGTAAGTCTACATATCGTTATACGTTATAACGTAATACTATATAACGTTATTCGTTATATCGTTATGCTACATAACCTTATACGTTATATCGTAATGCTACATAACGTTATACGTTATATCGTTATGCTACATAACGTTATACGTTATATCGTAATGCTACATAACGTTATACGTTATATCGTTATGCTACATAACGTTATACGTTATATCGTAATGCTACATATCGTTATACGTTATATCGTAAGTCTACATAACGTTATACGTTATATCGTAATGCTACATAACGTTATACGTTACATCGTAATACTACATATCGTTATACGTTATAACGTAATACTACATAACGTTATATGTTATATCGTAATGCTATGTAACGTTATACGTTATATCGTAATGCTACATAGCGTTATACGTTATGTCGTACTGCTACATAACGTTATATGTTATATCGTAATACTACATATCGTTATACGTTAAAACGTAATACTACATAACGTTATACGTTATAATGTATTACCATATAACGTCATATGTTATAAGGTAATACCATGTAACGTATTTCGTTATAACGTAATGCTACATAACGTTATACGTTATGTCGTAATGCTACGTAACGTTATACGGTATATCGTAATGCTACATAACGTTATACGTTATATCGTAATGCTACATAACGTTATACCTTATAACGTATTACCATATAACGTCATATGTTATAAGGTAATACCATGTAACGTATTTCGTTATAACGTAATGCTACATAACGTTGTACGTTATATCGTAATGCTACGTAACGTTATACGTTATATCGTAATGCCACATAACGTTATACGTTATATGGTAATACTACATATCGTTATACGTTATGTCGTAATGCTACATAACGTTAAACGTTATAACGTAATAATATATAACGTTGTACGTTATATCGTAATGCTACATAACGTTATACGTTATAACGTAATACTATATAACGTTGTACGTTATAACGTAATATTATATAACGTTACACGTTATATCGTAATGCTACATAACGTTATACGTTATAACGTATTACCATGTAACGTTATACGTTATATCGTAATGCTACATAACGTTATATGTTATATCATAATGCTACATAGCGTTATACGTTGTATCGTACTGCTACATAACGTTATACGTTATATCGTAATAGTACATATCGTTATACGTTATAACGTAATACTACATAACGTTATACGTTATAATGTATTACCATATAACGTCATATGTTATAAGGTAATACCATGTAACGTATTTCGTTATAACGTAATGCTACATAACGTTATACGTTATGTCGTAATGCTACATAACGTTATACGTTATAACGTAATAATATATAACGTTGTACGTTATAACGTAATATTATATAACGTTATACGTTATATCGTTATGCTACATATCGTTATACGTTATATCGTAATGCTACATAACGTTATATGTTATATCGTAATGCTACATAGCGTTATACGTTGTATCGTTCTGCTACATAATGTTATACGTTATATCGTAATGCTACATAACGTTATACGTTATATGGTATTGATACATAGCGTTATACGTTATGTCGTAATGCTTCATAACGTTATACGTTATATCGTAATACTACATATCGTTATACGTTGTATCGTTCTGCTACATAACGTTATACGTTATATCGTAATGCTACATAACGTTATACGTTATATGGTATTGATACATAGCGTTATACGTAACATCGTAATACTACATATCGTTATACGTTATAACGTAATACTACATAACGTTATATGTTATATCGTAATGCTACGTAACGTTATACGTTATATCGTAATTCTACATAGCGTTATACGTTATGTCGTACTGCTACATAACGTTATACGCTATATCGTAATACTACATATCGTTATACGTTATATCGTAATGCTACATAACGTTATACGTTATATCGTTATGCTACATAACGTTATACGTTATATCGTAATGCTACATATCGTTATACGTTATATCGTAAGTCTACATAACGTTATACGTTATATCGTAATGCTACATAACGTTATACGTTATATCGTAATGCTACATAGCGTTATACGTTATGTCGTACTGCTACATAACGTTATACGTTATATCGTAATACTACATATCGTTATAGGTTATAATGTAATACTACATAACGTTATACGTTATAATGTATTACCATATAACGTCATATGTTATAAGGTAATACCATGTAACGTATTTCGTTATAACGTAATGCTACATAACGTTATACGTTATGTCGTAATGCTACGTAACGTTATACGGTATATCGTAATGCTACATAACGTTATACGTTATATCGTAAAGCTACATAACGTTATACCTTATAACGTATTACCATATAACGTCATGTGTTATAAGGTAATACCATGTAACGTATTTCGTTATAACGTAATGTTACATAACGTTATACGTTATATCGTAATGCTACGTAACGTTATACGTTATATCGTAATGCTACATAACGTTATACGTTATATCGTAATGCTACATAACGTTATACGTTATATCGTAATGCTACATAACGTTATATGTTATATCGTAATGCTACGTAACGTTATACGTTATATCGTAATGCTACATAGCGTTATACGTTATGTCGTACTGCTACATAACGTTATACGTTATATCGTAATACTACATATCGTTATACGTTATAACGTAATACTACATAACGTTATACGTTGTAATGTATTACCATATAACGTCATATGTTATAAGGTAATACCATGTAACGTATTTCGTTATATCGTAATGCTACATAACGTTATAGGTTATGTCGTAATGCTACGTAACGTTATACGGTATATCGCAGTGCTACATAACGTTATACGTTATATGGTAATGCTACATAACGTTATACGTTATATCGTAATGCTATATAACGTTATACCTCATAACGTATTACCATATAACGTCATATGTTATAAGGTAATACCATGTAACGTATTTCGTCATAACGTAATGCTACATAACGTTATACGTTATATCGTAATGCTACGTAACGTTATACGTTATATCGTAATGCTACATAACGTTATACGTTATATCGTAATGCTTCATAGCGTTATACGTTATATCGTAAGTCTACATATCGTTATACGTTATAACGTAATACTATATAACGTTATTCGTTATATCGTTATGCTACATAACCTTATACGTTATATCGTAATGCTACATAACGTTATACGTTATATCGTTATGCTACATAACGTTATACGTTATATCGTAATGCTACACAACGTTATACGTTATATCGTTATGCTACATAACGTTATACGTTATATCGTAATGCTACATATCGTTATACGTTATATCGTAAGTCTACATAACGTTATACGTTAAATCGTAATGCTACATAACGTTATACGTTACATCGTAATACTACATATCGTTATACGTTATAACGTAATACTACATATCGTTATACGTTAAAACGTAATACTACATAACCTTATACGTTATATCGTAATGCTACATAACGTTATACGTTATATCGTTATGCTACATAACGTTATACGTTATATCGTAATGCTACACAACGTTATACGTTATATCGTAATGCTTCATAGCGTTATACGTTATATCGTAAGTCTACATATCGTTATACGTTATAACGTAATACTATATAACGTTATTCGTTATATCGTTATGCTACATAACCTTATACGTTATATCGTAATGCTACATAACGTTATACGTTATATCGTTATGCTACATAACGTTATACGTTATATCGTAATGCTACACAACGTTATACGTTATATCGTTATGCTACATAACGTTATACGTTATATCATAATGCTACATATCGTTATATGTTATATCGTAATGCTATGTAACGTTATACGTTATATCGTAATGCTACATAGCGTTATACGTTATGTCGTACTGCTACATAACGTTATATGTTATATCGTAATACTACATATCGTTATACGTTAAAACGTAATACTACATAACGTTATACGTTATAATGTATTACCATATAACGTCATATGTTATAAGGTAATACCATGTAACGTATTTCGTTATAACGTAATGCTACATAACGTTATACGTTATGTCGTAATGCTACGTAACGTTATACGGTATATCGTAATGCTACATAACGTTATACGTTATATCGTAATGCTACATAACGTTTTACCTTATAACGTATTACCATATAACGTCATATGTTATAAGGTAATACCATGTAACGTATTTCGTTATAACGTAATGCTACATAACGTTGTACGTTATATCGTAATGCTACGTAACGTTATACGTTATATGGTAATGCCACATAACGTTATACGTTATATGGTAATACTACATATCGTTATACGTTATAACGTAATACTACATAACGTTATACGTTATAACGTAATACTATATAACGTTATACGTTATATCGTTATGCTACATAACGTTATACGTTATATCGTAATGCTACATAACGCTATACGTTATATCGTAATGGAACATAGCGTTATACGTTGTATCGTTCTGCTACATAACGTTATACGTAATATCGTAATGCTACATAACGTTATACGTTATAACGTAATACTATATAACGTTGTACGTTATATCGTAATGCTACATAACGTTATACGTTATATCGTAATGCTACATAACGTTATACGTTATAACGTAATACTATATAACGTTGTACGTTATGACGTAATATTATATAACGTTATACGTTATATCGTTATGCTACATAACGTTATACGTTATATCGTAATGCTACATAACGTTACACGTTATATCGTAATGGAACATAGCGTTATACGTTGTATCGTTCTGCTACATAACGTTATACGTAATATCGTAATGCTACATAACGTTATACGTTACCACGTAATACTATATAACGTTGTACGTTATAACGTAATATTATATAACGTTATACGTTATATCGTTATGCTACATAACGTTATACGTTATATCGTAATGCTACACAACGTTATACGTTATATGGTATTGATACATAGCGTTATACGTTATGTCGTAATGCTCCATAACGTTACACGTCATATCGTAATACTACATATCGTTATACGTTATAACGTAATACTACATAACGTTATACGTTATAACGTATTACCATATAACGTCATATGTTATAAGGTAATACTATGTAACGTATTTCGTTATAACGTAATGCTACATAACGTTATACGATATATCGTAATGCTACATAACGTTATATGTTATATCGTAATGCTACGTAACGTTATACGTTATGTCGTAATGCTACATAACGTTATACGTTATATCGTAATGCTACATAACGTTATACGTTATATCGTAATGCTGCATAACGTTATACGTTATAACGTATTACCATATAACGTTATACGTCATGTCGTAATGTTACATAGCGTTATACGTTATATCGCTTTGCTACATAACGTTATACGTTATAACGTAATACTACATAACGTTATACGTTATAACTAAATACTATATAACGGTATACGTTATATCGTTCCGCTACATAACGTTATACGTTATATGGTAATGCTACATAATGTTAAATGTTATATCGTAATGCTACGTAACGTTATACGTTATATCGTAATGCTACGTAACGTTATACGTTATATCGTAATGCTACATAACCTTATACGTTATATCGTAATGCTACATAACGTTATACGTTATATCGTAATGCTACATAACGATATACGTTACATCGTAAGTCTACATAACGTTATACGTTACATCGTAAAACTACATATCGTTATACGTTATAACGTAATACTACATAACGTTACACGTTATAACGTATTACCATATAACGTCATATGTTATAAGGTAATACTATGTAACGTATTTCGTTATAACGTAATATTATATAACGTTATACGTTATATCGTTATGCTACAAAACGTTATACGCTATATCGTAATGCTACATAACGTTATACGTTATATCGTAATGGAACATAGCGTTATACGTTGTATCATTCTGCTACATAACGTAATACGTTATATCGTAATGCTACATAGCGTTATACCTTATAACGTATTACCATATCGCGTCATATGTTATAAGGTAATACCATGTAACGTATTTCGTTATAAACGTAATGCTACATAACGTTATACGTTATATCGTAATGCTACATAACGTTATACTTTGTAACGTAATACTATATAACGTTGTACGTTATAACGTAATATTATATAACGTTATACGTTATATCGTTATGCTACATAACGTTATACGTTATATCGTAATGCTACATAACGGTATACGTTATATGGTATTGATACATAGCGTTATACGTTATGTCGTAATGCTACATAACGTTATACGTTATATCGTAGTGCTACATAACGTTATACGTTATATCGTAATGCTACATAACGTTATACGTTATATCGTAATGCTACATAACGTTATACGTTATAACGTAATTCTATATAACGTTATACGTTATAACGTATTACCATATAACGTTATACGTTATATCGTAATTCTACATAATGTTATACGTTATATCGTAATGGTACATAACGTTATACGTTATATCGTAATGCTACATAACGTTATACGTTATATCGTAATGCTATATAACGTTATACGTTATAATGTATTAACATATAACGTCATATGTTATAAGGTAATACCATGTAACGTATTTCGTTATAACGTAATGCTACATAACGTTATACGTTATGTCGTAATGCTACGTAACGTTATACGGTATATCGTAATGCTACATAACGTTATAGGTTATGTCGTAATGCTACGTAACGTTATACGGTATATCGCAGTGCTACATAACGTTATACGTTATATGGTAATGCTACATAACGTTATACGTTATATCGTAATGCTATATAACGTTATACCTCATAACGTATTACCATATAACGTCATATGTTATAAGGTAATACCATGTAACGTATTTCGTCATAACGTAATGCTACATAACGTTATACGTTATATCGTAATGCTACGTAACGTTATACGTTATATCGTAATGCTACATAACCTTATACGTTATATCGTAATGCTTCATAGCGTTATACGTTATATCGTAAGTCTACATATCGTTATACGTTATAACGTAATACTATATAACGTTATTCGATATATCGTTATGCTACATAACCTTATACGTTATATCGTTATGCTACATAACGTTATACGTTATATCGTAATGCTACATAACGTTATACGTTATATCGTTATGCTACATAACGTTATACGTTATATCGTAATGCTACATATCGTTATACGTTATATCGTAAGTCTACTTAACGTTATACGTTATATCGTAATGCTACATATCGTTATACGTTACATCGTAACACTATATAACGTTGTACGTTATATCGTTATGCTACATAACGTTATATGTTATATCGTAATGCTACGTAACGTTATACGTTATATCGTAATGCTACATAGCGTTATACGTTATGTCGTACTGCTACATAACGTTATACGTTATATCGTAATACTACATATCGTTATACGTTATAACGTAATACTACATAACGTTATACGTTATAATGTATTAACATATAACGTCATATGTTATAAGGTAATACCATGTAACGTATTTCGTTATAACGTAATGCTACATAACGTTATACGTTATGTCGTAATGCTACGTAACGTTATACGGTATATCGTAATGCTACATAACGTTATAGGTTATGTCGTAATGCTACGTAACGTTATACGGTATATCGCAGTGCTACATAACGTTATACGTTATATGGTAATGCTACATAACGTTATACGTTATATCGTAATGCTATATAACGTTATACCTCATAACGTATTACCATATAACGTCATATGTTATAAGGTAATACCATGTAACGTATTTCGTCATAACGTAATGCTACATAACGTTATACGTTATATCGTAATGCTACGTAACGTTATACGTTATATCGTAATGCTACATAACGTTATACATTATATCGTAATGCTTCATAGCGTTATACGTTATATCGTAAGTCTACATATCGTTATACGTTATAACGTAATACTATATAACGTTATTCGTTATATCGTTATGCTACATAACCTTATACGTTATATCGTAATGCTACATAACGTTATACGTTATATCGTTATGCTACATAACGTTATACGTTATATCGTAATGCTACATAACGTTATACGTTATGTCGTACTGCTACATAACGTTATATGTTATATCGTAATACTACATATCGTTATACGTTAAAACGTAATACTACATAACGTTATACGTTATAATGTATTACCATATAACGTCATATGTTATAAGGTAATACCATGTAACGTATTTCGTTATAACGTAATGCTACATAACGTTATACGTTATGTCGTAATGCTACGTAACGTTATACGGTATATCGTAATGCTACATAACGTTATACGTTATATCGTAATGCTACATAACGTTATACCTTATAACGTATTACCATATAACGTCATATGTTATAAGGTAATACCATGTAACGTATTTCGTTATAACGTAATGCTACATAACGTTGTACGTTATATCGTAATGCTACGTAACGTTATACGTTATATCGTAATGCCACATAACGTTATACGTTATATGGTAATACTACATATCGTTATACGTTATGTCGTAATGCTACATAACGTTAAACGTTATAACGTAATAATATATAACGTTGTACGTTATATCGTAATGCTACATAACGTTATACGTTATAACGTAATACTATATAACGTTGTACGTTATAACGTAATATTATATAACGTTACACGTTATATCGTAATGCTACATAACGTTATACGTTATAACGTATTACCATGTAACGTTATACGTTATATCGTAATGCTACATAACGTTATATGTTATATCGTAATGCTACATAGCGTTATACGTTGTATCGTACTGCTACATAACGTTATACGTTATATCGTAATAGTACATATCGTTATACGTTATAACGTAATACTACATAACGTTATACGTTATAATGTATTACCATATAACGTCATATGTTATAAGGTAATACCATGTAACGTATTTCGTTATAACGTAATGCTACATAACGTTATACGTTATGTCGTAATGCTACATAACGTTATACGTTATAACGTAATAATATATAACGTTGTACGTTATAACGTAATATTATATAACGTTATACGTTATATCGTTATGCTACATAACGTTATACGTTATATCGTAATGCTACATAACGTTATATGTTATATCGTAATGCTACATAGCGTTATACGTTGTATCGTTCTCCTACATAATGTTATACGTTATATCGTAATGCTACATAACGTTATACGTTATATGGTATTGATACATAGCGTTATACGTTATGTCGTAATGCTTCATAACGTTATACGTTTTATCGTAATACTACATATCGTTATACGTTGTATCGTTCTGCTACATAACGTTATACGTTATATCGTAATGCTACATAACGTTATACGTTATATCGTTATGCTACATAACGTTATACGTTATATCGTTATGCTACATAACCTTATACGTTATATCGTAATGCTACATAACGTTATACGTTATATCGTTATGCTACATAACGTTATACGTTATATCGTAATGCTACATATCGTTATACGTTATATCGTAAGTCTACATAACGTTATACGTTAAATCGTAATGCTACATAACGTTATACGTTACATCGTAATACTACATATCGTTATACGTTATAACGTAATACTACATATCGTTATACGTTAAAACGTAATACTACATAACCTTATACGTTATATCGTAATGCTACATAACGTTATACGTTATATCGTTATGCTACATAACGTTATACGTTATATCGTAATGCTACACAACGTTATACGTTATATCGTAATGCTTCATAGCGTTATACGTTATATCGTAAGTCTACATATCGTTATACGTTATAACGTAATACTATATAACGTTATTCGTTATATCGTTATGCTACATAACCTTATACGTTATATCGTAATGCTACATAACGTTATACGTTATATCGTTATGCTACATAACGTTATACGTTATATCGTAATGCTACACAACGTTATACGTTATATCGTTATGCTACATAACGTTATACGTTATATCATAATGCTACATATCGTTATATGTTATATCGTAATGCTATGTAACGTTATACGTTATATCGTAATGCTACATAGCGTTATACGTTATGTCGTACTGCTACATAACGTTATATGTTATATCGTAATACTACATATCGTTATACGTTAAAACGTAATACTACATAACGTTATACGTTATAATGTATTACCATATAACGTCATATGTTATAAGGTAATACCATGTAACGTATTTCGTTATAACGTAATGCTACATAACGTTATACGTTATGTCGTAATGCTACGTAACGTTATACGGTATATCGTAATGCTACATAACGTTATACGTTATATCGTAATGCTACATAACGTTTTACCTTATAACGTATTACCATATAACGTCATATGTTATAAGGTAATACCATGTAACGTATTTCGTTATAACGTAATGCTACATAACGTTGTACGTTATATCGTAATGCTACGTAACGTTATACGTTATATGGTAATGCCACATAACGTTATACGTTATATGGTAATACTACATATCGTTATACGTTATAACGTAATACTACATAACGTTATACGTTATAACGTAATACTATATAACGTTATACGTTATATCGTTATGCTACATAACGTTATACGTTATATCGTAATGCTACATAACGCTATACGTTATATCGTAATGGAACATAGCGTTATACGTTGTATCGTTCTGCTACATAACGTTATACGTAATATCGTAATGCTACATAACGTTATACGTTATAACGTAATACTATATAACGTTGTACGTTATATCGTAATGCTACATAACGTTATACGTTATATCGTAATGCTACATAACGTTATACGTTATAACGTAATACTATATAACGTTGTACGTTATGACGTAATATTATATAACGTTATACGTTATATCGTTATGCTACATAACGTTATACGTTATATCGTAATGCTACATAACGTTACACGTTATATCGTAATGGAACATAGCGTTATACGTTGTATCGTTCTGCTACATAACGTTATACGTAATATCGTAATGCTACATAACGTTATACGTTACCACGTAATACTATATAACGTTGTACGTTATAACGTAATATTATATAACGTTATACGTTATATCGTTATGCTACATAACGTTATACGTTATATCGTAATGCTACACAACGTTATACGTTATATGGTATTGATACATAGCGTTATACGTTATGTCGTAATGCTCCATAACGTTACACGTCATATCGTAATACTACATATCGTTATACGTTATAACGTAATACTACATAACGTTATACGTTATAACGTATTACCATATAACGTCATATGTTATAAGGTAATACTATGTAACGTATTTCGTTATAACGTAATGCTACATAACGTTATACGATATATCGTAATGCTACATAACGTTATATGTTATATCGTAATGCTACGTAACGTTATACGTTATGTCGTAATGCTACATAACGTTATACGTTATATCGTAATGCTACATAACGTTATACGTTATATCGTAATGCTGCATAACGTTATACGTTATAACGTATTACCATATAACGTTATACGTCATGTCGTAATGTTACATAGCGTTATACGTTATATCGCTTTGCTACATAACGTTATACGTTATAACGTAATACTACATAACGTTATACGTTATAACTAAATACTATATAACGGTATACGTTATATCGTTCCGCTACATAACGTTATACGTTATATGGTAATGCTACATAATGTTAAATGTTATATCGTAATGCTACGTAACGTTATACGTTATATCGTAATGCTACGTAACGTTATACGTTATATCGTAATGCTACATAACCTTATACGTTATATCGTAATGCTACATAACGTTATACGTTATATCGTAATGCTACATAACGATATACGTTACATCGTAAGTCTACATAACGTTATACGTTACATCGTAAAACTACATATCGTTATACGTTATAACGTAATACTACATAACGTTACACGTTATAACGTATTACCATATAACGTCATATGTTATAAGGTAATACTATGTAACGTATTTCGTTATAACGTAATATTATATAACGTTATACGTTATATCGTTATGCTACAAAACGTTATACGCTATATCGTAATGCTACATAACGTTATACGTTATATCGTAATGGAACATAGCGTTATACGTTGTATCATTCTGCTACATAACGTAATACGTTATATCGTAATGCTACATAGCGTTATACCTTATAACGTATTACCATATCGCGTCATATGTTATAAGGTAATACCATGTAACGTATTTCGTTATAACGTAATGCTACATAACGTTATACGTTATATCGTAATGCTACGTAACGTTATACGTTATATCGTAATGCTACATAACGTTGTACGTTATAACGTAATATTATATAACGTTATACGTTGTATCGTTCTGCTACATAACGTTATAAGTTATATCGTAATGCTACATAACGTTATACTTTGTAACGTAATACTATATAACGTTGTACGTTATAACGTAATATTATATAACGTTATACGTTATATCGTTATGCTACATAACGTTATACGTTATATCGTAATGCTACATAACGGTATACGTTATATGGTATTGATACATAGCGTTATACGTTATGTCGTAATGCTACATAACGTTATACGTTATATCGTAGTGCTACATAACGTTATACGTTATATCGTAATGCTACATAACGTTATACGTTATATCGTAATGCTACATAACGTTATACGTTATAACGTAATTCTATATAACGTTGTGCGTTATAACGTAATATTATATAACGTTATACGTTATATCGTTATGCTACATAACGTTATACGTTATATCGTAATGCTACATAACGTTATACGTTATATGGTAATGCTACATAACGATATACATTGCATCGTAAGTCTACATAACGTTATACGTTATAACGTAACACTATATAACGTTGTACGTTATATCGTTATGCTACATAACGTTATATGTTATATCGTAATGCTACGTAACGTTATACGTTATATCGTAATGCTACATAGCGTTATACGTTATGTCGTACTGCTACATAACGTTATACGTTATATCGTAATACTACATATCGTTATACGTTATAACGTAATACTACATAACGTTATACGTTATAATGTATTAACATATAACGTCATATGTTATAAGGTAATACCATGTAACGTATTTCGTTATAACGTAATGCTACATAACGTTATACGTTATGTCGTAATGCTACGTAACGTTATACGGTATATCGTAATGCTACATAACGTTATAGGTTATGTCGTAATGCTACGTAACGTTATACGGTATATCGCAGTGCTACATAACGTTATACGTTATATGGTAATGCTACATAACGTTATACGTTATATCGTAATGCTATATAACGTTATACCTCATAACGTATTACCATATAACGTCATATGTTATAAGGTAATACCATGTAACGTATTTCGTCATAACGTAATGCTACATAACGTTATACGTTATATCGTAATGCTACGTAACGTTATACGTTATATCGTAATGCTACATAACCTTATACGTTATATCGTAATGCTTCATAGCGTTATACGTTATATCGTAAGTCTACATATCGTTATACGTTATAACGTAATACTATATAACGTTATTCGATATATCGTTATGCTACATAACCTTATACGTTATATCGTTATGCTACATAACGTTATACGTTATATCGTAATGCTACATAACGTTATACGTTATATCGTTATGCTACATAACGTTATACGTTATATCGTAATGCTACATATCGTTATACGTTATATCGTAAGTCTACATAACGTTATACGTTATATCGTAATGCTACATATCGTTATACGTTACATCGTAACACTATATAACGTTGTACGTTATATCGTTATGCTACATAACGTTATATGTTATATCGTAATGCTACGTAACGTTATACGTTATATCGTAATGCTACATAGCGTTATACGTTATGTCGTACTGCTACATAACGTTATACGTTATATCGTAATACTACATATCGTTATACGTTATAACGTAATACTACATAACGTTATACGTTATAATGTATTAACATATAACGTCATATGTTATAAGGTAATACCATGTAACGTATTTCGTTATAACGTAATGCTACATAACGTTATACGTTATGTCGTAATGCTACGTAACGTTATACGGTATATCGTAATGCTACATAACGTTATAGGTTATGTCGTAATGCTACGTAACGTTATACGGTATATCGCAGTGCTACATAACGTTATACGTTATATGGTAATGCTACATAACGTTATACGTTATATCGTAATGCTATATAACGTTATACCTCATAACGTATTACCATATAACGTCATATGTTATAAGGTAATACCATGTAACGTATTTCGTCATAACGTAATGCTACATAACGTTATACGTTATATCGTAATGCTACGTAACGTTATACGTTATATCGTAATGCTACATAACGTTATACATTATATCGTAATGCTTCATAGCGTTATACGTTATATCGTAAGTCTACATATCGTTATACGTTATAACGTAATACTATATAACGTTATTCGTTATATCGTTATGCTACATAACCTTATACGTTATATCGTAATGCTACATAACGTTATACGTTATATCGTTATGCTACATAACGTTATACGTTATATCGTAATGCTACATAACGTTATACGTTATATCGTTATGCTACATAACGTTATACGTTATATCGTAATGCTACATATCGTTATACGTTATATCGTAAGTCTACATAACGTTATACGTTACATCGTAATAGTACATATCGTTATACGTTATAACGTAATACTACATAACGTTATATGTTATATCGTAATGCTATGTAACGTTATACGTTATATCGTAATGCTACATAGCGTTATACGTTATGTCGTACTGCTACATAACGTTATATGTTATATCGTAATACTACATATCGTTATACGTTAAAACGTAATACTACATAACGTTATACGTTATAATGTATTACCATATAACGTCATATGTTATAAGGTAATACCATGTAACGTATTTCGTTATAACGTAATGCTACATAACGTTATACGTTATGTCGTAATGCTACGTAACGTTATACGGTATATCGTAATGCTACATAACGTTATACGTTATATCGTAATGTTACATAACGTTATACCTTATAACGTATTACCATATAACGTCATATGTTATAAGGTAATACCATGTAACGTATTTCGTTATAACGTAATGCTACATAACGTTGTACGTTATATCGTAATGCTACGTAACGTTATACGTTATATCGTAATGCCACATAACGTTATACGTTATATGGTAATACTACATATCGTTATACGTTATGTCGTAATGCTACATAACGTTAAACGTTATAACGTAATAATATATAACGTTGTACGTTATATCGTAATGCTACATAACGTTATACGTTATAACGTAATACTATATAACGTTGTACGTTATAACGTAATATTATATAACGTTACACGTTATATCGTAATGCTACATAACGTTATACGTTATAACGTATTACCATGTAACGTTATACGTTATATCGTAATGCTACATAACGTTATATGTTATATCGTAATGCTACATAGCGTTATACGTTGTATCGTACTGCTACATAACGTTATACGTTATATCGTAATAGTACATATCGTTATACGTTATAACGTAATACTACATAACGTTATACGTTATAATGTATTACCATATAACGTCATATGTTATAAGGTAATACCATGTAACGTATTTCGTTATAACGTAATGCTACATAACGTTATACGTTATGTCGTAATGCTACATAACGTTATACGTTATAACGTAATAATATATAACGTTGTACGTTATAACGTAATATTATATAACGTTATACGTTATATCGTTATGCTACATAACGTTATACGTTATATCGTAATGCTACATAACGTTATATGTTATATCGTAATGCTACATAGCGTTATACGTTGTATCGTTCTCCTACATAATGTTATACGTTATATCGTAATGCTACATAACGTTATACGTTATATGGTATTGATACATAGCGTTATACGTTATGTCGTAATGCTTCATAACGTTATACGTTTTATCGTAATACTACATATCGTTATACGTTGTATCGTTCTGCTACATAACGTTATACGTTATATCGTAAGTCTACATAACGTTATACGTTATATCGTAATGCTACATAACGTTATACGTTATATCGTAATGCTACATAGCGTTATACGTTATGTCGTACTGCTACATAACGTTATACGTTATATCGTAATACTACATATCGTTATAGGTTATAATATAATACTACATAACGTTATACGTTATAATGTATTACCATATAACGTCATATGTTATAAGGTAATACCATGTAACGTATTTCGTTATAACGTAATGCTACATAACGTTATACGTTATGTCGTAATGCTACGTAACGTTATACGGTATATCGTAATGCTACATAACGTTATACGTTATATCGTAAAGCTACATAACGTTATACCTTATAACGTATTACCATATAACGTCATATGTTATAAGGTAATACCATGTAACGTATTTCGTTATAACCTAATGTTACATAACGTTATACGTTATATCGTAATGCTACGTAACGTTATACGTTATATCGTAATGCTACATAACGTTATACGTTATATCGTAATGCTACATAACGTTATACGTTATATCGTAATGCTACATAACGTTATATGTTATATCGTAATGCTACGTAACGTTATACGTTATATCGTAATGCTACATAGCGTTATACGTTATGTCGTACTGCTACATAACGTTATACGTTATATCGTAATACTACATATCGTTATACGTTATAACGTAATACTACATAACGTTATACGTTATAATGTATTACCATATAACGTCATATGTTATAAGGTAATACCATGTAACGTATTTCGTTATATCGTAATGCTACATAACGTTATAGGTTATGTCGTAATGCTACGTAACGTTATACGGTATATCGCAGTGCTACATAACGTTATACGTTATATGGTAATGCTACATAACGTTATACGTTATATCGTAATGCTATATAACGTTATACCTCATAACGTATTACCATATAACGTCATATGTTATAAGGTAATACCATGTAACGTATTTCGTCATAACGTAATGCTACATAAAGTTATACGTTATATCGTAATGCTACGTAACGTTATACGTTATATCGTAATGCTACATAACGTTATACGTTATATCGTAATGCTTCATAGCGTTATACGTTATATCGTAAGTCTACATATCGTTATACGTTATAACGTAATACTATATAACGTTATTCGTTATATCGTTATGCTACATAACCTTATACGTTATATCGTAATGCTACATAACGTTATACGTTATATCGTTATGCTACATAACGTTATACGTTATATCGTAATGCTACACAACGTTATACGTTATATCGTTATGCTACATAACGTTATACGTTATATCGTAATGCTACATATCGTTATACGTTATATCGTAAGTCTACATAACGTTATACGTTATATCGTAATGCTACATAACGTTATACGTTACATCGTAATACTACATATCGTTATACGTTATAACGTAATACTACATAACGTTATATGTTATATCGTAATGCTATGTAACGTTATACGTTATATCGTAATGCTACATAGCGTTATACGTTATGTCGTACTGCTACATAACGTTATATGTTATATCGTAATACTACATATCGTTATACGTTAAAACGTAATACTACATAACGTTATACGTTATAATGTATTACCATATAACGTCATATGTTATAAGGTAATACCATGTAACGTATTTCGTTATAACGTAATGCTACATAACGTTATACGTTATGTCGTAATGCTACGTAACGTTATACGGTATATCGTAATGCTACATAACGTTATACGTTATATCGTAATGCTACATAACGTTATACCTTATAACGTATTACCATATAACGTCATATGTTATAAGGTAATACCATGTAACGTATTTCGTTATAACGTAATGCTACATAACGTTATACGTTATATCGTAGTGCTACGTAACGTTATACGTTATATCGTAATGCTACATAACGTTACACGTTATGTCGTAATGTTACATAACGTTATACGTTATATCGCAATGCTACTTAACGTTATACGTCATAACGTAATACTATATAACGTTGTACGTTATATCGTAATGCAATATAACGGTATACGTTATATCGTAATGCTTCATAACGTTATACGTTATATCGTAGTGCTACATAACGTTATACGTTATATCGTAATGCTACATAACGTTATACGTTATATCGTAATGGAACATAGCGTTATACGTTGTATCGTTCTGCTACATAACGTTATACGTTATATCGTAATGCTACATAACGGTATACGTTATATGGTATTGATACATAGCGTTATACGTTATGTCGTAATGCTACATAACGTTATACGTTATATCGTAGTGCTACATAACGTTATACGTTATATCGTAATGCTACATAACGTTATACGTTATATCGTAATGCTACATAACGTTATACGTTATAACGTAATTCTATATAACGTTGTGCGTTATAACGTAATACTATATAACGTTGTACGTTATATCGTTATGCTACATAACGTTATATGTTATATCGTAATGCTACGTAACGTTATACGTTATATCGTAATGCTACATAGCGTTATACGTTATGTCGTACTGCTACATAACGTTATACGTTATATCGTAGTGCTACGTAACGTTATACGTTATATCGTAATGCTACATAACGTTACACGTTATGTCGTAATGTTACATAACGTTATACGTTATATCGCAATGCTACTTAACGTTATACGTCATAACGTAATACTATATAACGTTGTACGTTATATCGTAATGCAATATAACGGTATACGTTATATCGTAATGCTTCATAACGTTATACGTTATATCGTAGTGCTACATAACGTTATACGTTATATCGTAATGCTACATAACGTTATACGTTATATCGTAATGGAACATAGCGTTATACGTTGTATGGTAATACTACATAACGTTATACGTTATATCGTAATACTACATAACGTTATACGTTATAACGTAATACTATATAACGTTGTACGTTATATCGTAATGCTACATAACGTTATACGTTATATCGTATTGCTACATAACGTTATACGTTATATCGTAATGCTACATAACGTTATACGTTATAACGTATTACCATATAACGTTATACGTTATATCGTAATGCTACATAACGTTATACGTTATATCGTAATGCTACATAACGTTATACGTTATAACGTAATACTATATAACGTTGTACGTTATATCGTAATGCTACATAACGTTATACGTTATATCGTAATGCTACATAACGTTATACGTTATAACGTAAAACTATATAACGTTGTACGTTATGACGTAATATTACATAACGTTATAGGTTATATCGTAGTGCTACATAACGTTATACGTTATATCGTAATGCTACATAACGTTATACGTTATAACGTAATTCTATATAACGTTGTGCGTTATAACGTAATATTATATAACGTTATACGTTATATCGTTATGCTACATAACGTTATACGTTATATCGTAATGCTACATAACGTTATACGTTATATGGTAATGCTACATAACGATATACATTGCATCGTAAGTCTACATAACGTTATACGTTATAACGTAACACTATATAACGTTGTACGTTATATCGTTATGCTACATAACGTTATATGTTATATCGTAATGCTACGTAACGTTATACGTTATATCGTAATGCTACATAACGGTATACGTTATATGGTATTGATACATAGCGTTATACGTTATGTCGTAATGCTACATAACGTTATACGTTATATCGTAATGCTACATAACGTTATACGTTATATCGTAATGCTATATAACGTTATACATTATAACGTATTACCATATAACGTTATACGTTATGTCGTAATGTTACATAACGTTATACGTTATATCGCAATGCTACATAACGTTATACGTTATATCGTAATGCTACATAACGTTATACGTTATAACGTAATGCTACATAACGTTATACGTTATAACGTAATTCTATATAACGTTGTGCGTTATAACGTAATATTATATAACGTTATACGTTATATCGTTATGCTACATAACGTTATACGTTATATCGTAATGCTACATAACGTTATACGTTATATGGTAATGCTTCATAACGACATACATTGCATCGTAAGTCTACATAACGTTATACGTTATAACGTAACACTATATAACGTTGTACGTTATATCGTTATGCTACATAACGTTATATGTTATATCGTAATGCTACGTAACGTTATACGTTATATCGTAATGCTACATAACGGTATACGTTATATGGTATTGATACATAGCGTTATACGTTATGTCGTAATGCTACATAACGTTATACGTTATATCGCAATGCTACATAA
This sequence comes from Bombus lapidarius, assembly GCA_936014575.1. Taxonomy (NCBI): domain Eukaryota; kingdom Metazoa; phylum Arthropoda; class Insecta; order Hymenoptera; family Apidae; genus Bombus; species Bombus lapidarius. Next base: position 85,493 of record CAKXZU010000163.1, read on the forward strand.
CGTTATACGTTATATCGTAATGCTACATAACGTTATACGTTACAACGTAATTCTATATAACGTTGTGCGTTATAACGTAATATTATATAACGTTATTCGTTATATCGTTATGCTACATAACGTTATACGTTATATCGTAATGCTACATAACGTTATACGTTATATGGTAATGCTACATAACGATATACATTGCATCGTAAGTCTACATAACGTTATACGTTATAACGTAACACTATATAACGTTGTACGTTATATCGTTATGCTACATAACGTTATATGTTATATCGTAATGCTACATAACGTTATATGTTATATCGTAATGCTACATAACTTTATACTTTATATCGTAATGTTATATAGCGTTATACGTTATGTCGTACTGCTACATAACGTTATACGTTATATCGTAATACTACATATCGTTATACGTTATAACGTAATACTACATAACGTTATACGTTATAATGTATTAACATATAACGTCATATGTTATAAGGTAATACCATGTAACGTATTTCGTTATAACGTAATGCTACATAACGTTATACGTTATGTCGTAATGCTACGTAACGTTATACGGTATATCGTAATGCTACATAACGTTATACGTTATATCGTAATGCTACATAACGTTATACCTTATAACGTATTACCATATAACGTCATATGTTATAAGGTAATACCATGTAACGTATTTCGTTATAACGTAATGCTACATAACGTTATACGTTATATCGTAGTGCTACGTAACGTTATACGTTATATCGTAATGCTACATAACGTTACACGTTATGTCGTAATGTTACATAACGTTATACGTTATATCGCAATGCTACTTAACGTTATACGTCATAACGTAATACTATATAACGTTGTACGTTATATCGTAATGCTACATAACGTTATACGTTATATCGTAATGCTACATAACGTTATACGTTATAACGTAATTCTATATAACGTTGTGCGTTATAGCGTAATATTATATAACGTTATACGTTATATCGTTATGCTACATAACGTTATACGTTATATCGTAATGCTACATAACGTTATACGTTACATCGTAATACTACATATCGTTATACGTTATAACGTAATACTACATAACGTTATATGTTATATCGTAATGCTATGTAACGTTATACGTTATATCGTAGTGCTACATAACGTTATACGTTATATCGTAATGCTACATAACGTTATACGTTATATCGTAATGCTACATAACGTTATACGTTATAACGTAATTCTATATAACGTTGTGCGTTATAACGTAATATTATATAACGTTATACGTTATATCGTTATGCTACATAACGTTATACGTTATATCGTAATGCTACATAACGTTATACGTTATATGGTAATGCTTCATAACGACATACATTGCATCGTAAGTCTACATAACGTTATACGTTATAACGTAACACTATATAACGTTGTACGTTATATCGTTATGCTACATAACGTTATATGTTATATCGTAATGCTACGTAACGTTATACGTTATATCGTAATGCTACATAACGGTATACGTTATATGGTATTGATACATAGCGTTATACGTTATGTCGTAATGCTACATAACGTTATACGTTATATCGCAATGCTACATAACGTTATACGTTATATCGTAATGCTACATAACGTTATACGTTATAACGTAATTCTATATAACGTTGTGCGTTATAACGTAATATTATATAACGTTATACGTTATATCGTTATGCTACATAACGTTATACGTTATATCGTAATGCTACATAACGTTATACGTTATATGGTAATGCTACATAACGATATACATTGCATCGTAAGTCTACATAACGTTATACGTTATAACGTAACACTATATAACGTTGTACGTTATATCGTTATGCTACATAACGTTATATGTTATATCGTAATGCTACATAACGTTATATGTTATATCGTAATGCTACATAACTTTATACGTTATATCGTAATGTTATATAGCGTTATACGTTATGTCGTACTGCTACATAACGTTATACGTTATATCGTAATACTACATATCGTTATACGTTATAACGTAATACTACATAACGTTATACGTTATAATGTATTAACATATAACGTCATATGTTATAAGGTAATACCATGTAACGTATTTCGTTATAACGTAATGCTACATAACGTTATACGTTATGTCGTAATGCTACGTAACGTTATACGGTATATCGTAATGCTACATAACGTTATACGTTATATCGTAATGCTACATAACGTTATACCTTATAACGTATTACCATATAATGTCATATGTTATAAGGTAATACCATGTAACGTATTTCGTTATAACGTAATGCTACATAACGTTATACGTTATATCGTAGTGCTACGTAACGTTATACGTTATATCGTAATGCTACATAACGTTACACGTTATGTCGTAATGTTACATAACGTTATACGTTATATCGCAATGCTACTTAACGTTATACGTCATAACGTAATACTATATAACGTTGTACGTTATATCGTAATGCAATATAACGGTATACGTTATATCGTAATGCTTCATAACGTTATACGTTATATCGTAGTGCTACATAACGTTATACGTTATATCGTAATGCTACATAACGTTATACGTTATATCGTAATGGAACATAGCGTTATACGTTGTATCGTTCTGCTACATAACGTTATACGTTATATCGTAATGCTACATAACGGTATACGTTATATGGTATTGATACATAGCGTTATACGTTATGTCGTAATGCTACATAACGTTATACGTTATATCGTAGTGCTACATAACGTTATACGTTATATCGTAATGCTACATAACGTTATACGTTATATCGTAATGCTACATAACGTTATACGTTATAACGTAATTCTATATAACGTTGTGCGTTATAACGTAATACTATATAACGTTGTACGTTATATCGTTATGCTACATAACGTTATATGTTATATCGTAATGCTACGTAACGTTATACGTTATATCGTAATGCTACATAGCGTTATACGTTATGTCGTACTGCTACATAACGTTATACGTTATATCGTAGTGCTACGTAACGTTATACGTTATATCGTAATGCTACATAACGTTACACGTTATGTCGTAATGTTACATAACGTTATACGTTATATCGTAATGCTACATAACGGTATACGTTATATGGTATTGATACATAGCGTTATACGTTATGTCGTAATGCTGCATAACGTTATACGTTATATCGCAATGCTACATAACGTTATACGTTATATCGTAATGCTACATAACGTTATACGTTATAACGTAATTCTATATAACTTTGTACGTTATGACGTAATATTATATAACGTTGTACGTTATATCGTTATGCTACATAACGTTATATGTTATATCGTAATGCTACGTAACGTTATACGTTATATCGTAATGCTACATAGCGTTATACGTTATGTCGTACTGCTACATAACGTTATACGTTATATCGTAATACTACATATCGTTATACGTTATAACGTAATACTACATAACGTTATACGTTATAATGTATTAACATATAACGTCATATGTTATAAGGTAATACCATGTAACGTATTTCGTTATATCGTTATGCTACATAACGTTATACGTTATATCGTAATGCTATGTAACGTTATACGTTATATCGTAGTGCTACATAACGTTATACGTTATATCGTAATGCTACATAACGTTATACGTTATATCGTAATGCTACATAACGTTATACGTTATAACGTAATTCTATATAACGTTGTGCGTTATAACGTAATATTATATAACGTTATACGTTATATCGTTCTGCTACATAACGTTATACGTTATATCGTAATGCTACATAACGTTATACGTTATATGGTAATGCTTCATAACGACATACATTGCATCGTAAGTCTACATAACGTTATACGTTATAACGTAACACTATATAACGTTGTACGTTATATCGTTATGCTACATAACGTTATATGTTATATCGTAATGCTACGTAACGTTATACGTTATATCGTAATGCTACATAGCGTTATACGTTATGTCGTACTGCTACATAACGTTATACGTTATATCGTAATACTACATATCGTTATACGTTATAACGTAATACTACATAACGTTATACGTTATAATGTATTAACATATAACGTCATATGTTATAAGGTAATACCATGTAACGTATTTCGTTATAACGTAATGCTACATAACGTTATACGTTATGTCGTAATGCTACGTAACGTTATACGGTATATCGTAATGCTACATAACGTTATACGTTATATCGTAATGCTACATAACGTTATACCTTATAACGTATTACCATATAACGTCATATGTTATAAGGTAATACCATGTAACGTATTTCGTTATAACGTAATGCTACATAACGTTATACGTTATATCGTAGTGCTACGTAACGTTATACGTTATATCGTAATGCTATATAACGTTATACGTTATATGGTAATACTACATATCGTTATACGTTATAACGTAATACTACATAACGTTATACGTTATAACGTAATACTATATAACGTTGTACGTTATATCGTAATGCTACATAACGTTATACGTTATATCGTATTGCTACATAACGTTATACGTTATATCGTAATGCTACATAACGTTATACGTTATAACGTATTACCATATAACGTTATACGTTATATCGTAATGCTACATAACGTTATACGTTATATCGTAATGCTACATAACGTTATACGTTATAACGTAATACTATATAACGTTGTACGTTATATCGTAATGCTACATAACGTTATACGTTATATCGTAATGCTACATAACGTTATACGTTATAACGTAAAACTATATAACGTTGTACGTTATGACGTAATATTATATAACGTTATACGTTATATCGTTATGCTACATAACGTTATACGTTATATCGTAATGCTACATAACGTTATACGTTATATCGTATTGCTACATAACGTTATACGTTATATCGTAATGCTACATAACGTTATACGTTATAACGTATTACCATATAACGTTATACGTTATATTGTAATGCTACATAACGTTATACGTTATATCGTAATGCTACATAACGTTATACCTTATATGGTAATGCTACATAACGATATACATTGCATCGTAAGTCTACATAACGTTATACGTTATAACGTAACACTATATAACGTTGTACGTTATATCGTTATGCTACATAACGTTATATGTTATATCGTAATGCTACGTAACGTTATACGTTATATCGTAATGCTACATAACGGTATACGTTATATGGTATTGATACATAGCGTTATACGTTATGTCGTAATGCTACATAACGTTATAGGTTATATCGTAGTGCTACATAACGTTATACGTTATATCGTAATGCTACATAACGTTATACGTTATATCGTAATGCTACATAACGTTATACGTTATAACGTAATTCTATATAACGTTGTGCGTTATAACGTAATGTTATATAACGTTATACGTTATATCGTTATGCTACATAACGTTATACGTTATATCGTAATGCTACATAACGTTATACGTTATATGGTAATGCTACATAACGATATACATTGCATCGTAAGTCTACATAACGTTATACGTTATAACGTAACACTATATAACGTTGTACGTTATATCGTTATGCTACATAACGTTATATGTTATATCGTAATGCTACGTAACGTTTTACGTTATATCGTAATGCTACATAACGGTATACGTTATATGGTATTGATACATAGCGTTATACGTTATGTCGTAATGCTACATAACGTTATACGTTATATCGTAATGCTACATAACGTTATACGTTATATCGTAATGCTATATAACGTTATACATTATAACGTATTACCATATAACGTTATACGTTATGTCGTAATGTTACATAACGTTATACGTTATATCGCAATGCTACATAACGTTATACGTTATATCGTAATGCTACATAACGTTATACGTTATAACGTAATTCTATATAACGTTGTGCGTTATAACGTAATATTATATAACGTTATACGTTATATCGTTATGCTACATAACGTTATACGTTATATCGTAATGCTACATAACGTTATACGTTATATGGTAATGCTACATAACGATATACATTGCATCGTAAGTCTACATAACGTTATACGTTATAACGTAACACTATATAACGTTGTACGTTATATCGTTATGCTACATAACGTTATATGTTATATCGTAATGCTACATAACGTTATATGTTATATCGTAATGCTACATAACGTTATACGTTATATCGTAATGTTATATAGCGTTATACGTTATGTCGTACTGCTACATAACGTTATACGTTATATCGTAATACTACATATCGTTATACGTTATAACGTAATACTACATAACGTTATACGTTATAATGTAATAACATATAACGTCATATGTTATAAGGTAATACCATGTAACGTATTTCGTTATAACGTAATGCTACATAACGTTATACGTTATGTCGTAATGCTACGTAACGTTATACGGTATATCGTAATGCTACATAACGTTATACGTTATATCGTAATGCTACATAACGTTATACCTTATAACGTATTACCATATAACGTCATATGTTATAAGGTAATACCATGTAACGTATTTCGTTATAACGTAATGCTACATAACGTTATACGTTATATCGTAGTGCTACGTAACGTTATACGTTATATCGTAATGCTACATAACGTTACACGTTATGTCGTAATGTTACATAACGTTATACGTTATATCGCAATGCTACTTAACGTTATACGTCATAACGTAATTCTATATAACGTTGTACGTTATATCGTAATGCAATATAACGGTATACGTTATATCGTAATGCTTCATAACGTTATACGTTATATCGTAGTGCTACATAACGTTATACGTTATATCGTAATGCTACATAACGTTATACGTTATATCGTAATGGAACATAGCGTTATACGTTGTATCGTTCTGCTACATAACGTTATACGTTATATCGTAATGCTACATAACGGTATACGTTATATGGTATTGATACATAGCGTTATACGTTATGTCGTAATGCTACATAACGTTATACGTTATATCGTAGTGCTACATAACGTTATACGTTATATCGTAATGCTACATAACGTTATACGTTATATCGTAATGCTACATAACGTTATACGTTATAACGTAATTCTATATAACGTTGTGCGTTATAACGTAATATTATATAACGTTATACGTTATATCGTTATGCTACATAACGTTATACGTTATATCGTAATGCTACATAACGTTATACGTTATATGGTAATGCTACATAACGATATACATTGCATCGTAAGTCTACATAACGTTATACGTTATAACGTAACACTATATAACGTTGTACGTTATATCGTTATGCTACATAACGTTATATGCTATATCGTAATGCTACATAACGTTATATGTTATATCGTAATGCTACATAACGTTATACGTTATATCGTAATGTTATATAGCGTTATACGTTATGTCGTACTGCTACATAACGTTATACGTTATATCGTAATACTACATATCGTTATACGTTATAACGTAATACTACATAACGTTATACGTTATAATGTAATAACATATAACGTCATATGTTATAAGGTAATACCATGTAACGTATTTCGTTATAACGTAATGCTACATAACGTTATACGTTATGTCGTAATGCTACGTAACGTTATACGGTATATCGTAATGCTACATAACGTTATACGTTATATCGTAATGCTACATAACGTTATACCTTATAACGTATTACCATATAACGTCATATGTTATAAGGTAATACCATGTAACGTATTTCGTTATAACGTAATGCTACATAACGTTATACGTTATATCGTAGTGCTACGTAACGTTATACGTTATATCGTAATGCTACATAACGTTACACGTTATGTCGTAATGTTACATAACGTTATACGTTATATCGCAATGCTACTTAACGTTATACGTCATAACGTAATTCTATATAACGTTGTACGTTATATCGTAATGCAATATAACGGTATACGTTATATCGTAATGCTTCATAACGTTATACGTTATATCGTAGTGCTACATAACGTTATACGTTATATCGTAATGCTACATAACGTTATACGTTATATCGTAATGGAACATAGCGTTATACGTTGTATCGTTCTGCTACATAACGTTATACGTTATATCGTAATGCTACATAACGGTATACGTTATATGGTATTGATACATAGCGTTATACGTTATGTCGTAATGCTACATAACGTTATACGTTATATCGTAGTGCTACATAACGTTATACGTTATATCGTAATGCTACATAACGTTATACGTTATATCGTAATGCTACATAACGTTATACGTTATAACGTAATTCTATATAACGTTGTGCGTTATAACGTAATATTATATAACGTTATACGTTATATCGTTATGCTACATAACGTTATACGTTATATCGTAATGCTACATAACGTTATACGTTATATGGTAATGCTACATAACGATATACATTGCATCGTAAGTCTACATAACGTTATACGTTATAACGTAACACTATATAACGTTGTACGTTATATCGTTATGCTACATAACGTTATATGTTATATCGTAATGCTACGTAACGTTATACGTTATATCGTAATGCTACATAGCGTTATACGTTATGTCGTACTGCTACATAACGTTATACGTTATATCGTAATACTACATATCGTTATACGTTATAACGTAATACTACATAACGTTATACGTTATAACGTAATACTATATAACGTTGTACGTTATATCGTAATGCTACATAACGTTATACGTTATATCGTATTGCTACATAACGTTATACCTTATAACGTATTACCATATAACGTCATATGTTATAAGGTAATACCATGTAACGTATTTCGTTATAACGTAATGCTACATAACGTTATACGTTATATCGTAGTGCTACGTAACGTTATACGTTATATCGTAATGCTATATAACGTTATACGTTACATGGTAATACTACATATCGTTATACGTTATAACGTATTACCATATAACGTCATATGTTATAAGGTAATACCATGTAACGTATTTCGTTATAACGTAATGCTACATAACGTTATACGTTATATCGTAGTGCTACGTAACGTTATACGTTATATCGTAATGCTATATAACGTTATACGTTACATGGTAATACTACATATCGTTATACGTTATAACGTAATACTACATAACGTTATACGTTATAACGTAATACTATATAACGTTGTACGTTATATCGTACTGCTACATAACGTTATACGTTATATCGTATTGCTACATAACGTTATACGTTATATCGTAATGCTACATAACGTTATACGTTATAACGTATTACTATATAACGTTATACGTTATATTGTAATGCTACATAACGTTATACGTTATATCGTAATGCTACATAACGTTATACGTTATATCGTTATGCTACATAACGTTATACGTTATATCGTAATGCTACATAACGTTATACGTTATATGGTAATGCTACATAACGATATACATTGCATCGTAAGTCTACATAACGTTATACGTTATAACGTAACACTATATAACGTTGTACGTTATATCGTTATGCTACATAACGTTATATGTTATATCGTAATGCTACGTAACGTTATACGTTATATCGTAATGCTACATAACGTTATACGTTATATCGTAATGCTACATAACGTTATACGTTATATCGTAATGCTACATAACGTTATACGTTATATCGTAATGCTACATAACGTTATACGTTATATCGTAATGCTACATAACGTTATACGTTATAACGTAATTCTATATAACGTTGTGCGTTATAACGTAATGTTATATAACGTTATACGTTATATCGTTATGCTACATAACGTTATACGTTATATCGTAATGCTACATAACGTTATACGTTATAACGTAATTCTATATAACGTTGTGCGTTATAACGTAATATTATATAACGTTATACGTTATATCGTTATGCTACATAACGTTATACGTTATATCGTAATGCTACATAACGTTATACGTTATATGGTAATGCTACATAACGATATACATTGCATCGTAAGTCTACATAACGTTATACGTTATAACGTAACACTATATAACGTTGTACGTTATATCGTTATGCTACATAACGTTATATGTTATATCGTAATGCTACATAACGTTATATGTTATATCGTAATGCTACATAACGTTATACGTTATATCGTAATGTTATATAGCGTTATACGTTATGTCGTACTGCTACATAACGTTATACGTTATATCGTAATACTACATATCGTTATACGTTATAACGTAATACTACATAACGTTATACGTTATAATGTAATAACATATAACGTCATATGTTATAAGGTAATACCATGTAACGTATTTCGTTATAACGTAATGCTACATAACGTTATACGTTATGTCGTAATGCTACGTAACGTTATACGGTATATCGTAATGCTACATAACGTTATACGTTATATCGTAATGCTACATAACGTTATACCTTATAACGTATTACCATATAACGTCATATGTTATAAGGTAATACCATGTAACGTATTTCGTTATAACGTAATGCTACATAACGTTATACGTTATATCGTAGTGCTACGTAACGTTATACGTTATATCGTAATGCTACATAACGTTACACGTTATGTCGTAATGTTACATAACGTTATACGTTATATCGCAATGCTACTTAACGTTATACGTCATAACGTAATTCTATATAACGTTGTACGTTATATCGTAATGCAATATAACGGTATACGTTATATCGTAATGCTTCATAACGTTATACGTTATATCGTAGTGCTACATAACGTTATACGTTATATCGTAATGCTACATAACGTTATACGTTATATCGTAATGGAACATAGCGTTATACGTTGTATCGTTCTGCTACATAACGTTATACGTTATATCGTAATGCTACATAACGGTATACGTTATATGGTATTGATACATAGCGTTATACGTTATGTCGTAATGCTACATAACGTTATAGGTTATATCGTAGTGCTACATAACGTTATACGTTATATCGTAATGCTACATAACGTTATACGTTATATCGTAATGCTACATAACGTTATACGTTATAACGTAATTCTATATAACGTTGTGCGTTATAACGTAATGTTATATAACGTTATACGTTATATCGTTATGCTACATAACGTTATACGTTATATCGTAATGCTACATAACGTTATACGTTATATGGTAATGCTACATAACGATATACATTGCATCGTAAGTCTACATAACGTTATACGTTATAACGTAACACTATATAACGTTGTACGTTATATCGTTATGCTACATAACGTTATATGTTATATCGTAATGCTACGTAACGTTATACGTTATATCGTAATGCTACATAACGGTATACGTTATATGGTATTGATACATAGCGTTATACGTTATGTCGTAATGCTACATAACGTTATACGTTATATCGTAATGCTACATAACGTTATACGTTATATCGTAATGCTATATAACGTTATACATTATAACGTATTACCATATAACGTTATACGTTATGTCGTAATGTTACATAACGTTATACGTTATATCGCAATGCTACATAACGTTATACGTTATATCGTAATGCTACATAACGTTATACGTTATAACGTAATTCTATATAACGTTGTGCGTTATAACGTAATATTATATAACGTTATACGTTATATCGTTATGCTACATAACGTTATACGTTATATCGTAATGCTACATAACGTTATACGTTATATGGTAATGCTACATAACGATATACATTGCATCGTAAGTCTACATAACGTTATACGTTATAACGTAACACTATATAACGTTGTACGTTATATCGTTATGCTACATAACGTTATATGTTATATCGTAATGCTACATAACGTTATATGTTATATCGTAATGCTACATAACGTTATACGTTATATCGTAATGTTATATAGCGTTATACGTTATGTCGTACTGCTACATAACGTTATACGTTATATCGTAATACTACATATCGTTATACGTTATAACGTAATACTACATAACGTTATACGTTATAATGTAATAACATATAACGTCATATGTTATAAGGTAATACCATGTAACGTATTTCGTTATAACGTAATGCTACATAACGTTATACGTTATGTCGTAATGCTACGTAACGTTATACGGTATATCGTAATGCTACATAACGTTATACGTTATATCGTAATGCTACATAACGTTATACCTTATAACGTATTACCATATAACGTCATATGTTATAAGGTAATACCATGTAACGTATTTCGTTATAACGTAATGCTACATAACGTTATACGTTATATCGTAGTGCTACGTAACGTTATACGTTATATCGTAATGCTACATAACGTTACACGTTATGTCGTAATGTTACATAACGTTATACGTTATATCGCAATGCTACTTAACGTTATACGTCATAACGTAATTCTATATAACGTTGTACGTTATATCGTAATGCAATATAACGGTATACGTTATATCGTAATGCTTCATAACGTTATACGTTATATCGTAGTGCTACATAACGTTATACGTTATATCGTAATGCTACATAACGTTATACGTTATATCGTAATGGAACATAGCGTTATACGTTGTATCGTTCTGCTACATAACGTTATACGTTATATCGTAATGCTACATAACGGTATACGTTATATGGTATTGATACATAGCGTTATACGTTATGTCGTAATGCTACATAACGTTATACGTTATATCGTAGTGCTACATAACGTTATACGTTATATCGTAATGCTACATAACGTTATACGTTATATCGTAATGCTACATAACGTTATACGTTATAACGTAATTCTATATAACGTTGTGCGTTATAACGTAATATTATATAACGTTATACGTTATATCGTTATGCTACATAACGTTATACGTTATATCGTAATGCTACATAACGTTATACGTTATATGGTAATGCTACATAACGATATACATTGCATCGTAAGTCTACATAACGTTATACGTTATAACGTAACACTATATAACGTTGTACGTTATATCGTTATGCTACATAACGTTATATGTTATATCGTAATGCTACGTAACGTTATACGTTATATCGTAATGCTACATAGCGTTATACGTTATGTCGTACTGCTACATAACGTTATACGTTATATCGTAATACTACATATCGTTATACGTTATAACGTAATACTACATAACGTTATACGTTATAATGTATTAACATATAACGTCATATGTTATAAGGTAATACCATGTAACGTATTTCGTTATAACGTAATGCTACATAACGTTATACGTTATGTCGTAATGCTACGTAACGTTATACGGTATATCGTAATGCTACATAACGTTATACGTTATATCGTAATGCTACATAACGTTATACCTTATAACGTATTACCATATAACGTCATATGTTATAAGGTAATACCATGTAACGTATTTCGTTATAACGTAATGCTACATAACGTTATACGTTATATCGTAGTGCTACGTAACGTTATACGTTATATCGTAATGCTATATAACGTTATACGTTACATGGTAATACTACATATCGTTATACGTTATAACGTAATACTACATAACGTTATACGTTATAACGTAATACTATATAACGTTGTACGTTATATCGTAATGCTACATAACGTTATACGTTATATCGTATTGCTACATAACGTTATACGTTATATCGTAATGCTACATAACGTTATACGTTATAACGTATTACTATATAACGTTATACGTTATATTGTAATGCTACATAACGTTATACGTTATATCGTAATGCTACATAACGTTATACGTTATAACGTAATACTATATAACGTTGTACGTTATATCGTAATGCTACATAACGTTATACGTTATATCGTAATGCTACATAACGTTATACGTTATAACGTAAAACTATATAACGTTGTACGTTATGACGTAATATTATATAACGTTATACGTTATATCGTTATGCTACATAACGTTATACGTTATATCGTAATGCTACATAACGATATACGTTATATCGTAATGGAACATAACGTTATACGTTGTATCGTTCTGCTACATAACGTTATACGTTATATCGTAATGCTACATAACGTTATACGTTATATGGTAATGCTACATAACGATATACATTGCATCGTAAGTCTACATAACGTTATACGTTATAACGTAATGCTGCATAACGTTATACGTTATAACGTATCACCATATAACGTTATACGTCATGTCGTAATGTTACATAGCGTTATACGTTATATCGCTTTGCTACATAACGTTATACGTTATAACGTAATACTACATAACGATATACGTTACATCGTAAGTCTACATAACGTTATACGTTATAACGTAATACTATATAACGTTATACGTTATATGGTAATGCTACATAACGTTATATGTTATATCGTAATGCTACGTAACGTTATATGTTATATCGTAATGCTATATAACGATATACGTTACATCGAAAGTCTACATAACGTTATACGTTATATCGTAATGCTACATAACGTTATACGTTATATCGTAAAGCTACATAACGTTATACGTTATAACGTAATAGTATATAACGTTGTACGTTATAACGTAATATTATATAACGTTATACGTTATATCGTTATGCTACATAACGTTATACGTTATATCGTAATGCTACATAACGTTATACGCTATATCGTAATGCTACATAACGTTATACGTTATATCGTAATGGAACATAGCGTTATACGATGTATCGTTCTGCTACATAACGTTATACGTTATATCGTAAAGCTACATAACGTTATACGTTATAACGTAATAGTATATAACGTTGTACGTTATAACGTAATATTATATAACGTTATACGTTATATCGTTATGCTACATAACGTTATACGTTATATCGTAATGGAACATAGCGTTATACGATGTATCGTTCTGCTACATAACGTTATACGTTATATCGTAAAGCTACATAACGTTATACGTTATAACGTAATAGTATATAACGTTGTACGTTATAACGTAATATTATATAACGTTATACGTTATATCGTTATGCTACATAACGTTATACGTTATATCGTAATGCTACAGAACGTTATACGTTATATCGTAATGCTACATAGCGTTATACGTTGTATCGTTCTGGTACATAACGTTATACGTTATATCGTAATGCTACATAACGTTATGCGTTATATGGTACTGATACATAGCGTTATACGTTATGTCGTAATGCTTCATAACGTTATACGTTATATCGTAATACTACATATCGTTATACGTTATAACGTAATACTACATAACGTTATACGTTATGACGTATTACCATATAACGTCATATGTTATAAGGTAATACTATGTAACGTATTTCGTTATAACATAATGCTACATAACGTTATACGTTATGTCGTAATGCTACATAACGTTATATGTTATATCGTAATGCTACGTAACGTTATACGTTATATCGTAATGCTACATAACGTTATACGTTATAACGTATTACCATACAACGTCATATGTTATAAGGTATTACTATGTAACGTATTTCGTTATAACGTAATGCTACATAACGTTATATGTTATATCGTAATGCTACGTAACGTTATATGTTATATCGTAATGCTACATAACGATATACGTTACATCGTAAGTCTATATAACGTTATACGTTATATCGCAATGCTACTTAACGTTATACGTTATAACGTAATACTATATAACGTTGTACGTTATATCGTAATGCAATATAACGGTATACGTTATATCGTAATGCTTCATAACGTTATACCTTATATGGTAATGCTACATAAAGATATACATTGCATCGTAAGTCTACATAACGTTATACGTTATAACGTAACACTATATAACGTTATACGTTATATCGTAATGCTACATAACGATATACGTTACATCGTAAGTCTACATAACGTTATACGTTACATCGTAAAACTACATATCGTTATACGTTATAACGTAATACTACATAACGTTGCACGTTATAACGTATTACCATATAACGTCATATGTTATAAGGTAATACTATGTAACGTATTTCGTTATAACGTAATATTATATAACGTTATGCGTTATATCGTTATGCTACATAACGTTATACGCGATATCGTAATGCTACATAACGTTATACGTTATATCGTAATACTACATAACGTTATACGTTATAACGTATTACCATATAACGTCATATGTTATAAGGTAATACTATGTAACGTACTTCGTTATAACGTAATGCTACATAACGTTATACGTTATGTCGTAATGCTACATAATGTTATATGTTATATCGTAATGCTACGTAACGTTATACGTTATATCGTAATGCTACATAACGTTATACGTTATATTTTAATGCTACATAACGTTATACGTTATATCGTAATGCTGCATAACGTTATACGTTATAACGTATTACCACATAACGTTATACGTCATGTCGTAATGTTACATAGCGTTATACGTTATATCGCTTTGCTAGATATCGTTATACGTTATAACGTAATACTACATAACGTTATACGTTATAACTAAATACTATATAACGGTATACGTTATATCGTTCTGCTACATAACGTTATACGTTATATGGTAATGCTACATGACGTTATATGTTATATCGTAATGCTACGTAACGTTATATGTTATATAGTAATGCTACATAACGATATACGTTACATCGTAAGTCTACATAACGTTATACGTTATATCGTAATGCTACATAACGTTATACGTTATATCGTAATGGAACATAGCGTTATACGTTGTATCGTTCTGCTACATAACGTTATACGTTATATCGTAATGCTACATAACGTTATACGTTATAACGTAATAGTATATAACGTTGTACGTTATAACGTAATATTATATAACGTTATACGTTATATCGTTATGCTACATAACGTTATACGTTATATCGTAATGCTACAGAACGTTATACGTTATATCGTAATGCTACATAGCGTTATACATTGTATCGTTCTGGTACATAACGTTATACGTTATATCGTAATGCTACATAACGTTATACGTTATGTCTTAATGCTTCATAACGTTATACGTTATATCGTAATACTACATATCGTTATACGTTATAACGTAATACTACATAACGTTATACGTTATAACGTATTACCATATAACGTCATATGTTATAAGGTAATACTATGTAACGTATTTCGTTATAACGTAATGCTACATAACGTTATACGTTATGTCGTAATGCTACATAACGTTATATGTTATATTGTAATGCTACGTAACGTTATACGTTATATCGTAATGCTACATAACGTTATACGTTATATCGTAATGCTACATAACGATATACGTTACATCGTAAGTCTACATAACGTTATACGTTATATCGTAATGCAACATAACATTTTACGTTATACGGTAATATTACATATCGATAAACGTTACATCGTAAGTCTACATAACGTTATTCGTTATAACGTAATACTATATAACGTTATACGTTATATGGTAATGCTACATAACGTTATATGTTATATCGTAATGCTACGTAACGTTATATGGTATATCGTAATGCTACATAACGATATACGTTATATCGTAATACTACATATCGCTATACGTTATAACGTAATACTACATAACGTTATACGTTATAGTGTATTACCATATAACGTCATATGTTATAAGGTAATACCATGTAACGTATTTCGTTATAACGTAATGCTACATAACGTTATACGTTATATGGTAATGCTTCATAACGTTATATGTTATATCGTAATGCTACGTAACGTTATACGTTATATCGTAATGCTACATAACGTTATACGCTATATCGTAATGCTACATAACGTTATACGTTATATCGTAATGGAACATAGCGTTATACGTTGTATCGTTCTGCTACATAACGTTATACGTTATATCGTAATGCTACATAACGTTATACGTTATAACGTAATAGTATATAACGTTGTACGTTATAACGTAATATTATATAACGTTATACGTTATATCGTTATGCTACATAACGTTATACGATATATCGTAATGCTACAGAACGTTATACGCTATATCGTAATGCTACATAGCGTTATACGTTGTATCGTTCTGCTACATAACGTTATACGTTATATCGTAATGCTACATAACGTTACACGTTATATGGTACTGATACATAGCGTTATACGTTATGTCGTAATGCTTCATAACGTTATACGTTATATCCTAATACTACATATCGTTATACGTTATAACGTAATACTACAAAACGTTATACGCTATAACGTATTACCATATAACGTCATATGTTATAAGGTAATACTATGTAACGTATTTCGTTATAACTTAATGCTACATAACGTTATACGTTATATCGTAATGCTACATAACGTTATATGTTATATCGTAATGCTACGTAACGTTATACGTTATATCGTAATGCTACATAGCGTTATACGTTATGTCGTACTGCTACATAACGTTATACGTTATATCGTAATACTACATATCGTTATACGTTATAACGTAATACTACATAACGTTATACGTTATAGTGTATTACCATATAACGTCATATGTTATAAGGTAATACCATGTAACGTATTTCGTTATAACGTAATGCTACATAACGTTATACGTTATATGGTAATGCTACATAACGTTATATGTTATATCGTAATGCTACGTAACGTTATACGTTATATCGTAATGCTACATAACGTTATACGCTATATCGTAATGCTACATAACGTTATACGTTATATCGTAATGGAACATAGCGTTATACGTTGTATCGTTCTGCTACATAACGTTATACGTTATATCGTAATGCTACATAACGTTATACGTTATATCGTAATGCTACATAACGTTATACGTTATATCGTAATGCTGCATAACGTTATACGTTATAACGTATTACCATATAACGTTATACGTCATGTCGTAATGTTACATAGCGTTATACGTTATATCGCGTTGCTACATAACGTTATACGTTATAACGTAATACTACATAACGTTATACGTTATAACTAAATACTATATAACGGTATACGTTATATCGTTCGGCTACATAACGTTATACGTTATATGGTAATGCTACATGACGTTATATGTTATATCGTAATGCTACGTAACGTTATATGTTATATCGTAATGCTACATAACGATATACGTTACATCGTAAGTCTACATAACGTTATACGTTATATCGTAATGCAACATAACATTTTACGTTATACGGTAATATTACATATCGATAAACGTTACATCGTAAGTCTACATAACGTTATTCGTTATAACGTAATACTATATAACGTTATACGTTATATGGTAATGCTACATAACGTTATATGTTATATCGTAATGCTACGTAACGTTATATGGTATATCGTAATGCTACATAACGATATACGTTATATCGTAATACTACATATCGCTATACGTTATAACGTAAAACTACATAACGTTATACGTTATAGTGTATTACCATATAACGTCATATGTTATAAGGTAATACCATGTAACGTATTTCGTTATAACGTAATGCTACATAACGTTATACGTTATATGGTAATGCTTCATAACGTTATATGTTATATCGTAATGCTACGTAACGTTATACGTTATATCGTAATGCTACATAACGTTATACGCTATATCGTAATGCTACATAACGTTATACGTTATATCGTAATGGAACATAGCGTTATACGTTGTATCGTTCTGCTACATAACGTTATACGTTATATCGTAATGCTACATAACGTTATACGTTATAACGTAATAGTATATAACGTTGTACGTTATAACGTAATATTATATAACGTTATACGTTATATCGTTATGCTACATAACGTTATACGATATATCGTAATGCTACAGAACGTTATACGCTATATCGTAATGCTACATAGCGTTATACGTTGTATCGTTCTGCTACATAACGTTATACGTTATATCGTAATGCTACATAACGTTACACGTTATATGGTACTGATACATAGCGTTATACGTTATGTCGTAATGCTTCATAACGTTATACGTTATATCCTAATACTACATATCGTTATACGTTATAACGTAATACTACAAAACGTTATACGCTATAACGTATTACCATATAACGTCATATGTTATAAGGTAATACTATGTAACGTATTTCGTTATAACTTAATGCTACATAACGTTATACGTTATATCGTAATGCTACATAACGTTATATGTTATATCGTAATGCTACGTAACGTTATACGTTATATCGTAATGCTACATAGCGTTATACGTTATGTCGTACTGCTACATAACGTTATACGTTATATCGTAATACTACATATCGTTATACGTTATAACGTAATACTACATAACGTTATACGTTATAGTGTATTACCATATAACGTCATATGTTATAAGGTAATACCATGTAACGTATTTCGTTATAACGTAATGCTACATAACGTTATACGTTATATGGTAATGCTACATAACGTTATATGTTATATCGTAATGCTACGTAACGTTATACGTTATATCGTAATGCTACATAACGTTATACGCTATATCGTAATGCTACATAACGTTATACGTTATATCGTAATGGAACATAGCGTTATACGTTGTATCGTTCTGCTACATAACGTTATACGTTATATCGTAATGCTACATAACGTTATACGTTATAACGTAATAGTATATAACGTTGTACGTTATAACGTAATATTATATAACGTTATACGTTATATCGTTATGCTACATAACGTTATACGTTATATCGTAATACTACATATCGTTATACGTTATAACGTAATACTACATAACGTTATACGTTATAACGTATTACCATATAACGTCATATGTTATAAGGTAATACTATGTAACGTATTTCGTTATAACGTAATGCTACATAACGTTATACGTTATGTCGTAATGCTACATAACGTTATATGTAATATCGTAATGCTACGTAACGTTATACGTTATATCGTAATGCTACATAACGTTATACGTTATATCGTAATGCTACATAACGTTATACGTTATATCGTAATGCTGCATTACGTTATACGTTATAACGTATTACCATATAACGTTATACGTCATGTCGTAATGTTACATAGCGTTATACGTTATATCGCTTTGCTACATAACGTTATACGTTATAACGTAATACTACATAACGTTATACGTTATGACTAAATACTATATAACGGTATACGTTATATCGTAATGCTACATAACGTTATACGTTATATCGTAATGCTACATAACGTTATACGTTATATCGTAATGCTACATAACGTTATACGTTATATCGTAATGCTGCATAACGTTATACGTTATAACGTATTACCATATAACGTTATACGTCATGTCGTAATGCTACATAACCTTATACGTTATATCGTAATGCTACATAACCTTATACGTTATATCGTAATGCTACATAACGTTATACGTTATATCGTAATGCTACATAACCTTATACGTTATATCGTAATGCTGCATAACGTTATATATTATAACGTATTACCATATAACGT
Source organism: Bombus lapidarius (assembly GCA_936014575.1). Lineage (NCBI taxonomy): Eukaryota > Metazoa > Arthropoda > Insecta > Hymenoptera > Apidae > Bombus > Bombus lapidarius. The sequence goes on from CAKXZU010000163.1 coordinate 107,066, forward strand.
TAAACGTTATGTCGTAATGTTACATAACGTTATACGTTATATCGCAATGCTACATAACGTTATACGTTATAACGTAATACTATATAACGTATTTCGTTATAACGTAATGCTACATAACGTTATACGTTATATCGTAATGCTACATAACGTTATACGTTATATGGTAATGCTACATAACGTTATAAGTTATATCGTAATGCTACATAACCTTATACGTTATATCGTAATGCTGCATAACGTTATATATTATAACGTATTACCATATAACGTTAAACGTTATGTCGTAATGTTACATAACGTTATACGTTATATCGCAATGCTACATAACGTTATACGTTATAACGTAATACTATATAACGTTGTTCGTTATATCGTAATGCAACATAACGGTGTACGTTATATCGTAGTGCTTCATAACGTCATATGTTATATCGTAGTGCTACATAACGTTATACGTTATATCGCTTTGCTACATAACGTTATACGTTATAACGTAATACTACATAACGTTATACGTTATAACCAAATACTATATAACGGTATACGTTATATCGTTCAGCTACATAACGTTATACGTTATATGGTAATGCTACATAACGTTATATGTTATATCGTAATGCTACGTAAGGTTATATGTTATATCGTAATGCTACATAACGTTATACGTTATATCGTAATGCTACATAACTTTATACGGTATATCGTAATGCTACATTACGTTATACGTTATATCGTAATGCTCCATAACGTTATACGTTATAACGTATTACCATATAACGTTATACGTTATAACGTATTACCATATAACGTTATACGTTATATCGTAATGTTACATTACGTTACACGCTATATCGTAATGCTACATAACGATATACGTTACATCGTAAGTCTACATAACGTTATACGTTACATCGTAATACTACATATCGTTATACGTTATAACGTAATACTACATAACGTTACACGTTATAACGTATTAACATATAACGTCATATGTTATAAGGTAATACTATGTAACGTATTTCGTTATCACGTAATGCTACATAACGTTATACGTTATATCGTAATGCTACATAACGTTATACGTTATATCGCAATGCTACATAACGTTATACGTTATAACGTAATACTATATAAGGTTGTTCGTTATATCGTAATGCAACATAACGGTGTACGTTATATCGTAGTGCTTCATAACGTCATATGTTATATCGTAGTGCTACATAACGTTATACGTTATATCGTAATGCTGCATAACGTTATACGTTATAACGTATTACCATATAACGTTATACGTCATGTCGTAATGTTACATAGCGTTATACGTTATATCGCTTTGCTACATAACGTTATACGTTATAACGTAATACTACATAACTTTATACGTTATAGCTAAATACTATATAACGGTATACGTTATAACGTAATACTACATAACGTTACACGTTATAACGTATTAACATATAACGTCATATGTTATAAGGTAATACTATGTAACGTATTTCGTTATCACGTAATGCTACATAACGTTATACGTTATATCGTAATGCTACATAACGTTATATGTTATATCGTAATGTTACATAACGTTATACGTTATATCGTAATGCTACATAGCGTTATACGTTATAACGTATTACCATATAACGTCATATGTTATAAGGTAATACTATGTAACGTATTTCGTTATATCGTAATGCTACATAACGTTATACGTTATATGGTAATGCTACATAACGTTATATGTTATATCGTAATGCTACGTAACGTTATATGTTATATCGTAATGCTACGTAACGTTATATGTTATATCGTAATACTACATAACGATATACGTTACATCGTAAGTCTACATAACGTTATACGTTATAACGTAATACTACATAACTTTATACGTTATAGCTAAATACTATATAACGGTATACGTTATAACGTAATACTACATAACGTTACACGTTATAACGTATTAACATATAACGTCATATGTTATAAGGTAATACTATGTAACGTATTTCGTTATCACGTAATGCTACATAACGTTACACGCTATATCGTAATGCTACATAACGATATACGTTACATCGTAAGTCTACATAACGTTATACGTTATATCGTAATACAACATATCGTTATACGTTATAACGTAATACTACATAACGTTACACGTTATGACGTATAACCATATAACGTCATATGTTATAAGGTAATACTATGTAACGTATTTCGTTATAACGTAATGCTACATAACGTTATACGTCATATCGTAATGCTACATAACGTTATATGTTATATCGTAATGCTACGTAACGTTATACGTTATATCGTAATGCTACATAGCGTTATACGTTATGTCGTACTGCTACATAACGTTATACGTTATATCGTAATACTACATATCGTTATACGTTATAACGTAATACTACATAACGTTATACGTTATAATGTATTACCATATAACGTCATATGTTATAAGGTAATACTATGTAACGTATTTCGTTATAACGTAATGCTACATAACGTTATACGTTATATCGTGATGCTACATAACGTTATATGTTATATCGTAATGCTACGTAACGTTATACGTTATATCGTAATGTTACATAACGTTACACGCTATATCGTAATACAACATATCGTTATACGTTATAACGTAATACTACATAACGTTACACGTTATGACGTATTACCATATAACGTCATATGTTATAAGGTAATACTATGTAACGTATTTCGTTATAACGTAATGCTACATAACGTTATATGTTATATCGTAATGCTACGTAACGTTATACGTTATATCGTAATGCTACATAGCGTTATGCGTTATGTCGTACTGCTACATAACGTTATACATTATAACTTGTTACCATATAACGTTATACGTTATGTCGTAATGTTACATAACGTTATACGTTATATCGCAATGCTACTTAACGTTATACGTTATAACGTAATACTATATAACGTTGTACGTTATATCGTAATGCAACATAACGGTATACGTTATATCGTAAAGCTTCATAACGTTATACGTTATATCGTAGTGCTACATAACGTTATACGTTATACGGTAATACTACATAACGATATACGTTACATCGTGAGTCTACATAACGTTATACGTTATAACGTAATACTATATAACGTTATACGTTATATGGTAATGCTACATAACGTTATACGCTATATCGTAATGCTACACAACGTTATACGTTTTATCGTAGTGCTACATAACGTTATACATTATAACTTATTACCATATAACGTTATACGTTATGTCGAAATGTTGCATAACGTTATACGTTATATCGCAATGCTACTTAACGTTATACGTTATAACGTAATACTATATAACGTTGTACGTTATATCGTAATGCAACATAACGGTATACGTTATATCGTAAAGCTTCATAACGTTATACGTTATATCGTAGTGCTACATAACGTTATACGTTATATCGTATTACCATATGACGTCATATGTTATAAGGTAATACTATGTAACGTATTTCGTTATAACGTAATGCTACATAACGTTATACGTTATATGGTAATGCTACATAGCGTTATACGTTATAACGTAACACTATATAACGTTGTACGTTATATCGTAATGCTACGTAACGTGATACGTTATATCGTAATACTACATAACGTTATACGTTATATCGTAATGCTACATAACGTTATACGTTATAACGTAATACTATATAACGTTGTACGTTGTAACGTAATATTATATAACGTTATGCGTTGTAACGTAATATTATATAACGTTATGCGTTATATCGTTATGCTACATAACGTTATACGTTATATCATAATGCTACATAACGTTATACGTTATATCGTAATGCTACATAGCGTTATACGTTGTATCGTTATGCTACATAACGTTATACGTTATATCGTAATGCTACATAACGTTATACGTTATATCGTAATGCTACATAGCGTTATACGTTGTATCGTTCTGCTACATAACGTTATACGTTATAACGTAATGCTACATAACGTTATACGTTATATGGTATTGATACACAGCGTTATACGTTATGTCGTAATGCTTCATAACGTTATACGTTATATCGTAATGCTACATAACTTTATACGGTATATCGTAATGCTACATTACGTTATACGTTATATCGTAATGCTCCATAACGTTATACGTTATAACGTATTACCATATAACGTTATACGTTATATCGTAATGTTACATAACGTTACACGCTATATCGTAATGCTACATAACGATATACGTTACATCGTAAGTCTACATAACGTTATACGTTACATCGTAATACTACATATCGTTATACGTTATAACGTAATACTACATAACGTTACACGTTATAACGTATTAACATATAACGTCATATGTTATAAGGTAATAATATGTAACGTATTTCGTTATCACGTAATGTTACATAACGTTATACGTTATAACGTAATACTATATAACGTTGTACGTTGTAACGTAATATTATATAACGTTATGCGTTGTAACGTAATATTATATAACGTTATGCGTTATATCGTTATGCTACATAACGTTATACGTTATATCATAATGCTACATAACGTTATACGTTATATCGTAATGCTACATAGCGTTATACGTTGTATCGTTATGCTACATAACGTTATACGTTATATCGTAATGCTACATAACGTTATACGTTATATCGTAATGCTACATAGCGTTATACGTTGTATCGTTCTGCTACATAACGTTATACGTTATAACGTAATGCTACATAACGTTATACGTTATATGGTATTGATACACAGCGTTATACGTTATGTCGTAATGCTTCATAACGTTATACGTTATATCGTAATGCTACATAACTTTATACGGTATATCGTAATGCTACATTACGTTATACGTTATATCGCAATGCTACTTAACGTTATACGTTATAACGTAATACTATATAACGTTGTACGTTATATCGTAATGCAACATAACGGTATACGTTATATCGTAAAGCTTCATAACGTTATACGTTATATCGTAGTGCTACATAACGTTATACGTTATATCGTATTACCATATAACGTCATATGTTATAAGGTAATACTATGTAACGTATTTCGTTATAACGTAATGTTACATAACGTTATACGTTTTATCGTAATGCTACATAACGTTATACGTTATATCGTAATGCTACATAACGTTATACGTAATAACGTAATACTATATAACGTTGTACGTTATATCGTAATGCTACATAACGATATACGTTATATCGTAATGCTACATAACGTTATACGTTATATCGTAATGCTACATAACGTTATACGTTATAACGTAATACTATATAACGTTGTACGTTGTAACGTAATATTATATAACGTTATGCGTTATATCGTTATGCTACATAACGTTATACGTTATATCATAATGCTACATAACGTTATACGTTATATCGTAATGCTACATAGCGTTATACGTTGTATCGTTATGCTACATAACGTTATACGTTATATCGTAATGCTACATAACGTTATACGTTATATCGTAATGCTACATAGCGTTATACGTTGTATCGTTCTGCTACATAACGTTATACGTTATAACGTAATGCTACATAACGTTATACGTTATATGGTATTGATACACAGCGTTATACGTTATGTCGTAATGCTTCATAACGTTATACGTTATATCGTAATGCTACATAACTTTATACGGTATATCGTAATGCTACATTACGTTATACGTTATATCGTAATGCTCCATAACGTTATACGTTATAACGTATTACCATATAACGTTATACGTTATATCGTAATGTTACATAACGTTACACGCTATATTGTAATGCTACATAACGATATACGTTACATCGTAAGTCTACATAACGTTATACGTTACATCGTAATACTACATATCGTTATACGTTATAACGTAATACTACATAACGTTACACGTTATAACGTATTAACATATAACGTCATATGTTATAAGGTAATAATATGTAACGTATTTCGTTATCACGTAATGTTACATAACGTTATACGTTATATCGTAATGCTACATAACGCTATACGTTATATCGTAATGCTACATAACGTTATACGTAATAACGTAATACTATATAACGTTGTACGTTATACCGTAATGCTACATAACGATATACGTTATATCGTAATGCTACATAACGTTATACGTTATATCGTAATGCTACATAACGTTATACGTTATAACGTAATACTATATAACGTTGTACGTTGTAACGTAATATTATATAACGTTATACGTAATATCGTTATGCTACATAACGTTATACGTTATATCATAATGCTACATAACGTTATACGTTATATCGTAATGCTACATAGCGTTATACGTTGTATCGTTATGCTACATAACGTTATACGTTATATCGTAATGCTACATAACGTTATACGTTATATCGTAATGCTACATAGCGTTATACGTTGTATCGTTCTGCTACATAACGTTATACGTTATAACGTAATGCTACATAACGTTATACGTTATATGGTATTGATACACAGCGTTATACGTTATGTCGTAATGCTTCATAACGTTATACGTTATATCGTAATACTACATATCGTTATACGTTATAACGTAATTCTACATAACGTTATACGTTATAGCGTATTACCATATAACGTCATATGTTATAAGATAATACTATGTAACGTATTTCGTTATAACGTAATGCTGCATAACGATATACGTTATATCGTAATGCTACATAACGTTATATGTTATATAGTAATGCTACATAACGTTATACGTTATATTGTAATGCTACATAACGTTATACGTTATATCGTAATGCTGCATAACGTTTTACGTTATAACGTATTACCATATAACGTTATACGTCATGTCGTAATGTTACATAGCGTTATACGTTATATCGCTTTGCTACATAAGGTTATACGTTATAACGTAATACTACATAACTTTATACGTTATAACTAAATACTATATAACGGTATACGTTATATCGTTCAGCTACATAACGTTATACGTTATATGGTAATGCTACATAACGTTATATGTTATATCGTAATGCTACGTAACGTTATACGTTATATCGTAATGCTACATAACGTTATACGTTATATCGTAATGCTACATAACTTTATACGGTATATCGTAATGCCACATTACGTTATACGTTATATCGTAATGCTCCATAACGTTATACGTTATAACGTATTACCATATAACGTTATACGCTATATCGTAATGTTACATTACGTTACACGCTATATCGTAATGCTACATAACGATATACGTTACATCGTAAGTCTACATAACGTTATACGTTACATCGTAATACTACATATCGTTATACGTTATAACGTAATACTACATAACGTTACACGTTATAACGTATTAACATATAACGTCATATGTTATAAGGTAATACTATGTAACGTATTTCGTTATCACGTAATGCTACATAACGTTATACGTTATATCGTAATGCTACATAACGTTATATGTTATATCGTAATGCTACGTAACGTTATACGTTATATCGAAATGCTACATAACGTTATACGTTATAACGTAATGCTACATAACGTTATACGTTATATGGTATTGATACATAGCGTTATACGTTATGTCGTAATGCTTCATAACGTTATACGTTATATCGTAATACTACATATCGTTATACGTTATAACGTAATTCTACATAACGTTATACGTTATAACGTGTTACCATATAACGTCATATGTTATAAGGTAATACTATGTAACGTATTTCGTTATAACGTAATGCTACATAACGTTATACGTTATATCGTAATGCTACATAACGTTATATGTTATATAGTAATGCTACATAACGTTATACGTTATATCGTAATGCTACATAACGTTATACGTTATATCGTAATGCTGCATAACGTTTTACGTTATAACGTATTACCATATAACGTTATACGTCATGTCGTAATGTTACATAGCGTTATACGTTATATCGCTTTGCTACATAACGTTATACGTTATAACGTAATACTACATAACTTTATACGTTATAACTAAATAGTATATAACGGTATACGTTATATCGTTCAGCTACATAACGTTATACGTTATATGGTAATGCTACATAACGTTATATGTTATATCGTAATGCTACGTAACGTTATACGTTATATCGTAATGCTACATAACGTTATACGTTATATCGTAATGCTACATAACTTTATACGGTTTATCGTAATGCTACATTACGTTATACGTTATATCGTAATGCTCCATAACGTTATACGTTATAACGTATTACCATATAACGTTATACGTTATATCGTAATGTTACATAACGTTACACGCTATATCGTAATGCTACATAGCGATATACGTTACATCGTAAGTCTACATAACGTTATACGTTACATCGTAATACTACATATCGTTATACGTTATAACGTAATACTACATAACGTTACACGTTATAACGTATTAACATATAACGTCATATGTTAAAAGGTAATACTATGTAACGTATTTCGTTATCACGTAATGCTACATAACGTTATACGTTATATCGTAATGCTACATAACGTTATATGTTATATCGTAATGCTACGTAACGTTATACGTTATATCGAAATGCTACATAACGTTATACGTTATATCGTAATGCTACATAACGTTATATGTTATATAGTAATGCTACATAACGTTATACGTTATATCGTAATGCTACATAACGTTATACGTTATATCGTAATGCTGCATAACGTTATACGTTATAACGTATTACCATATAACGTTATACGTCATGTCGTAATGTTACATAGCGTTATACGTTATATCGCTTTGCTACATAACGTTATACGTTATAACGTAATACTACATAACTTTATACGTTATAACTGAATACTATATAACGGTATACGTTATAACGTAATGCTACATAACGTTATACGTTATATCGTAATGCTACATAACGTTATACGTTATAACGTATTACCATATAACGTCATATGTTATAAGGTAATACTATGTAACGTATTTCGTTATAACGTAATGCTACATAACGTTATACGTTATATGGTCATGCTACATAACGTTATATGTTATATCGTAATGCTACGTAGCGTTATATGTTATATCGTAATGCTACATAACGATATACGTTACATCGTAAGTCTACATAACGTTATACGTTATAACGTAATACTATATAACGTTATACGTTATATCGTTATGCTACATATCGTTATATGTTATAACAAAGTACTATATAACGTTATACGTTATATCGTTATGCTACATAACGTTATACGTTATATCGTAATGCTCCATAACGTTATACGTTATAACGTATTACCATATAACGTTATACGTTATATCGTAATGTTACATAACGTTACACGCTATATCGTAATGCTACATAACGATATACGTTACATCGTAATTCTACATAACGTTATACGTTATATCGTAATACAACATATCGTTATACGTTATAACGTAATACTACATAACGTTACACGTTATGACGTATTACCATATAACGTCATATGTTATAAGGTAATACTATGTAACGTATTTCGTTATAACGTAATGCTACATAACGTTATACGTTATATCGTAATGCTACATAACGTTATATGTTATACCGTAATGCTACGTAACGTTATACGTTATATCGTAATGCTACATAGCGTTATACGTTATGTCGTACTGCTACATAACGTTATACGTTATATCGTAATACTACATAACGTTATACGTTATAACGTAATACTACATAACGTTATACGTTATAATGTATTACCATATAACGTCATATGTTATAAGGTAATACCATGTAACGTATTTCGTTATAACGTAATGCTACATAACGTTATACGTTATATGGTAATGCTACATAACGTTATATGTTATATCGTAATGCTACATAACGTTATACGTTATATCGTAATGCTACATAACGTTATGCGTTATATCGTAAAGCAATATAACGGTATACGTTATATCGTAAAGCTTCATAACGTTATACGTTATATCGTAGTGCTACATAACGTTATACGTTATAACGTAACACTATGTAACGTTGTACGTTATATCGATATGCTACATAACGTTATATGATATAACGTGACACTATATAACGTTTTACGTTATATCGTTATGCTGCATAGCGTTATACGTTGTAACGTAACGCTATATAAATTTGTACGTTATATCGTAATGCTACGTAACGTGATACGTTATATGGTATTGGTACATAGCGTTATACGTTATGTCGTAATGCTTCATAACGTTATACGTTATATCGTAATACTACATATCGTTATACGTTATAACGGAATACTACATAACGTTATACGTTATAACGTATTACCATATAACGTCATATGTTATAAGGTAATACTATGTAACGTATTTCGTTATAACGTAATGCTACATAACGTTATACGTTATATCGTGATGATACATAACGTTATATGTTATATCGTAATGCTACGTAACGTTATACGTTATATCGTAATGCTACATAACGTTATACGTTGTGTCGTAATGCTACATAACGTTATACGTTAGATCGTAATGCTACATAACGTTAAACGTTATATCGTAATGCTGCATAACGTTATACCTTATAACGTATTACCATATAACGTTATACGTCATGTCGTAATGTTTCATAGCGTTATACGTTATATCGCTTTGCTACATAACGTTATACGTTATATCGTAATGCTACATAACGTTATACGTTATATCGTAATGCTACATAACATTATACGTTATATCGTAATGCTACATAGCGTTATACGTTGTATCGTTCTGCTACATAGCGTTATACGTTATATCGTAATGCTACATAACATTATACGTTATATCGTAATGCTACGTAACGTTGTACGTTATAACTAAATACTATATAACGGTATACGTTATATCGTTCAGCTACATAACGTTATACGTTATAACGTAATACTATATAACACTGTACGTTATAACGTAATATTATATAACGTTATACGTTATATCGTTATGCTACATAACGTTATACGTTATATCGTAATGCTACATAACATTATACGTTATATCGTAATGCTACATAGCGTTATACGTTGTATCGTTCTGCTACATAACGTTATACGTTATAACGTATTACCATATAGCGTTATACGTTACATTGTAATGCTACATAACGTTATACGTTATAACGTAATACTATATAACGTTGTACGTTATAACGTAATATTATATAACGTTATAGGTTATATCGTTATGCTACATAACGTTATACGTTATATGGCATTGATACAAAGCGTTATACGTTATGTCGTAATGCTTCATAACGTTATACGTTATATCGTAATACTACATATCGTTATACGTTCTAACGTAATACTACATAACGTTATACGTTATAACGTATTACCATATAACGTCATATGTTATGAGGTAAGACTATGTAACGTATTTCGTTATAACGTAACGCTACATAACGTTATACGTTATATCGTGATGCTACATAACGTTATATGTTATATCGTAATGCTACGTAACGTTATACATTATAACGTATTACCATTTAACGTTATACGTTATGTCGTAATGTTACATAACGTTATACGTTATATCGCAATGCTACATAACGTTATACGTTATATCGTAATGCTACATAACGTTATACGTTATAACGTAATGCTACATAACGTTATACGTTATATCGTAATGCTACATAACGTTATACGTTATAACGTAATACTATATAACGTTGTACGTTATAACGTAATATTATATAACGTCATACGTTATATCGTTATGCTACATAACGTTATACGTTATATCGTAATGCTACATAACGTTATACGTTATAACGTATTACCATATAACGTCATATGTTATAAGGTAATACTATGTAACGTATTTCGTTATAACGTAATGCTACATAACGTTATATGCTACATCGTAATGCTACGTAACGTTATACGTTATATCGTAATGCTACATAAGGTTATACGTTATATCGTAATGCTACATAGCGTTATACGTTGTATCGTTATGCTACATAACGTTATACGTTATATCGTAATGCTACATAACGTTATACGTTATATCGTAATGCTACATAACGTTATACGTTGTGTCGTAATGCTACATAACGTTATACGTTAGATCGTAATGCTACATAACGTTATACGTTATATGGTATTGATACATAGCGTTATACGTTATGTCGTAATGCTTCATAAGGTTATACGTTATATCGTAATACTACATATCGTTATACGTTATAACGTAATACTACATAACGTTATAACGTTATATCGTATTACCATATAACGTCATATGTTATAAGGTAATACTATGCAACGTATTTCGTTATAACGTAATGCTACATAACGTTATACGTTATATCGTAATGCTACATAACGTTATATGTTATATCGTAATGCTACGTAACGTTATACGTTATATCGTAATGCTACATAACGTTATACGTTATATCGTAATGCTACATAACGTTATACGTTATATCGTAATGCTACATAACGTTATACGTTGTGTCGTAATGCTACATAACGTTATACGTTAGATCGTAATGCTACATAACGTTATACGTTATATGGTATTGATACATTGCGTTATACGTTATATCGTAATGCTGCATAACGTTATACGTTATAATGTATTACCATATAATGTTATACGTCATGTCGTAATGTTACATAGCGTTATACGTTATATCGCTTTGCTACATAACGTTATACGTTATGTCGTAATGCTACATAACCTTATACGTTTTATCGTAATGCTACATGACGTTATACGTTATATCGTAATGCTCCATAACGTTATACGTTATAACGTATTACCATATAACGTTATACGTTATATCGTAATGTTACATAACGTTACACGCTATATCGTAATGCTACATAACGATATACGTTACATCGTAATTTTACATAACGTTATACGTTACATCGTAATACTACGTATCGTTATACGTTATAACGTAATACTACATAACGTTATACGTTATAACTAAATACTATATAACGGTATACGTTATATCGTTCAGCTACACAACGTTATACGTTATATGGTAATGCTACATAACGTTATATGTTATATCGTAATGCTACATAACCTTATACGTTATATCGTAATGCTACATAACGTTATTCGTTATATCGTAATGCTCCATAACGTTATAAGTTATAACGTATTACCATATAACGTTATACGTTATATCGTAATGTTACATAACGTTACACGCTATATCGTAATGCTACATATCGATATACGTTACATCGTAAGTCTACATAACGTTATACGTTACATCGTAATACTACATATCGTTATACGTTATAACGTAATACTACATAACGTTACACGTTATAACGTATTACCATATAACGTCATATGTTATAAGGTAATACTATGTAACGTATTTCGTTATCACGTAATGCTACATAACGTTATACGTTATATCGTAATGCTACATAACGTTATATGTTATATCGTAATGCTACGTAACGTTATACGGTATATCGTAATGCTACATAACGTTATACGTTATATCGTAATGCTACATAACGTTATACGTTATATCGTAATGCTACATAACGTTATACGTTATATCGTAATGCTACATAACGTTATACGTTATATCGTAATGCTACATAGCGTTATACGTTATATCGTAATGCTACATAACGTTATGCGTTATAACGTATTACCATATAACGTCATATGTTATAAGGTAATACTATGTAACGTATTTCGTTATAACGTAATGCTACATAACGTTATACGTTATATCGTTATGCTACATAACGTTATATGTTACATCGTAATGCTACGTAACGTTATACGTTATATCATAATGCTACATAACGTTATACGTTATGTCGTAATGCTACATAACGTTATACGTTATATCGCAATGCTACATAATGTTATACGTTATATCGTAATGCTACATAACGTTATACGTTATATGGTAATGCTACATAACGTTATACGTTATATCGTAATGCTACATAACGTTATACGTTATAACATAATACTATATAACGTTGTACGTTATATCGTAATGCTACATAACGTTATACGTTATATCGTTATGCTACATAACATTATACGTTATATCGTAATGCTACATAACGTTATACGTTATATCGTAATGGAACATAGCGTTATACGTTGTATCGTTCTGCTACATAACGTTATACGTTATATCGTAATGCTACATAACGTTATACGTTATATCGTAATGCTACATAACGTTATACGTTATATCGTAATGCTACATAACGTTATACGTTATATCGTAATGCTACATAGCGTTATACGTTATATCGTAATGCTACATAACGTTATGCGTTATAACGTATTACCATATAACGTCATATGTTATAAGGTAATACTATGTAACGTATTTCGTTATAACGTAATGCTACATAACGTTATACGTTATATCGTAATGCTACATAACGTTATACGTTATGTCGTAATGCTACATAACCTTATACGTTATATCGTAATGCTACATGACGTTATACGTTATATCGTAATGCTCCATAACGTTATACGTTATAACGTACTACAATATAACGTTATACGTTATATCGTAATGTTACATAGCGTTATACGTTATATCGTAATGCTACATAACGTTATGCGTTACAACGTATTACCATATAACGTCATATGTTATAAGGTAATACTATGTAACGTATTTCGTTATAACGTAATGCTACATAACGTTATACGTTATATCGTAATGCTACATAACGATATACGTTACATCGTAATTCTACATAACGTTATACGTTACATCGTAATACTACATATCGTTATACGTTATAACGTAATACTACATAACGTTATACGTTATAACTAAATACTATATAACGGTATACGTTATATCGTTCAGCTACACAACGTTATACGTTATATGGTAATGCTACATAACGTTATATGTTATATCGTAATGCTACATAACCTTATACGTTATATCGTAATGCTACATAACGTTATACGTTATATCGTAATGCTCCATAACGTTATAAGTTATAACGTATTACCATATAACGTTATACGTTATATCGTAATGTTACATAACGTTACACGCTATATCGTAATGCTACATAACGATATACGTTACATCGTAAGTCTACATAACGTTATACGTTACATCGTAATACTACATATCGTTATACGTTATAACGTAATACTACATAACGTTACACGTTACAACGTTTTACCATATAACGTCATATGTTATAAGGTAATACTATGTAACGTATTTCGTTATCACGTAATGCTACATAACGTTATACGTTATATCGTAATGCTACATAACGTTATATGTTATATCGTAATGCTACGTAACGTTATACGATATATCGTAATGCTACATAACGTTATACGTTATATCGTAATGCTACATAACGTTATACGTTATATCGTAATGCTACATAACGTTATACGTTATATCGTAATGCTACATAACGTTATACGTTATATCGTAATGCTACATAGCGTTATACGTTATATCGTAATGCTACATAACGTTATGCGTTATAACGTATTACCATATAACGTCATATGTTATAAGGTAATACTATGTAACGTATTTCGTTATAACGTAATGCTGCATAACGTTATACGTTATATCGTAATGCTACATAACGTTATATGTTACATCGTAATGCTACGTAACGTTATACGTTATATCGTAATGCTACATAACGTTATACGTTATGTCGTAATGCTACATAACGTTATACGTTATATCGCAATGCTACATAACGTTATACGTTATATCGTAATGCTACATAACGTTATACGTTATATGGTAATGCTACATAACGTTATACGTTATAACGTATTACCATATAACATTATACGTTATATTGTAATGCTACATAACGTTATACGTTATATCGTAATGCTACATAACGTTATACGTTATAACATAATACTATATAACGTTGTACGTTATATCGTAATGCTACATAACGTTATACGTTATATCGTAATGCTACATAACGTTATACGTTATAACGTAATACTATATAACGTTGTACGTTATAACGTAATATTATATAACGTTATACGTTATATCGTTATGCTACATAACATTATACGTTATATCGTAATGCTACATAACGTTATACGTTATATCGTAATGGAACATAGCGTTATACGTTGTATCGTTCTGCTACATAACGTTATACGTTATATCGTAATGCTACATAACGTTATACGATATATCGTAATGCTACATAACGTTATACGTTATATCGTAATGCTACATAACGTTATACGTTATATCGTAATGCCACATAACGTTATACGTTATATCGTAATACTATATAACGTTGTACGTTATAACGTAATATTATATAACGTTATACGTTATATCGTTATGCTACATAACATTATACGTTATATCGTAATGCTACATAACGTTATATGTTATATCATAATGCTACGTATCGTTATACGGTATATCGTAATGCTACATAACGTTATACGTTATATCGTAATGCTACATAACGTTATACGTTATAACTAAATACTATATAACGGTATACGTTATATCGTTCAGCTACACAACGTTATACGTTATATCGTAATGCTCCATAACGTTATAAGTTATAACGTATTACCATATAACGTTATACGTTATATCGTAATGTTACATAACGTTACACGCTATATCGTAATGCCACATAACGATATACGTTACATCGTAAGTCTACATAACGTTATACGTTACATCGTAATACTACAAATCGTTATACGTTATAACGTAATAATACATAACGTTACACGTTATAACGTATTACCATATAACGTCATATGTTATAAGGTAATACTATGTAACGTATTTCGTTATCACGTAATGCTACATAACGTTATACGTTATATCGTAATGCTACATAACGTTATATGTTATATCGTAATGCTACGTAACGTTATACGGTATATCGTAATGCTACATAACGTTATACGCTATATCGTAATGCTACATAACGTTATACGTTATATCGTAATGCTACATAACGTTATACGTTATATCGTAATGCTACATAAAGTTATACGTTATATCGTAATGCTACATAACGTTATACGTTATATCGTAATGCTACATAGCGTTATACGTTATATCGTAATGCTACATAACGTTATGCGTTATAACGTATTACCATATAACGTTGTACGTTATATCGTAATGTTACATAACGTCACACGCTATATCGTAATGCTACATAACGATATTCGTTACATCGTAAGTCTACATAACGTTATACGTTACATCGTAATACTACATAACGTTATACGTTATATCGTAATGCTACATAACGTTATACGTTATAACGTAATACTATATAACGTTGTACGTTATAACGTAATATTATATAACGTTATACGTTATATCGTTATGCTACATAACATTATACGTTATATCGTAATGCTACATAACGTTATATGTTACATCGTAATGCTACGTAACGTTATACGTTATATCGTAATGCTACATAACGTTATACGTTATGTCGTAATGCTACATAACGTTATACGTTATATCGTAATGCTACATAACGTTATACGTTATATCGTAATGCTACATAACGTTATACGTTATATGGTAATGCTACATAACGTTATACGTTATGACGTATTACCATATAACATTATACGTTATATTGTAATGCTACATAACGTTATACGTTATATCGTAATGCTACATAACGTTATACGTTATAACATAATACTATATAACGTTGTACGTTATATCGTAATGCTACATAACGTTATACGTTATATCGTAATGCTACATAACGTTATACGTTATAACGTAATACTATATAACGTTGTACGTTATAACGTAATATTATATAACGTTATACGTTATATCGTTATGCTACATAACATTATACGTTATATCGTAATGCTACATAACGTTATACGTTATATCGTAATGGAACATAGCGTTATACGTTGTATCGTTCTGCTACATAACGTTATACGTTATATCGTAATGCTACATAACGTTATACGTTATATCGTAATGCTCCATAACGTTATACGTTATAACGTATTACCATATAACGTTATACGTTATATCGAAATGTTACATAACGTTACACGCTATATCGTAATGCTACATAACGATATACGTTACATCGTAATTCTACATAACGTTATACGTTACATCGTAATACTACATATCGTTATACGTTATAACGTAATACTACATAACGTTATACGTTATAACTAAATACTATATAACGGTATACGTTATATCGTTCAGCTACATAACGTTATACGTTATATCGCATTGCTACATAACGTTATACGTTGTGTCGTAATGCTACATAACGTTATACGTTAGATCGTAATGCTACATAACGTTATACGTTATATGGTATTGATACATAGCGTTATACGTTATGTCGTAATGCTACATAACGTTATACGTTATATCGTAATGCTACATAACGTTATACGTTATATGGTAATGCTACATAACGTTATACGTTATAACGTATTACCATATAACATTATACGTTATATTGTAATGCTACATAACGTTATACGTTATATCGTAATGCTACATAACGTTATACGTTATATCGTAATGCTACATAACGTTATACGTTATATCGTAATGCTACATAACGTTATACGTTATATCGTAATGCTACATAACGTTATGCGTTATAACGTATTACCATATAACGTCATATGTCATAAGGTAATACTATGTAACGTATTTCGTTATAACGTAATGCTACATAACGTTATACGTTATATCGTAATGCTACATATCGTTATATGTTACATCTTAATGCTACGTAACGTTATACGTTATATCGTAATGCTACATAACGTTATACGTTATATCGTAATGCTACATAACCTTATACGTTATATCGTAATGCTACATGACGTTATACGTTATATCGTAATGCTCCATAACGTTATACGTTATAACGTATTACCATATAACGTTATACGTTATATCGTAATGTTACATAACGTTACACGCTATATCGTAATGCTACATAACGATATACGTTACATCGTAATTCTACATAACGTTATACGTTACATCGTAATACTACATATCGTTATACGTTATAACGTAATACTACATACCGTTATACGTTATAACTAAATACTATATAACGGTATACGTTATATCGTTCAGCTACACAACGTTATACGTTATATGGTAATGCTACATAACGTTATATGTTATATCGTAATGCTACATAACCTTATACGTTATATCGTAATGCTACATAACGTTATACGTTATATCGTAATGCTCCATAACGTTATAAGTTATAACGTATTACCATATAACGTTATACGTTATATCGTAATGTTACATAACGTCACACGCTATATCGTAATGCTACATAACGATATTCGTTACATCGTAAGTCTACATAACGTTATACGTTACATCGTAATACTACATATCGTTATACGTTATAACGTAATACTACATAACGTTACACGTTATAACGTATTACCATATAACGTCATATGTTATAAGGTAATACTATGTAACGTATTTCGTTATCACGTAATGCTACATAACGTTATACGTTATATCGTAATGCTACATAACGTTATATGTTATATCGTAATGCTACGTAACGTTATACGGTATATCGTAATGCTACATAACGTTATACGTTATATCGTAATGCTACATAACGTTATACGTTATATCGTAATGCTACATAACGTTATACGTTATATCGTAATGCTACATAACGTTATACGTTATATCGTAATGCTACATAGCGTTATACGTTATATCGTAATGCTACATAACGTTATGCGTTATAACGTATTACCATATAACGTCATATGTTATAAGGTAATACTATGTAACGTATTTCGTTACAACGTAATGCTACATAACGTTATACGTTATATCGTAATGCTACATAACGTTATATGTTACATCGTAATGCTACGTAACGTTATACGTTATATCGTAATGCTACATAACGTTATACGTTATGTCGTAATGCTACATAACGTTATACGTTATATCGTAATGCTACATAACGTTATACGTTATATCGTAATGCTACATAACGTTATACGTTATATGGTAATGCTACATAACGTTATACGTTATAACGTATTACCATATAACATTATACGTTATATTGTAATGCTACATAACGTTATACGTTATATCGTAATGCTACATAACGTTATACGTTATAACATAATACTATATAACGTTGTACGTTATATCGTAATGCTACATAACGTTATACGTTATATCGTAATGCTACATAACGTTATACGTTATAACGTAATACTATATAACGTTGTACGTTATAACGTAATATTATATAACGTTATACGTTATATCGTTATGCTACATAACATTATACGTTATATCGTAATGCTACATAACGTTATACGTTATATCGTAATGGAACATAGCGTTATACGTTGTATCGTTCTGCTACATAACGTTATACGTTATATCGTAATGCTACATAACGTTATACGTTATATCGTAATGCTCCATAACGTTATACGTTATAACGTATTACCATATAACGTTATACGTTATATCGAAATGTTACATAACGTTACACGCTATATCGTAATGCTACATAACGATATACGTTACATCGTAATTCTACATAACGTTATACGTTACATCGTAATACTACATATCGTTATACGTTATAACGTAATACTACATAACGTTATACGTTATAACTAAATACTATATAACGGTATACGTTATATCGTTCAGCTACATAACGTTATACGTTATATCGCAATGCTACATAACGTTATACGTTGTGTCGTAATGCTACATAACGTTATACGTTAGATCGTAATGCTACATAACGTTATACGTTATATGGTATTGATACATAGCGTTATACGTTATGTCGTAATGCTACATAACGTTATACGTTATATCGTAATGCTACATAACGTTATACGTTATATGGTAATGCTACATAACGTTATACGTTATAACGTATTACCATATAACATTATACGTTATATTGTAATGCTACATAACGTTATACGTTATATCGTAATGCTACATAACGTTATACGTTATAACATAATACTACATAACGTTGTACGTTATATCGTAATGCTACATAACGTTATACGTTATATCGTAATGCTACATAACGTTATACGTTATAACGTAATACTATATAACGTTGTACGTTATAACGTAATATTATATAACGTTATACGTTATATCGTTATGCTACATAACATTATACGTTATATCGTAGTGCTACATAACGTTATACGTTATAACGTATTACCATATAACGTTATACGTTATATCGTAATGTTACATAACGTTACACGCTATATCGTAATGCTACATAACGATATACGTTACATCGTAATTCTACATAACGTTATACGTTACATCGTAATGCTACATAGCGTTATACGTTATATCGTAATGCTACATAACGTTATGCGTTATAACGTATTACCATATAACGTCATATGTTATAAGGTAATACTATGTAACGTATTTCGTTACAACGTAATGCTACATAGCGTTATACGTTATATCGCTTTGCTACATAACGTTATACGTTATGTCGTAATGCTACATAACCTTATACGTTATATCGTAATGCTACATGACGTTATACGTTATATCGTAATGCTCCATAACGTTATACGTTATAACGTATTACCATATAACGTTATACGTTATATCGTAATGTTACATAACGTTACACGCTATATCGTAATGCTACATAACGATATACGTTACATCGTAATTCTACATAACGTTATACGTTACATCGTAATACTACATATCGTTATACGTTATAACGTAATACTACATACCGTTATACGTTATAACTAAATACTATATAACGGTATACGTTATATCGTTCAGCTACACAACGTTATACGTTATATGGTAATGCTACATAACGTTATATGTTATATCGTAATGCTACATAACCTTATACGTTATATCGTAATGCTACATAACGTTATACGTTATATCGTAATGCTCCATAACGTTATAAGTTATAACGTATTACCATATAACGTTATACGTTATATCGTAATGTTACATAACGTTACACGCTATATCGTAATGCTACATAACGATATTCGTTACATCGTAAGTCTACATAACGTTATACGTTACATCGTAATACTACATATCGTTATACGTTATAACGTAATACTACATAACGTTACACGTTATAACGTATTACCATATAACGTCATATGTTATAAGGTAATACTATGTAACGTATTTCGTTATCACGTAATGCTACATAACGTTATACGTTATATCGTAATGCTACATAACGTTATATGTTATATCGTAATGCTACGTAACGTTATACGGTATATCGTAATGCTACATAACGTTATACGTTATATCGTAATGCTACATAACGTTATACGTTATATCGTAATGCTACATAACGTTATACGTTATATCGTAATGCTACATAACGTTATACGTTATATCGTAATGCTACATAGCGTTATACGTTATATCGTAATGCTACATAACGTTATGCGTTATAACGTATTACCATATAACGTCATATGTCATAAGGTAATACTATGTAACGTATTTCGTTATAACGTAATGCTACATAACGTTATACGTTATATCGTAATGCTACATAACGTTATATGTTACATCTTAATGCTACGTAACGTTATACGTTATATCGTAATGCTACGTAACGTTATACGTTATGTCGTAATGCTACATAACGTTATACGTTATATCGTAATGCTACATATCGTTATACGTTATATCGTAATGCTACATAACGTTATACGTTATATGGTAATGCTACATAACGTTATACGTTATAACGTATTACCGTATAACGTTATACGTTATATTGTAATGCTACATAACGTTATACGTTATATCGTAATGCTACATAACGTTATACGTTATAACATAATACTATATAACGTTGTACGTTATATCGTAATGCTACATAACGTTATACGTTATATCGTAATGCTACATAACGTTATACGTTATAACGTAATACTATATAACGTTGTACGTTATAACGTAATATTATATAACGTTATACGTTATATCGTTATGCTACATAACATTATACGTTATATCGTAATGCTACATAACGTTATACCTTATATCGTAGTGGAACATAGCGTTATACGTTGTATCGTTCTGCTACATAACGTTATACGTTATATCGTAATGCTACATAACGTTATACGTTATATCATAATGCTCCAAAACGTTATACGTTATAACGTATTACCATATAACGTTATACGTTATATCGTAATGTTACATAACGTTACACGCTATATCGTAATGCTACATAACGATATACGTTACATCGTAATTCTACATAACGTTATACGTTACATCGTAATACTACATATCGTTATACGTTATAACGTAATACTACATAACGTTATAAGTTATAACTAAATACTATATAACGGTATACGTTATATCGTTCAGCTACATAACGTTATACGTTATATCGTAATGCTACATAACGTTATACGTTGTGTCGTAATGCTACATAACGTTATACGTTAGATCGTAATGCTACATAACGTTATACGTTATATGGTATTGATACATAGCGTTATACGTTATATCGTAATGCTGCATAACGTTATACGTTATATCGTAATGTTACATAACGTCACACGCTATATCGTAATGCTACATAACGACATTCGTTACATCGTAAGTCTACATAACGTTATACGTTACATCGTAATACTACATATCGTTATACGTTATAACGTAATACTACATAACGTTACACGTTATAACGTATTACCATATAACGTCATATGTTATAAGGTAATACTATGTAACGTATTTCGTTATCACGTAATGCTACATAACGTTATACGTTATATCGTAATGCTCCATAACGTTATAAGTTATAACGTATTACCATATAACGTTATACGTTATATCGTAATGTTACATAACGTCACACGCTATATCGTAATGCTACATAACGTTATATGTTACATCGTAATGCTACGTAACGTTATACGTTATATCGAAATGCTACATAACGTTATACGTTATGTCGTAATGCTACATAACGTTATACGTTATATCGTAATGCTACATAACGTTATACGTTATATCGTAATGCTACATAACGTTATACGTTATATGGTAATGCTACATAACGTTATACGTTATAACGTATTACCATATAACATTATACGTTATATTGTAATGCTACATAACGTTATACGTTATATCGTAATGCTACATAACGTTATACGTTATAACATAATACTATATAACGTTGTACGTTATATCGTAGTGCTACATAACGTTATACGTTATATCGTAATGCTACATAACGTTATACGTTATAACGTAATACTATATAACGTTGTACGTTATAACGTATTACCATATAACGTTATACGTCATGTCGTAATGTTACATAGCGTTATACGTTATATCGCTTTGCTACATAACGTTATACGTTATAACGTAATACTACATAACTTTATACGTTATAACTAAATAGTATATAACGGTATACGTTATATCGTTCAGCTACATAACGTTATACGTTATATGGTAATGCTACATAACGTTATATGTTATATCGTAATGCTACGTAACGTTATACGTTATATCGTAATGCTACATAACGTTATACGTTATATCGTAATGCTACATAACTTTATACGGTTTATCCTAATGCTACATTACGTTATACGTTATATCGTAATGCTCCATAACGTTATACGTTATAACGTATTACCATATAACGTTATACGTTATATCGTAATGTTACATAACGTTACACGCTATATCGTAATGCTACATAGCGATATACGTTACATCGTAAGTCTACATAACGTTATACGTTACATCGTAATACTACATATCGTTATACGTTATAACGTAATACTACATAACGTTACACGTTATAACGTATTAACATATAACGTCATATGTTATAAGGTAATACTATGTAACGTATTTCGTTATCACGTAATGCTACATAACGTTATACGTTATATCGTAATGCTACATAACGTTATATGTTATATCGTAATGCTACGTAACGTTATACGTTATATCGAAATGCTACATAACGTTATACGTTATATCGTAATGCTACATAACGTTATATGTTATATAGTAATGCTACATAACGTTATACGTTATATCGTAATGCTACATAACGTTATACGTTATATCGTAATGCTGCATAACGTTATACGTTATAACGTATTACCATATAACGTTATACGTCATGTCGTAATGTTACATAGCGTTATACGTTATATCGCTTTGCTACATAACGTTATACGTTATAACGTAATACTACATAACTTTATACGTTATAACTAAATACTATATAACGGTATACGTTATAACGTAATGCTACATAACGTTATACGTTATATCGTAATGCTACATAACGTTATACGTTATAACGTATTACCATATAACGTCATATGTTATAAGGTAATACTATGTAACGTATTTCGTTATAACGTAATGCTACATAACGTTATACGTTATATGGTCATGCTACATAACGTTATATGTTATATCGTAATGCTACGTAGCGTTATATGTTATATCGTAATGCTACATAACGATATACGTTACATCGTAAGTCTACATAACGTTATACGTTATAACGTAATACTATATAACGTTATACGTTATATCGTTATGCTACATATCGTTATATGTTATAACAAAGTACTATATAACGTTATACGTTATATCGTTATGCTACATAACGTTATACGTTATATCGTAATGCTCCATAACGTTATACGTTATAACGTATTACCATATAACGTTATACGTTATATCGTAATGTTACATAACGTTACACGCTATATCGTAATGCTACATAACGATATACGTTACATCGTAAGTCTACATAACGTTATACGTTATATCGTAATACAACATATCGTTATACGTTATAACGTAATACTACATAACGTTACACGTTATGACGTATTACCATATAACGTCATATGTTATAAGGTAATACTATGTAACGTATTTCGTTATAACGTAATGCTACATAACGTTATACGTTATATCGTAATGCTACATAACGTTATATGTTATATCGTAATGCTACGTAACGTTATACGTTATATCGTAATGCTACATAGCGTTATACGTTATGTCGTACTGCTACATAACGTTATACGTTATATCGTAATACTACATATCGTTATACGTTATAACGTAATACTACATAACGTTATACGTTATAATGTATTACCATATAACGTCATA
This sequence comes from Bombus lapidarius, assembly GCA_936014575.1. Lineage (NCBI taxonomy): Eukaryota > Metazoa > Arthropoda > Insecta > Hymenoptera > Apidae > Bombus > Bombus lapidarius. Next base: position 133,411 of record CAKXZU010000163.1, read on the forward strand.
TGTTATAAGGTAATACCATGTAACGTATTTCGTTATAACGTAATGCTACATAACGTTATACGTTATATGGTAATGCTACATAACGTTATATGTTATATCGTAATGCTACATAACGTTATACGTTATATCGTAATGCTACATAACGTTATGCGTTATATCGTAATGATACATAGCCTTATACGTTATATCGTAATGCTACATAACGTTACACGTTATATTGTAGTGCTACATAACGTTATACATTATAACTTATTACCATATAACGTTATACGTTATGTCGTAATGTTACATAACGTTATACGCTATATCGCAATGCTACTTAACGTTATACGATATAACGTAATACTATATAACGTTGTACGTTATATCGTAAAGCAATATAACGGTATACGTTATATCGTAAAGCTTCATAACGTTATACGTTATATCGTAGTGCTACATAACGTTATACGTTATAACGTAACACTATGTAACGTTGTACGTTATATCGATATGCTACATAACGTTATATGATATAACGTGACACTATATAACGTTTTACGTTATATCGTTATGCTACATAGCGTTATACGTTGTAACGTAACGCTATATAAATTTGTACGTTATATCGTAATGCTACGTAACGTGATACGTTATATGGTATTGGTACATAGCGTTATACGTTATGTCGTAATGCTTCATAACGTTATACGTTATATCGTAATACTACATATCGTTATACGTTATAACGGAATACTACATAACGTTATACGTTATAACGTATTACCATATAACGTCATATGTTATAAGGTAATACTATGTAACGTATTTCGTTATAACGTAATGCTACATAACGTTATACGTTATATCGTGATGATACATAACGTTATATGTTATATCGTAATGCTACGTAACGTTATACGTTATATCGTAATGCTACATAACGTTATACGTTGTGTCGTAATGCTACATAACGTTATACGTTAGATCGTAATGCTACATAACGTTAAACGTTATATCGTAATGCTGCATAACGTTATACCTTATAACGTATTACCATATAACGTTATACGTCATGTCGTAATGTTTCATAGCGTTATACGTTATATCGCTTTGCTACATAACGTTATACGTTATAACGTAATGCTACATAACGTTATACGTTATATCGTAATGCTACATAACATTATACGTTATATCGTAATGCTACATAGCGTTATACGTTGTATCGTTCTGCTACATAGCGTTATACGTTATATCGTAATGCTACATAACATTATACGTTATATCGTAATGCTACGTAACGTTGTACGTTATAACTAAATACTATATAACGGTATACGTTATATCGTTCAGCTACATAACGTTATACGTTATAACGTAATACTATATAACATTGTACGTTATAACGTAATATTATATAACGTTATACGTTATATCGTTATGCTACATAACGTTATACGTTATATCGTAATGCTACATAACATTATACGTTATATCGTAATGCTACATAGCGTTATACGTTGTATCGTTCTGCTACATAACGTTATACGTTATAACGTATTACCATATAACGTTATACGTTACATTGTAATGCTACATAACGTTATACGTTATAACGTAATACTATATAACGTTGTACGTTATAACGTAATATTATATAACGTTATAGGTTATATCGTTATGCTACATAACGTTATACGTTATATGGCATTGATACAAAGCGTTATACGTTATGTCGTAATGCTTCATAACGTTATACGTTATATCGTAATACTACATATCGTTATACGTTCTAACGTAATACTACATAACGTTATACGTTATAACGTATTACCATATAACGTCATATGTTATAAGGTAAGACTATGTAACGTATTTCGTTATAACGTAACGCTACATAACGTTATACGTTATATCGTGATGCTACATAACGTTATATGTTATATCGTAATGCTACGTAACGTTATACATTATAACGTATTACCATTTAACGTTATACGTTATGTCGTAATGTTACATAACGTTATACGTTATATCGCAATGCTACATAACGTTATACGTTATATCGTAATGCTACATAACGTTATACGTTATAACGTAATGCTACATAACGTTATACGTTATATCGTAATGCTACATAACGTTATACGTTATAACGTAATACTATATAACGTTGTACGTTATAACGTAATATTATATAACGTTATACGTTATATCGTTATGCTACATAACGTTATACGTTATATCGTAATGCTACATAACGTTATACGTTATAACGTATTACCATATAACGTCATATGTTATAAGGTAATACTATGTAACGTATTTCGTTATAACGTAATGCTACATAACGTTATATGCTACATCGTAATGCTACGTAACGTTATACGTTATATCGTAATGCTACATAACGTTATACGTTATATCGTAATGCTACATAGCGTTATACGTTGTATCGTTATGCTACATAACGTTATACGTTATATCGTAATGCTACATATCGTTATACGTTATATCGTAATGCTACATAACGTTATATGTTATATCGTAATGCTACGTAACGTTATACGGTATATCGTAATGCTACAAAACGTTATACGTTATATCGTAATGCTACATAACGTTATACGTTATATCGTAATGCTACATAACGTTATACGTTATATCGTAATGCTACATAACGTTATACGTTATATCGTAATGCTACATAACGTTATACGTTATATCGTAATGCTACATAACGTTATGCGTTATAACGTATTACCATATAACGTCATATGTCATAAGGTAATACTATGTAACGTATTTCGTTATCACGTAATGCTACATAACGTTATACGTTATATCGTAATGCTACATAACGTTATATGTTATATCGTAATGCTACGTAACGTTATACGGTATATCGTAATGCTACAAAACGTTATACGTTATATCGTAATGCTACATAACGTTATACGTTATATCGTAATGCTACATAACGTTATACGTTATATCGTAATGCTACATAACGTTATACGTTATATCGTAATGCTACATAACGTTATACGTTATATCGTAATGCTACATAACGTTATGCGTTATAACGTATTACCATATAACGTCATATGTCATAAGGTAATACTATGTAACGTATTTCGTTATAACGTAATGCTACATAACGTTATACGTTATATCGTAATGCTACATATCGTTATATGTTACATCTTAATGCTACGTAACGTTATACGTTATATCGTAATGCTACATAACGTTATACGTTATGTCGTAATGCTACATAACGTTATACGTTATATCGTAATGCTACATATCGTTATACGTTATATCGTAATGCTACATAACGTTATACGTTATATGGTAATGCTACATAACGTTATACGTTATAACGTATTACCGTATAACGTTATACGTTATATTGTAATGCTACATAACGTTATACGTTATATCGTAATGCTACATAACGTTATACGTTATAACATAATACTATATAACGTTGTACGTTATATCGTAATGCTACATAACCTTATACGTTATATCGTAATGCTACATGACGTTATACGTTATATCGTAATGCTCCATAACGTTATACGTTATAACGTATTACCATATAACGTTATACGTTATATCGTAATGTTACATAACGTTACACGCTATATCGTAATGCTACATAACGATATACGTTACATCGTAATTCTACATAACGTTATACGTTACATCGTAATACTACATATCGTTATACGTTATAACGTAATACTACATACCGTTATACGTTATAACTAAATACTATATAACGGTATACGTTATATCGTTCAGCTACACAACGTTATACGTTATATGGTAATGCTACATAACGTTATATGTTATATCGTAATGCTACATAACCTTATACGTTATATCGTAATGCTACATAACGTTATACGTTATATCGTAATGCTCCATAACGTTATAAGTTATAACGTATTACCATATAACGTTATACGTTATATCGTAATGTTACATAACGTCACACGCTATATCGTAATGCTACATAACGATATTCGTTACATCGTAAGTCTACATAACGTTATACGTTACATCGTAATACTACATATCGTTATACGTTATAACGTAATACTACATAACGTTACACGTTATAACGTATTACCATATAACGTCATATGTTATAAGGTAATACTATGTAACGTATTTCGTTATCACGTAATGCTACATAACGTTATACGTTATATCGTAATGCTACATAACGTTATATGTTATATCGTAATGCTACGTAACGTTATACGGTATATCGTAATGCTACATAACGTTATACGTTATATCGTAATGCTACATAACGTTATACGTTATATCGTAATGCTACATAACGTTATACGTTATATCGTAATGCTACATAACGTTATACGTTATATCGTAATGCTACATAGCGTTATACGTTATATCGTAATGCTACATAACGTTATGCGTTATAACGTATTACCATATAACGTCATATGTTATAAGGTAATACTATGTAACGTATTTCGTTACAACGTAATGCTACATAACGTTATACGTTATATCGTAATGCTACATAACGTTATATGTTACATCGTAATGCTACGTAACGTTATACGTTATATCGTAATGCTACATAACGTTATACGTTATGTCGTAATGCTACATAACGTTATACGTTATATCGTAATGCTACATAACGTTATACGTTATATCGTAATGCTACATAACGTTATACGTTATATGGCAATGCTACATAACGTTATACGTTATAACGTATTACCATATAACATTATACGTTATATTGTAATGCTACATAACGTTATACGTTATATCGTAATGCTACATAACGTTATACGTTATAACATAATACTATATAACGTTGTACGTTATATCGTAATGCTACATAACGTTATACGTTATATCGTAATGCTACATAACGTTATACGTTATAACGTAATACTATATAACGTTGTACGTTATAACGTAATATTATATAACGTTATACGTTATATCGTTATGCTACATAACATTATACGTTATATCGTAATGCTACATAACGTTATACGTTATATCGTAATGGAACATAGCGTTATACGTTGTATCGTTCTGCTACATAACGTTATACGTTATATCGTAATGCTACATAACGTTATACGTTATATCGTAATGCTACATAACGTTATACGTTATATGGTAATGCTACATAACGTTATACGTTATAACGTATTACCATATAACATTATACGTTATATTGTAATGCTACATAACGTTATACGTTATATCGTAATGCTACATAACGTTATACGTCATAACATAATACTACATAACGTTGTACGTTATATCGTAATGCTACATAACGTTATACGTTATATCGTAATGCTGCATAACGTTATACGTTATAACGTAATACTATATAACGTTGTACGTTATAACGTAATATTATATAACGTTATACGTTATATCGTTATGCTACATAACATTATACGTTATGTCGTAATGCTACATAACGTTATACGTTATAACGTATTACCATATAACGTTATACGTTATATCGTAATGTTACATAACGTTACACGCTATATCGTAATGCTACATAACGATATACGTTACATCGTAATTCTACATAACGTTATACGTTACATCGTAATGCTACATAGCGTTATACGTTATATCGTAATGCTACATAACGTTATGCGTTGTAACGTATTACCATATAACGTCATATGTTATAAGGTAATACTATGTAACGTATTTCGTTACAACGTAATGCTACATAGCGTTATACGTTATATCGCTTTGCTACATAACGTTATACGTTATGTCGTAATGCTACATAACCTTATACGTTATATCGTAATGCTACATGACGTTATACGTTATATCGTAATGCTCCATAACGTTATACGTTATAACGTATTACCATATAACGTTATACGTTATATCGTAATGTTACATAACGTTACACGCTATATCGTAATGCTACATAACGATATACGTTACATCGTAATTCTACATAACGTTATACGTTACATCGTAATACTACATATCGTTATACGTTATAACGTAATACTACATAACGTTACACGTTATAACGTATTACCATATAACGTCATATGTTATAAGGTAATACTATGTAACGTATTTCGTTATCACGTAATGCTACATAACGTTATACGTTATATCGTAATGCTACGTAACGTTATATGTTATATCGTAATGCTACGTAACGTTATACGGTATATCGTAATGCTACATAACGTTATACGTTATATCGTAATGCTACATAACGTTATCCGTTATATCGTAATGCTACATAACGTTATACGTTATATCGTAATGCTACATAACGTTATCCGTTATATCGTAATGCTACATAGCGTTATACGTTATATCGTAATGCTACATAACGTTATGCGTTATAACGTATTACCATATAACGTCATATGTTATAAGGTAATACTATGTAACGTATTTCGTTACAACGTAATGCTACATAACGTTATACGTTATATCGTAATGCTACATAACGTTATATGTTACATCGTTATGCTACGTAACGTTATACGTTATATCGTAATGCTACATAACGTTATACGTTATGTCGTAATGCTACATAACGTTATACGTTATATCGTAATGCTACATAACGTTATACGTTATATCGTAATGCTACATAACGTTATACGTTATATGGTAATGCTACATAACGTTATACGTTATAACGTAATACTATATAACGTTGTACGTTATAACGTAATATTATATAACGTTATACGTTATATCGTTATGCTACATAACATTATACGTTATATCGTAATGCTACATAACGTTATACGTTATATCGTAATGGAACATAGCGTTATACGTTGTATCGTTCTGCTACATAACGTTATACGTTATATCGTAATGCTACATAACGTTATACGTTATATCGTAATGCTCCATAACGTTATACGTTATAACGTATTACCATATAACGTTATACGTTATATCGTAATGTTACATAACGTTACACGCTATATCGTAATGCTACATAACGATATACGTTACATCGTAATTCTACATAACGTTATACGTTACATCGTAATACTACATATCGTTATACGTTATAACGTAATACTACATAACGTTATACGTTATAACTAAATACTATATAACGGTATACGTTATATCGTTCAGCTACATAACGTTATACGTTATATCGCAATGCTACATAACGTTATACGTTGTGTCGTAATGCTACATAACGTTATACGTTAGATCGTAATGCTACATTACGTTATACGTTATATGGTATTGATACATAGCGTTATACGTTATGTCGTAATGCTACATAACGTTATACGTTATATCGTAATGCTACATAACGTTATACGTTATATCGTAATGCTACATAACGTTATACGTTATATGGTAATGCGACATAACGTTATACGTTATAACGTATTACCATATAACATTATACGTTATATTGTAATGCTACATAACGTTATACGTTATATCGTAATGCTACATAACGTTATACGTTATAACATAATACTACATAACGTTGTACGTTATATCGTAATGCTACATAACGTTATACGTTATATCGTAATGCTACATAACGTTATACGTTATAACGTAATACTATATAACGTTGTACGTTATAACGTAATATTATATAACGTTATACGTTATATCGTAATGCTACATAACGTTATACGTTATGTCGTAATGCTACATAACGTTATACGTTATATCGTAATGCTACATAACGTTATACGTTATATCGTAATGCTACATAACGTTATACGTTATATGATAATGCTACATAACGTTATACGTTATAACGTATTACCATATAACATTATACGTTATATTGTAATGCTACATAACGTTATACGTTATATCGTAATGCTACATAACGTTATACGTTATAACATAATACTATATAACGTTGTACGTTATATCGTAATGCTACATAACGTTATACGTTATATCGTAATGCTACATAACGTTATACGTTATAACGTAATACTATATAACGTTGTACGTTATAACGTAATATTATATAACGTTATACGTTATATCGTTATGCTACATAACATTATACGTTATATCGTAATGCTACATAACGTTATACGTTATATCGTAATGGAACATAGCGTTATACGTTGTATCGTTCTGCTACATAACGTTATACGTTATATCGTAATGCTACATAACGTTATACGTTATATCGTAATGCTCCATATCGTTATACGTTATAACGTATTACCATATAACGTTATACGTTATATCGAAATGTTACATAACGTTACACGCTATATCGTAATGCTACATAACGATATACGTTACATCGTAATTCTACATAACGTTATACGTTACATCGTAATACTACATATCGTTATACGTTATAACGTAATACTACATAACGTTATACGTTATAACTAAATACTATATAACGGTATACGTTATATCGTTCAGCTACATAACGTTATACGTTATATCGCAATGCTACATAACGTTATACGTTGTGTCGTAATGCTACATAACGTTATACGTTAGATCGTAATGCTACATAACGTTATACGTTATATGGTATTGATACATAGCGTTATACGTTATGTCGTAATGCTACATAACGTTATACGTTATATCGTAATGCTACATAACGTTATACGTTATATGGTAATGCTACATAACGTTATACGTTATAACGTATTACCATATAACATTATACGTTATATTGTAATGCTACATAACGTTATACGTTATATCGTAATGCTACATAACGTTATACGTTATAACATAATACTACATAACGTTGTACGTTATATCGTAATGCTACATAACGTTATACGTTATATCGTAATGCTACATAACGTTATACGTTATAACGTAATACTATATAACGTTGTACGTTATAACGTAATATTATATAACGTTATACGTTATATCGTTATGCTACATAACATTATACGTTATATCGTAGTGCTACATAACGTTATACGTTATAACGTATTACCATATAACGTTATACGTTATATCGTAATGTTACATAACGTTACACGCTATATCGTAATGCTACATAACGATATACGTTACATCGTAATTCTACATAACGTTATACGTTACATCGTAATGCTACATAGCGTTATACGTTATATCGTAATGCTACATAACGTTATGCGTTATAACGTATTACCATATAACGTCATATGTTATAAGGTAATACTATGTAACGTATTTCGTTACAACGTAATGCTACATAGCGTTATACGTTATATCGCTTTGCTACATAACGTTATACGTTATGTCGTAATGCTACATAACCTTATACGTTATATCGTAATGCTACATGACGTTATACGTTATATCGTAATGCTCCATAACGTTATACGTTATAACGTATTACCATATAACGTTATACGTTATATCGTAATGTTACATAACGTTACACGCTATATCGTAATGCTACATAACGATATACGTTACATCGTAATTCTACATAACGTTATACGTTACATCGTAATACTACATATCGTTATACGTTATAACGTAATACTACATACCGTTATACGTTATAACTAAATACTATATAACGGTATACGTTATATCGTTCAGCTACACAACGTTATACGTTATATGGTAATGCTACATAACGTTATATGTTATATCGTAATGCTACATAACCTTATACGTTATATCGTAATGCTACATAACGTTATACGTTATATCGTAATGCTCCATAACGTTATAAGTTATAACGTATTACCATATAACGTTATACGTTATATCGTAATGTTACATAACGTTACACGCTATATCGTAATGCTACATAACGATATTCGTTACATCGTAAGTCTACATAACGTTATACGTTACATCGTAATACTACATATCGTTATACGTTATAACGTAATACTACATAACGTTACACGTTATAACGTATTACCATATAACGTCATATGTTATAAGGTAATACTATGTAACGTATTTCGTTATCACGTAATGCTACATAACGTTATACGTTATATCGTAATGCTACATAACGTTATATGTTATATCGTAATGCTACGTAACGTTATACGGTATATCGTAATGCTACATAACGTTATACGTTATATCGTAATGCTACATAACGTTATACGTTATATCGTAATGCTACATAACGTTATACGTTATATCGTAATGCTACATAACGTTATACGTTATATCGTAATGCTACATAGCGTTATACGTTATATCGTAATGCTACATAACGTTATGCGTTATAACGTATTACCATATAACGTCATATGTCATAAGGTAATACTATGTATCGTATTTCGTTATAACGTAATGCTACATAACGTTATACGTTATATCGTAATGCTACATAACGTTATATGTTACATCTTAATGCTACGTAACGTTATACGTTATATCGTAATGCTACATAACGTTATACGTTATGTCGTAATGCTACATAACGTTATACGTTATATCGTAATGCTACATATCGTTATACGTTATATCGTAATGCTACATAACGTTATACGTTATATGGTAATGCTACATAACGTTATACGTTATAACGTATTACCGTATAACGTTATACGTTATATTGTAATGCTACATAACGTTATACGTTATATCGTAATGCTACATAACGTTATACGTTATAACATAATACTATATAACGTTGTACGTTATATCGTAATGCTACATAACGTTATACGTTATATCGTAATGCTACATAACGTTATACGTTATAACGTAATACTATATAACGTTGTACGTTATAACGTAATATTATATAACGTTATACGTTATATCGTTATGCTACATAACATTATACGTTATATCGTAATGCTACATAACGTTATACCTTATATCGTAGTGGAACATAGCGTTATACGTTGTATCGTTCTGCTACATAACGTTATACGTTATATCGTAATGCTACATAACATTATACGTTATATCATAATGCTCCAAAACGTTATACGTTATAACGTAATGCTACATAACGTTATACGTTATATGGTAATGCTACATAACGTTATACGTTAGATCGTAATGCTACATAACGTTATACGTTATATGGTATTGATACATAGCGTTATACGTTATATCGTAATGCTGCATAACGTTATACGTTATATCGTAATGTTACATAACGTCACACGCTATATCGTAATGCTACATAACGACATTCGTTACATCGTAAGTCTACATAACGTTATACGTTACATCGTAATACTACATATCGTTATACGTTATAACGTAATACTACATAACGTTACACGTTATAACGTATTACCATATAACGTCATATGTTATAAGGTAATACTATGTAACGTATTTCGTTATCACGTAATGCTACATAACGTTATACGTTATATCGTAATGCTCCATAACGTTATAAGTTATAACGTATTACCATATAACGTTATACGTTATATCGTAATGTTACATAACGTCACACGCTATATCGTAATGCTACATAACGTTATATGTTACATCGTAATGCTACGTAACGTTATACGTTATATCGAAATGCTACATAACGTTATACGTTATGTCGTAATGCTACATAACGTTATACGTTATATCGTAATGCTACATAACGTTATACGTTATATCGTAATGCTACATAACGTTATACGTTATATGGTAATGCTACATAACGTTATACGTTATAACGTATTACCATATAACATTATACGTTATATTGTGATGCTACATAACGTTATACGTTATATCGTAATGCTACATAACGTTATACGTTATAACATAATACTATATAACGTTGTACGTTATATCGTAGTGCTACATAACGTTATACGTTATATCGTAATGCTACATAACGTTATACGTTATAACGTAATACTATATAACGTTGTACGTTATAACGTAATATTATATAACGTTATACGTTATATCGTTATGCTACATAACATTATACGTTATATCGTAATGCTTCATAACGTTATACGTTATATCGTAATACTACATATCGTTATACGTTATATCGTAATGCTACATAACGTTATACGTTATATCGTTCAGCTACATAACGTTATACGTTATATCGTAATGCTACATAACGTTATACGTTGTGTCGTAATGCTACATAACGTTATACGTTAGATCGTAATGCTACATAACGTTATACGTTATATGGTATTGATACATAGCGTTATACGTTATATCGTAATGCTGCATAACGTTATACGTTATATCGTAATGTTACATAACGTCACACGCTATATCGTAATGCTACATAACGACATTCGTTACATCGTAAGTCTACATAACGTTATACGTTACATCGTAATACTACATATCGTTATACGTTATAACGTAATACTACATAACGTTACACGTTATAACGTATTACCATATAACGTCATATGTTATAAGGTAATACTATGTAACGTATTTCGTTATCACGTAATGCTACATAACGTTATACGTTATATCGTAATGCTCCATAACGTTATAAGTTATAACGTATTACCATATAACGTTATACGTTATATCGTAATGTTACATAACGTCACACGCTATATCGTAATGCTACATAACGTTATATGTTACATCGTAATGCTACGTAACGTTATACGTTATATCGAAATGCTACATAACGTTATACGTTATGTCGTAATGCTACATAACGTTATACGTTATATCGTAATGCTACATAACGTTATACGTTATATCGTAATGCTACATAACGTTATACGTTATATGGTAATGCTACATAACGTTATACGTTATAACGTATTACCATATAACATTATACGTTATATTGTAATGCTACATAACGTTATACGTTATATCGTAATGCTACATAACATTATACGTTATAACATAATACTATATAACGTTGTACGTTATATCGTAGTGCTACATAACGTTATACGTTATATCGTAATGCTACATAACGTTATACGTTATAACGTAATATTATATAACGTTATACGTTATATCGTTATGCTACATAACATTATACGTTATATCGTAATGCTACATAACGTTATACGTTATATCGTAATGGAACATAGCGTTATACGTTGTATCGTTCTGCTACATAACGTTATACGTTATATCGTAATGCTACATAACGTTATACGTTATATCGTAATGCTCCATATCGTTATACGTTATAACGTATTACCATATAACGTTATACGTTATATCGAAATGTTACATAACGTTACACGCTATATCGTAATGCTACATAACGATATACGTTACATCGTAATTCTACATAACGTTATACGTTACATCGTAATACTACATATCGTTATACGTTATAACGTAATACTACATAACGTTATACGTTATAACTAAATACTATATAACGGTATACGTTATATCGTTCAGCTACATAACGTTATACGTTATATCGCAATGCTACATAACGTTATACGTTGTGTCGTAATGCTACATAGCGTTATACGTTAGATCGTAATGCTACATAACGTTATACGTTATATGGTATTGATACATAGCGTTATACGTTATGTCGTAATGCTACATAACGTTATACGTTATATCGTAATGCTACATAACGTTATACGTTATATGGTAATGCTACATAACGTTATACGTTATAACGTATTACCATATAACATTATACGTTATATTGTAATGCTACATAACGTTATACGTTATATCGTAATGCTACATAACGTTATACGTTATAACATAATACTACATAACGTTGTACGTTATATCGTAATGCTACATAACGTTATACGTTATATCGTAATGCTACATAACGTTATACGTTATAACGTAATACTATATAACGTTGTACGTTATAACGTAATATTATATAACGTTATACGTTATATCGTTATGCTACATAACATTATACGTTATATCGTAGTGCTACATAACGTTATACGTTATAACGTATTACCATATAACGTTATACGTTATATCGTAATGTTACATAACGTTACACGCTATATCGTAATGCTACATAACGATATACGTTACATCGTAATTCTACATAACGTTATACGTTACATCGTAATGCTACATAGCGTTATACGTTATATCGTAATGCTACATAACGTTATGCGTTATAACGTATTACCATATAACGTCATATGTTATAAGGTAATACTATGTAACGTATTTCGTTACAACGTAATGCTACATAGCGTTATACGTTATATCGCTTTGCTACATAACGTTATACGTTATGTCGTAATGCTACATAACCTTATACGTTATATCGTAATGCTACATGACGTTATACGTTATATCGTAATGCTCCATAACGTTATACGTTATAACGTATTACCATATAACGTTATACGTTATATCGTAATGTTACATAACGTTACACGCTATATCGTAATGCTACATAACGATATACGTTACATCGTAATTCTACATAACGTTATACGTTACATCGTAATACTACATATCGTTATACGTTATAACGTAATACTACATACCGTTATACGTTATAACTAAATACTATATAACGGTATACGTTATATCGTTCAGCTACACAACGTTATACGTTATATGGTAATGCTACATAACGTTATATGTTATATCGTAATGCTACATAACCTTATACGTTATATCGTAATGCTACATAACGTTATACGTTATATCGTAATGCTCCATAACGTTATAAGTTATAACGTATTACCATATAACGTTATACGTTATATCGTAATGTTACATAACGTTACACGCTATATCGTAATGCTACATAACGATATTCGTTACATCGTAAGTCTACATAACGTTATACGTTACATCGTAATACTACATATCGTTATACGTTATAACGTAATACTACATAACGTTACACGTTATAACGTATTACCATATAACGTCATATGTTATAAGGTAATACTATGTAACGTATTTCGTTATCACGTAATGCTACATAACGTTATACGTTATATCGTAATGCTACATAACGTTATATGTTATATCGTAATGCTACGTAACGTTATACGGTATATCGTAATGCTACATAACGTTATACGTTATATCGTAATGCTACATAACGTTATACGTTATATCGTAATGCTACATAACGTTATACGTTATATCGTAATGCTACATAACGTTATACGTTATATCGTAATGCTACATAGCGTTATACGTTATATCGTAATGCTACATAACGTTATGCGTTATAACGTATTACCATATAACGTCATATGTCATAAGGTAATACTATGTATCGTATTTCGTTATAACGTAATGCTACATAACGTTATACGTTATATCGTAATGCTACATAACGTTATATGTTACATCTTAATGCTACGTAACGTTATACGTTATATCGTAATGCTACATAACGTTATACGTTATGTCGTAATGCTACATAACGTTATACGTTATATCGTAATGCTACATATCGTTATACGTTATATCGTAATGCTACATAACGTTATACGTTATATGGTAATGCTACATAACGTTATACGTTATAACGTATTACCGTATAACGTTATACGTTATATTGTAATGCTACATAACGTTATACGTTATATCGTAATGCTACATAACGTTATACGTTATAACATAATACTATATAACGTTGTACGTTATATCGTAATGCTACATAACGTTATACGTTATATCGTAATGCTACATAACGTTATACGTTATAACGTAATACTATATAACGTTGTACGTTATAACGTAATATTATATAACGTTATACGTTATATCGTTATGCTACATAACATTATACGTTATATCGTAATGCTACATAACGTTATACCTTATATCGTAGTGGAACATAGCGTTATACGTTGTATCGTTCTGCTACATAACGTTATACGTTATATCGTAATGCTACATAACGTTATACGTTATATCATAATGCTCCAAAACGTTATACGTTATAACGTAATGCTACATAACGTTATACGTTATATGGTAATGCTACATAACGTTATACGTTAGATCGTAATGCTACATAACGTTATACGTTATATGGTATTGATACATAGCGTTATACGTTATATCGTAATGCTGCATAACGTTATACGTTATATCGTAATGTTACATAACGTCACACGCTATATCGTAATGCTACATAACGACATTCGTTACATCGTAAGTCTACATAACGTTATACGTTACATCGTAATACTACATATCGTTATACGTTATAACGTAATACTACATAACGTTACACGTTATAACGTATTACCATATAACGTCATATGTTATAAGGTAATACTATGTAACGTATTTCGTTATCACGTAATGCTACATAACGTTATACGTTATATCGTAATGCTCCATAACGTTATAAGTTATAACGTATTACCATATAACGTTATACGTTATATCGTAATGTTACATAACGTCACACGCTATATCGTAATGCTACATAACGTTATATGTTACATCGTAATGCTACGTAACGTTATACGTTATATCGAAATGCTACATAACGTTATACGTTATGTCGTAATGCTACATAACGTTATACGTTATATCGTAATGCTACATAACGTTATACGTTATATCGTAATGCTACATAACGTTATACGTTATATGGTAATGCTACATAACGTTATACGTTATAACGTATTACCATATAACATTATACGTTATATTGTGATGCTACATAACGTTATACGTTATATCGTAATGCTACATAACGTTATACGTTATAACATAATACTATATAACGTTGTACGTTATATCGTAGTGCTACATAACGTTATACGTTATATCGTAATGCTACATAACGTTATACGTTATAACGTAATACTATATAACGTTGTACGTTATAACGTAATATTATATAACGTTATACGTTATATCGTTATGCTACATAACATTATACGTTATATCGTAATGCTTCATAACGTTATACGTTATATCGTAATACTACATATCGTTATACGTTATATCGTAATGCTACATAACGTTATACGTTATATCGTTCAGCTACATAACGTTATACGTTATATCGTAATGCTACATAACGTTATACGTTGTGTCGTAATGCTACATAACGTTATACGTTAGATCGTAATGCTACATAACGTTATACGTTATATGGTATTGATACATAGCGTTATACGTTATATCGTAATGCTGCATAACGTTATACGTTATATCGTAATGTTACATAACGTCACACGCTATATCGTAATGCTACATAACGACATTCGTTACATCGTAAGTCTACATAACGTTATACGTTACATCGTAATACTACATATCGTTATACGTTATAACGTAATACTACATAACGTTACACGTTATAACGTATTACCATATAACGTCATATGTTATAAGGTAATACTATGTAACGTATTTCGTTATCACGTAATGCTACATAACGTTATACGTTATATCGTAATGCTCCATAACGTTATAAGTTATAACGTATTACCATATAACGTTATACGTTATATCGTAATGTTACATAACGTCACACGCTATATCGTAATGCTACATAACGTTATATGTTACATCGTAATGCTACGTAACGTTATACGTTATATCGAAATGCTACATAACGTTATACGTTATGTCGTAATGCTACATAACGTTATACGTTATATCGTAATGCTACATAACGTTATACGTTATATCGTAATGCTACATAACGTTATACGTTATATGGTAATGCTACATAACGTTATACGTTATAACGTATTACCATATAACATTATACGTTATATTGTAATGCTACATAACGTTATACGTTATATCGTAATGCTACATAACGTTATACGTTATAACATAATACTATATAACGTTGTACGTTATATCGTAGTGCTACATAACGTTATACGTTATATCGTAATGCTACATAACGTTATACGTTATAACGTAATACTATATAACGTTGTACGTTATAACGTAATATTATATAACGTTATACGTTATATCGTTATGCTACATAACATTATACGTTATATCGTAATGCTTCATAACGTTATACGTTATATCGTAATACTACATATCGTTATACGTTATATCGTAATGCTACATAACGTTATACGTTATATCGTAATGCTACATAACGTTATACGTTATATGGTAATGCTACATAACGTTATACGTTATAACGTATTACCATATAACATTATACGTTATATTGTAATGCTACATAACGTTACACGCTATATCGTAATGCTACATAACGATATACGTTACATCGTAATTCTACATAACGTTATACGTTACATCGTAATACTACATATCGTTATACGTTATAACGTAATACTACATATCGTTATACGTTATAACTAAATACTATATAACGGTATACGTTATATCGTTCAGCTACATAACGTTATACGTTATATCGCAATGCTACATAACGTTATACGTTGTGTCGTAATGCTACATAACGTTATACGTTAGATCGTAATGCTACATAACGTTATACGTTATATGGTATTGATACATAGCGTTATACGTTATGTCGTAATGCTACATAACGTTATACGTTATATCGTAATGCTACATAACGTTATACGTTATATCGTAATGCTACATAACGTTATACGTTATATGGTAATGCTACATAACGTTATACGTTATAACGTATTACCATATAACATTATACGTTATATTGTAATGCTACATAACGTTATACGTTATATCGTAATGCTACATAACGTTATACGTTATAACATAATACTACATAACGTTGTACGTTATATCGTAATGCTACATAACGTTATACGTTATATCGTAATGCTGCATAACGTTATACGTTATAACGTAATACTATATAACGTTGTACGTTATAACGTAATATTATATAACGTTATACGTTATATCGTTATGCTACATAACATTATACGTTATATCGTAATGCTACATAACGTTATACGTTATAACGTATTACCATATAACGTTATACGTTATATCGTAATGTTACATAACGTTACACGCTATATCGTAATGCTACATAACGATATACGTTACATCGTAATTCTACATAACGTTATACGTTACATCGTAATGCTACATAGCGTTATACGTTATATCGTAATGCTACATAACGTTATGCGTTGTAACGTATTACCATATAACGTCATATGTTATAAGGTAATACTATGTAACGTATTTCGTTACAACGTAATGCTACATAGCGTTATACGTTATATCACTTTGCTACATAACGTTATACGTTATGTCGTAATGCTACATAACCTTATACGTTATATCGTAATGCTACATGACGTTATACGTTATATCGTAATGCTCCATAACGTTATACGTTATAACGTATTACCATATAACGTTATACGTTATATCGTAATGTTACATAACGTTACACGCTATATCGTAATGCTACATAACGATATACGTTACATCGTAATTCTACATAACGTTATACGTTACATCGTAATACTACATATCGTTATACGTTATAACGTAATACTACATAACGTTACACGTTATAACGTATTACCATATAACGTCATATGTTATAAGGTAATACTATGTAACGTATTTCGTTATCACGTAATGCTACATAACGTTATACGTTATATCGTAATGCTACGTAACGTTATATGTTATATCGTAATGCTACGTAACGTTATACGGTATATCGTAATGCTACATAACGTTATACGTTATATCGTAATGCTACATAACGTTATCCGTTATATCGTAATGCTACATAACGTTATACGTTATATCGTAATGCTACATAACGTTATCCGTTATATCGTAATGCTACATAGCGTTATACGTTATATCGTAATGCTACATAACGTTATGCGTTATAACGTATTACCATATAACGTCATATGTTATAAGGTAATACTATGTAACGTATTTCGTTACAACGTAATGCTACATAACGTTATACGTTATATCGTAATGCTACATAACGTTATATGTTACATCGTTATGCTACGTAACGTTATACGTTATATCGTAATGCTACATAACGATATACGTTATGTCGTAATGCTACATAACGTTATACGTTATATCGTAATGCTACGTAACGTTATACGGTATATCGTAATGCTACATAACGTTATACGTTATATCGTAATGCTACATAACGTTATACGTTATAACGTAATATTATATAACGTTATACGTTATATCGTTATGCTACATAACATTATACGTTATATCGTAATGCTACATAACGTTATACGTTATATCGTAATGCTACATAACGTTATACGTTATGTCGTAATGCTACATAACGTTATACGTTATATCGTAATGCTACATAACGTTATACGTTATATCGTAATGCTACATAACGTTATACGTTATATGGTAATGCTACATAACGTTATACGTTATAACGTAATACTATATAACGTTGTACGTTATAACGTAATATTATATAACGTTATACGTTATATCGTTATGCTACATAACATTATACGTTATATCGTAATGCTACATAACGTTATACGTTATATCGTAATGGAACATAGCGTTATACGTTGTATCGTTCTGCTACATAACGTTATACGTTATATCGTAATGCTACATAACGTTATACGTTATATCGTAATGCTCCATAACGTTATACGTTATAACGTATTACCATATAACGTTATACGTTATATCGTAATGTTACATAACGTTACACGCTATATCGTAATGCTACATAACGATATACGTTACATCGTAATTCTACATAACGTTATACGTTACATCGTAATACTACATATCGTTATACGTTATAACGTAATACTACATAACGTTATACGTTATAACTAAATACTATATAACGGTATACGTTATATCGTTCAGCTACATAACGTTATACGTTATATCGCAATGCTACATAACGTTATACGTTGTGTCGTAATGCTACATAACGTTATACGTTAGATCGTAATGCTACATAACGTTATACGTTATATGGTATTGATACATAGCGTTATACGTTATGTCGTAATGCTACATAACGTTATACGTTATATCGTAATGCTACATAACGTTATACGTTATATGGTAATGCTACATAACGTTATACGTTATAACGTATTACCATATAGCATTATACGTTATATTGTAATGCTACATAACGTTATACGTTATATCGTAATGCTACATAACGTTATACGTTATAACATAATACTACATAACGTTGTACGTTATATCGTAATGCTACATAACGTTATACGTTATATCGTAATGCTACATAACGTTATACGTTATAACGTAATACTATATAACGTTGTACGTTATAACGTAATATTATATAACGTTATACGTTATATCGTTATGCTACATAACATTATACGTTATATCGTAATGCTACATAACGTTATACGTTATATCGTAATGGAACATAGCGTTATACGTTGTATCGTTCTGCTACATAACGTTATACGTTATATCGTAATGCTACATAACGTTATACGTAATATCGTAATGCTCCATAACGTTATACGTTATAACGTATTACCATATAACGTTATACGTTATATAGTAATGTTACATAACGTTACACGCTATATCGTAATGCTACATAACGATATACGTTACATCGTAATTCTACATAACGTTATACGTTACATCGTAATACTACATATCGTTATACGTTATAACGTAATACTACATAACGTTATACGTTATAACTAAATACTCTATAACGGTATACGTTATATCGTTCAGCTACATAACGTTATACGTTACATCGTTCAGCTACATAACGTTATACGTTATATCGCAATGCTACATAACGTTATACGTTATATGGTAATGCTACATAACGTTATACGTTATGTCGTAATGCTACATAACGTTATACGTTATATCGTAATGCTACATAACGTTATACGTTATAACGTATTACCATATAACGTTATACGTTATATTGTAATGCTACATAACGTTATACGTTATATCGTAATGCTACATAACCTTATACGTTATATCGTAATGCTACATAACGTTATACGTTATACCGTAATGGAACATAGCGTTATACGTTGTATCGTTCTGCTACATAACGTTATACGTTATATCGTAATGCTACATAACGTTATATGTTATATCGTAATGCTACGTAACGTTATACGGTATATCGTAATGCTACATAACGTTATACGTTATATCGTAATGCTACATAACGTTATACGTTATATCGTAATGCTACATAACGTTATACGTTATATGGTAATGCTACATAACGTTATACGTTATAACGTATTACCATATAACGTTATACGTTATATTGTAATGCTACATAACGTTATACGTTATATCGTAATGCTACATAACGTTATACGTTATATCATAATACTATATAACGTTGTACGTTATATCGTAATGCTACATAACGTTATACGTTATATCATAATGCTACATAACATTATACGTTATAACGTAATACTATATAACGTTGTACGTTATACCGTAATATTATATAACGTTATACGTTATATCGTTATGCTACATAACATTATACGTTATATCGTAATGCTACATAACGTTATACGTTATATCGTAATGGAACATAGCGTTATACGTTGTATCGTTCTGCTACATAACGTTATACGTTATATCGTAATGCTACATAACGTTATACGTTATAACGTAATACTATATAACGTTGTACGTTATAACGTAATATTATATAACGTTATACGTTATATCGTAATGCTACATAACGTTATACGTTATATCGTAATGCTCCATAACGTTATACGTTATAACGTATTACCATATAACGTTATACGTTATATCGTAATGTTACATAACGTTACACGCTATATCGTAATGCTACATAACGATATACGTTACATCGTAATTCTACATAACGTTATACGTTACATCGTAATACTACATATCGTTATACGTTATAACGTAATACTACATAACGTTATACGTTATAACTAAATACTATATAACGGTATACGTTATATCGTTCAGCTACATAACGTTATACGTTATATCGCAATGCTACATAACGTTATACGTTGTGTCGTAATGCTACATAACGTTATACGTTAGATCGTAATGCTACATAACGTTATACGTTATATGGTATTGATACATAGCGTTATACGTTATGTCGTAATGCTACATAACGTTATACGTTATATCGTAATGCTACATAACGTTATACGTTATATCGTAATGCTACATAACGTTATACGTTATATGGTAATGCTACATAACGTTATACGTTATAACGTATTACCATATAGCATTATACGTTATATTGTAATGCTACATAACGTTATACGTTATATCGTAATGCTACATAACGTTATACGTTATAACATAATACTACATAACGTTGTACGTTATATCGTAATGCTACATAACGTTATACGTTATATCGTAATGCTACATAACGTTATACGTTATAACGTAATACTATATAACGTTGTACGTTATAACGTAATATTATATAACGTTATACGTTATATCGTTATGCTACATAACATTATACGTTATATCGTAATGCTACATAACGTTATACGTTATATCGTAATGGAACATAGCGTTATACGTTGTATCGTTCTGCTACATAACGTTATACGTTATATCGTAATGCTACATAACGTTATACGTTATATCGTAATGCTCCATAACGTTATACGTTATAACGTATTACCATATAACGTTATACGTTATATAGTAATGTTACATAACGTTACACGCTATATCGTAATGCTACATAACGATATACGTTACATCGTAATTCTACATAACGTTATACGTTACATCGTAATACTACATATCGTTATACGTTATAACGTAATACTACATAACGTTATACGTTATAACTAAATACTCTATAACGGTATACGTTATATCGTTCAGCTACATAACGTTATACGTTATATCGTTCAGCTACATAACGTTATACGTTATATCGCAATGCTACATAACGTTATACGTTATATGGTAATGCTACATAACGTTATACGTTATGTCGTAATGCTACATAACGTTATACGTTATATCGTAATGCTACATAACGTTATACGTTATATCGTAATGCTACATAACGTTATACGTTATATGGTAATGCTACATAACGTTATACGTTATAACGTATTACCATATAACATTATACGTTATATTGTAATGCTACATAACGTTATACGTTATAACGTAATACTACATAACGTTATACGTTATAACTAAATACTATATAACGGTATACGTTATATCGTTCAGCTACATAACGTTATACGTTATATCGCAATGCTCCATAACGTTATACGTTGTGTCGTAATGCTACATAACGTTATACGTTAGATCGTAATGCTACATAACGTTATACGTTATATGGTATTGATACATAGCGTTATACGTTATGTCGTAATGCTACATAACGTTATACGTTATATCGTAATGCTACATAACGTTATACGTTATATCGTAATGCTACATAACGTTATACGTTATATGGTAATGCTACATAACGTTATACGTTAGATCGTAATGCTACATAACGTTATACGTTATATGGTATTGATACATAGCGCTATACGTTATGTCGTAATGCTACATAACGTTATACGTTATATCGTAATGCTACATAACGTTATACGTTATATCGTAATGCTACATAACGTTATACGTTATATGGTAATGCTACATAACGTTATACGTTATAACGTATTACCATATAACATTATACGTTATATTGTAATGCTACATAACGTTATACGTTATATCGTAATGCTACATAACGTTATACGTTATAACATAATACTATATAACGTTGTACGTTATATCGTTATGCTACATAACATTATACGTTATATCGTAATGCTACATAACGTTATACGTTATATCGTAATGGAACATAGCGTTATACGTTGTATCGTTCTGCTACATAACGTTATACGTTATATCGTAATGCTACATAACGTTATACGTTATATCGTAATGCTCCATAACGTTATACGTTATAACGTATTACCATATAACGTTATACGTTATATCGTAATGTTACATAACGTTACACGCTATATCGTAATGCTACATAACGATATACGTTACATCGTAATTCTACATAACGTTATACGTTACATCGTAATACTACATATCGTTATACGTTATAACGTAATACTACATAACGTTATACGTTATAACTAAATACTATATAACGGTATACGTTATATCGTTCAGCTGCATAACGTTATACGTTATATCGCAATGCTACATAACGTTATACGTTGTGTTGTAATGCTACATAACGTTATACGTTAGATCGTAATGCTACATAACGTTATACGTTATATGGTATTGATACATAGCGTTATACGTTATGTCGTAATGCTTCATAAGGTTATACGTTATATCGTAATACTACATATCGTTATACGTTATAACGTAATACTACATAACGATATAACGTTATAACGTATTACCATATAACGTCATATGTTATAAGGTAATACTATGCAACGTATTTCGTTATAACGTAATGCTACATAACGTTATACGTTATATCGTAATGCTACATAACGTTATATGTTATATCGTAATGCTACGTAACGTTATACGTTATATCGTAATGCTACATAACGTTATACGTTATATCGTAATGCTACATAACGTTATACGTTATATCGTAATGCTACATAACGTTATACGTTATAACGTATTACCATATAATGTTATTCGTTATATCGTAATGTTACATAACGTTACACGCTATATCTTAATGCTACATAACGATATACGTTACATCGTAAGTCTACATAACGTTATACGTTACATCGTAATACTACATATCGTTATACGTTATAACGTAATACTACATAACGTTACACGTTATAACGTTTTACCATATAACGTCATATGTTATAAGGTAATACTATGTAACGTATTTCGTTATCACGTAATGCTACATAACGTTATATGTTATATCGTAATGCTACGTAACGTTATACGGTATATCGTAATGCTACATAACGTTATACGTTATATCGTAATGCTACATAACGTTATACGTTATGTCGTAATGCTACATAACGTTATACGTTATATCGTAATGCTACATAACGTTATACGTTATATCGTTCTGCTACATAACGTTATACGTTATATCGTAATGCTACATAACGTTATATGTTATATCGTAATGCTACGTAACGTTATACGGTATATCGTAATGCTACATAACGTTATACGTTATATCGTAATGCTACATAACGTTATGCGTTATAACGTATTACCATATAACGTCATATGTTATAAGGTAATAATATGTAACGTATTTCGTTATAACGTAATGCTACATAACGTTATACGTTATATCGTAATGCTACATAACGTTATATGTTACATCGTAATGCTACGTAACGTTATACGTTATATCGTAATGCTACATAACGTTATACGTTATGTCGTAATGCTACATAACGTTATACGTTATATCGTAATGCTACATAACGTTATACGTTATATCGAAATACTGCATAACATTATACGTTATAACGTATTACC
Source organism: Bombus lapidarius (assembly GCA_936014575.1). Taxonomy (NCBI): domain Eukaryota; kingdom Metazoa; phylum Arthropoda; class Insecta; order Hymenoptera; family Apidae; genus Bombus; species Bombus lapidarius. The sequence goes on from CAKXZU010000163.1 coordinate 159,799, forward strand.
ATATAACGTTATACGTTATGTCGTAATGCTACATAACGTTATACGTTATATGGTAATGCTCCATAACGTTATACGTTATAACGTATTACCATATAACGTTATACGTTATATCGTAATGTTACATAACGTTACACGCTATATCGTAATGCTACATAACGATATACGTTACATCGTAATTCTACATAACGTTATACGTTACATCATAATACTACATACCGTTATACGTTATAACGTAATACTGCATAACGTTATACGTTATAACTAAATACTATATAACGGTATACGTTATATCGTTCAGCTTCATAACGTTATACGTTATATGGTAATGCTACATAACGTTATATGTTATATCGTAATGCTACATAACCTTATGCGTTATATCGTAATGCTACATAACGTTACACGTTATATCGTAATGCTCCATAACGTTATACGTTATAACGTATTACCATATAACGTTATACGTTATATCGTAATGTTACATAACGTTGCACGCTATATCGTTATGCTACATAACGATATACGTTACATCGTAAGTCTACATAACGTTATACGTTACATCGTAATAACTACACACCGTTATACGTTATAACGTAATACTACATAACGTTACACGTTATAGCGTATTACCATATAACGTCATATGTTATAAGGTAATACTATGTAACGTATTTCGTTATCACGTAATGCTACATAACGTTATGCGTTATATCGTAATGCTACATAACGTTATACGTTATATCGTAATGCTACATAACGTTGTACGTTATATGGTAATGCTACATAACGTTATACGTTATAACGTATTACCATATAACGTTATACGTTATATTGTAATGCTACATAACGTTATACGTTATATCGTAATGCTACATAACGTTATACGTTATAACATAATACTATATAACGTTGTACGTTATATCGTAATGCTACATAACGTTATACGTTATATCGTAATGCTACATAACGTTATACGTTATAACGTAATACTATATAACGTTGTACGTTATACCGTAATATTATATAACGTTATACGTTATATCGTTATGCTACATAACATTATACGTTATATCGTAATGCTACATAACGTTATACGTTATATCGTAATGGAACATAGCGTTATACGTTGTATCGTTCTGCTACATAACGTTATACGTTATATCGTAATGCTACATAACGTTATACGTTATAACGTAATACTATATAACGTTGTACGTTATAACGTAATATTATATAACGTTATACGTTATATCGTTATGCTACATAACGTTATACGTTATATCGTAATGCTACAGAACGTTATACGTTATATCGTAATGCTACATAGCGTTATACGTTGTATCGTTCTGCTACATAACGTTATACGTTATATCGTAATGCTACGTAACGTTATACGTTATATCGTAATGCTACATAACGTTATACGTTATGTCGTAATGCTACATAACGTTATACGTTATATCGTAATGCTACATAACGTTATACGTTACATCGTAATTCTACATAACGTTATACGTTACATCGTAATACTACATATCGTTATACGTTATAACGTAATACTACATAACGTTATACGTTATAACTTAATACTCTATAACGGTATACGTTATATCGTTCAGCTACATAACGTTATACGTTATATCGCAATGCTACATAACGTTATACGTTATATCGTAATGCTACATAACGTTATACGTTATATGGTAATGCTACATAACGTTATACGTTATGTCGTAATGCTACATAACGTTATACGTTATATCGTAATGCTACATAACGTTATACGTTATATCGTAATGCTACATAACGTTATACGTTATATGGTAATGCTACATAACGTTATACGTTATAACGTATTACCATATAACATTATACGTTATATTGTAATGCTACATAACGTTATACGTTATATCGTAATGCTACATAACGTTATACGATATAACATAATACTATATAACGTTGTACGTTATATCGTAATGCTACATAACGTTATACGTTATATCGTAATGCTACATAACGTTATACGTTATAACGTAATACTATATAACGTTGTACGTTATACGTTATATCGTTATGCTACATAACATTATACGTTATATCGTAATGCTACATAACGTTATACGTTATATCGTAATGGAACATAGCGTTATACGTTGTATGGTTCTGCTACATAACGTTATACGTTATATCGTAATGCTACATAACGTTATACGTTATATCGCAATGCTCCATAACGTTATACGTTATAACGTATTATCATATAACGTTATACGTTATATCGTAATGTTACATAACGTTACACGCTATATCGTAATGCTACATAACGATATACGTTACATCGTAATTCTACATAACGTTATACGTTACATCGTAATACTACATATCGTTATACGTTATAACGTAATACTACATAACGTTATACGTTATAACTAAATACTATATAACGGTATACGTTATATCGTTCAGCTACATAACGTTATACGTTATATCGCAATGCTCCATAACGTTATACGTTGTGTCGTAATGCTACATAACGTTATACGTTAGATCGTAATGCTACATAACGTTATACGTTATATGGTATTGATACATAGCGTTATACGTTATGTCGTAATGCTACATAACGTTATACGTTATATCGTAATGCTACATAACGTTATACGTTATATCGTAATGCTACATAACGTTATACGTTATATGGTAATGCTACATAACGTTATACGTTATAACGTATTACCATATAACATTATACGTTATATTGTAATGCTACATAACGTTATACGTTATATCGTAATGCTACATAACGTTATACGTTATAACATAATACTATATAACGTTGTACGTTATATCGTTATGCTACATAACATTATACGTTATATCGTAATGCTACATAACGTTATACGTTATATCGTAATGGAACATAGCGTTATACGTTGTATCGTTCTGCTACATAACGTTATACGTTATATCGTAATGTTACATATCGTTATACGTTATAACGTAATACTACATAACGTCATACGTTATAACTAAATACTCTATAACGGTATACGTTATATCGTTCAGCTACATAACGTTATACGTTATATCGCAATGCTACATAACGCTATACGTTGTGTCGTAATGCTACATAACGTTATACGTTAGATCGTAATGCTACATAACGTTATACGTTATATGGTATTGATACATAGCGTTATACGTTATGTCGTAATGCTACATAACGTTATACGTTATATCGTAATGCTACATAACGTTATACGTTATATCGTAATGCTACATAACGTTATACGTTATATGGTAATGCTACATAACGTTATACGTTAGATCGTAATGCTACATAACGTTATACGTTATATGGTATTGATACATAGCGTTATACGTTATGTCGTAATGCTACATAACGTTATACGTTATATCGTAATGCTACATAACGTTATACGTTATATCGTAATGCTACATAACGTTATACGTTATATGGTAATGCTACATAACGTTATACGTTATAACGTATTACCATATAACATTATACGTTATATTGTAATGCTACATAACGTTATACGTTATATCGTAATGCTACATAACGTTATACGTTATAACATAATACTATATAACGTTGTACGTTATATCGTTATGCTACATAACATTATACGTTATATCGTAATGCTACATAACGTTATACGTTATATCGTAATGGAACATAGCGTTATACGTTGTATCGTTCTGCTACATAACGTTATACGTTATATCGTAATGCTACATAACGTTATACGTTATATCGTAATGCTCCATAACGTTATACGTTATAACGTATTACCATATAACGTTATACGTTATATCGCAATGTTACATAACGTTACACGCTATATCGTAATGCTACATAACGATATACGTTACATCGTAATTCTACATAACGTTATACGTTACATCGTAATACTACATATCGTTATACGTTATAACGTAATACTACATAACGTTATACGTTATAACTAAATACTATATAACGGTATACGTTATATCGTTCAGCTGCATAACGTTATACGTTATATCGCAATGCTACATTACGTTATACGTTGTGTTGTAATGCTACATAACGTTATACGTTAGATCGTAATGCTACATAACGTTATACGTTATATGGTATTGATACATAGCGTTATACGTTATGTCGTAATGCTTCATAAGGTTATACGTTATATCGTAATACTACATATCGTTATACGTTATAACGTAATACTACATAACGATATAACGTTATAACGTATTACCGTATAACGTCATATGTTATAAGGTAATACTATGCAACGTATTTCGTTATAACGTAATGCTACATAACGTTATACGTTATATCGTAATGCTACATAACGTTATATGTTATATCGTAATGCTACGTAACGTTATACGTTATATCGTAATGCTACATAACGTTATACGTTATATCGTAATGCTACATAACGTTATACGTTATATCGTAATGCTACATAACGTTATACGTTATAACGTATTACCATATAATGTTATTCGTTATATCGTAATGTTACATAACGTTACACGCTATATCGTAATGCTACATAACGATATACGTTACATCGTAAGTCTACATAACGTTATACGTTACATCGTAATACTACATATCGTTATACGTTATAACGTAATACTACATAACGCTACACGTTATAACGTTTTACCATATAACGTCATATGTTATAAGGTAATACTATGTAACGTATTTCGTTATCACGTAATGCTACATAACGTTATATGTTATATCGTAATGCTACGTAACGTTATACGGTATATCGTAATGCTACATAACGTTATACGTTATATCGTAATGCTACATAACGTTATACGTTATGTCGTAATGCTACATAACGTTATACGTTATATCGTAATGCTACATAACGTTATACGTTATATCGTTCTGCTACATAACGTTATACGTTATATCGTAATGCTACATAACGTTATACGTTATATCGTAATGCTACATAACGTTATGCGTTATAACGTATTACCATATAACGTCATATGTTATAAGGTAATAATATGTAACGTATTTCGTTATAACGTAATGCTACATAACGTTATACGTTATATCGTAATGCTACATAACGTTATATGTTACATCGTAATGCTACGTAACGTTATACGTTATATCGTAATGCTACATAACGTTATACGTTATGTCGTAATGCTACATAACGTTATACGTTATATCGTAATGCTACATAACGTTATACGTTATATCGAAATACAGCATAACATTATACGTTATAACGTATTACCATATAACGTTATACGTTATGTCGTAATGCTACATAACGTTATACGTTATATGGTAATGCTCCATAACGTTATACGTTATAACGTATTACCATATAACGTTATACGTTATATCGTAATGTTACATAACGTTACACGCTATATCGTAATGCTACATAACGTTATACGTTATGTCGTAATGCTACATAACGTTATACGTTATATCGTAATGCTACATAACGTTATACGTTATATCGAAATACAGCATAACATTATACGTTATAACGTATTACCATATAACGTTATACGTTATGTCGTAATACTACATACCGTTATACGTTATAACGTAATACTGCATAACGTTATACGTTATAACTAAATACTATATAACGGTATACGTTATATCGTTCAGCTTCATAACGTTATACGTTATATGGTAATGCTACATAACGTTATATGTTATATCGTAATGCTACATAACCTTATACGTTATATCGTAATGCTACATAACGTTACACGTTATATCGTAATGCTCCATAACGTTATACGTTATAACGTATTACCATATAACGTTATACGTTATAACGTATTACCATATAACGTTATACGTTATATCGTAATGTTACATAACGTTGCACGCTATATCGTTATGCTACATAACGATATACGTTACATCGTAAGTCTACATAACGTTATACGTTACATCGTAATAACTACACACCGTTATACGTTATAACGTAATACTACATAACGTTACACGTTATAACGTATTACCATATAACGTCATATGTTATAAGGTAATACTATGTAACGTATTTCGTTATCACGTAATGCTACATAACGTTATGCGTTATAACGTATTACCATATAACGTTATACGTTATATTGTAATGCTACATAACGTTATACGTTATATCGTAATGCTACATAACGTTATACGTTATAACATAGTACTATATAACGTTGTACGTTATATCGTAATGCTACATAACGTTATACGTTATATCGTAATGCTACATAACGTTATACGTTATAACGTAATACTATATAACGTTGTACGTTATACCGTAATATTATATAACGTTATACGTTATATCGTTATGCTACATAACATTATACGTTATATCGTAATGCTACATAACGTTATACGTTATATCGTAATGGAACATAGCGTTATACGTTGTATCGTTCTGCTACATAACGTTATACGTTATATCGTAATGCTACATAACGTTATACGTTATAACGTAATACTATATAACGTTGTACGTTATAACGTAATATTATATAACGTTATACGTTATATCGTTATGCTACATAACGTTATACGTTATATCGTAATGCTACATAACGTTATACGTTATATCGTAATGCTACACAGCGTTATACGTTGTATCGTTCTGCTACATAACGTTATACGTTATATCGTAATGCTACGTAACGTTATACGTTATATCGTAATGCTACATAACGTTATACGTTATGTCGTAATGCTACATAACGTTATACGTTATATCGTAATGCTACATAACGTTATACGTTATATCGAAATACTGCATAACATTATACGTTATAACGTATTACCATATAACGTTATACGTCATGTCGTAATGTTACATAGCGTTATACGTTATATCGCTTTGCTACATAACGTTATACGTTATAACGTAATACTACATAACGTTATACGTTATAACTAAATACTATATAACGGTATACGTTATATCGTTCAGCTACATAACGTTATACGTTATATGGTAATGCTACATAACGTTATATGTTATATCGTAATGCTACGTAACGTTATACGTTATATCGTAATGCTACATAACGTTATACGTTATAACGTAATGCTCCATAACGTTATACGTTATAACGTATTACCATATAACGTTATACGTTATGTCGTAATGTTACATAACGTTGCACGCTATATCGTTATGCTACATAACGATATACGTTACATCGTAAGTCTACATAACGTTATACGTTACATCGTAATAACTACACACCGTTATACGTTATAACGTAATACTACATAACGTTACACGTTATAACGTATTACCATATAACGTCATATGTTATAAGGTAATACTATGTAACGTATTTGGTTATCACGTAATGCTACATAACGTTATGCGTTATATCGTAATGCTACATAACGTTATACGTTATATCGTAATGCTACATAACGTTATACGTTATATGGTAATGCTACATAACGTTATACGTTATAACGTATTACCATATAACGTTATACGTTATATTGTAATGCTACATAACGTTATACGTTATATCGTAATGCTACATAACGTTATACGTTATAACATAATACTATATAACGTTGTACGTTATATCGTAATGCTACATAACGTTATACGTTATATCATAATGCTACATAACATTATACGTGGTAACGTAATACTATATAACGTTGTACGTTATACCGTAATATTATATAACGTTATACGTTATATCGTTATGCTACATAACATTATACGTTATATCGTAATGCTACATAACGTTATACGTTATATCGTAATGCTACATAGCGTTATACGTTGTATCGTTCTGCTACATAACGTTATACGTTATATCGTAATTCTACATAACGTTATACGTTGTGTCGTAATGCTACATAACGTTCTACGTTAGATCGTAATGCTACATAACGTTATACGTTATATCGTAATGCTACATAACGTTATACGTTACAACGTAATTCTATATAACGTTGTACGTTATAACGTAATGCTACATAACGTTATACGTTATGTCGTAATGCTACATAACGGTATACGTTATATCGTAATGCTAAATAACGTTATACGTTATAACGTAATACTATATAACGTTGTACGTTATAACGTAATATTATATAACGTTACACGTTATATCGTTATGCTACATAACGGTATACGTTATATCGTAATGCTACATAATGTTATACGTTATATCGTAATACTACATATCGTTATACGTCATAACGTAATACTACATAACGTTATACGTTATAACGTATTACCATATAACGTCATATGTTATAAGGTAATACTATGTAACGTATTTCGTTATAACGTAATGCTACATAACGTTATATGCTATATCGTAATGCTACGTAACGTTATACGTTATATCGTAATGCTGCATAACGTTATACGTTATAACGTATTACTATATAACGTTATACGTCATGTCGTAATGTTACATAGCGTTATACGTTATATCGCTTTGCTACATAACGTTATACGTTATATCGTAATGCTACATAACCTTATACGTTATATCGTAATGCTACATAACGTTATACGTTATATCGTAATGCTACATAACGTTATACATTATAACGTATTACCATTTAACGTTATACGTTATAACGTAATATTATATAACGTTATATGTTATATCGTAATGCTACGTAACATTATACGTTATATCGTAATGCTACATAACGTTATACGTTATAACGTAATTCTATATAACGTTGTACGTTACAACGTAATGGTACATAACGTTATACGTTATATCGTAATGCTACATAATGTTATACGTTATATCGTAATACTACATATCGTTATACGTCATAACGTAATACTACATAACGTTATACGTTATAACGTATTACCATATAACGTCATATGTTATAAGGTAATACTATGTAACGTATTTCGTTATAACGTAATGCTACATAACGTTATACGTTATATCGTAATGCTACATAATGTTATACGTTATATCGTAATACTACATATCGTTATACGTCATAACGTAATACTACATAACGTTATACGTTATAACGTATTACCATATAACGTCATATGTTATAAGGTAATACTATGTAACGTATTTCGTTATAACGTAATGCTACATAACGTTATATGCTATATCGTAATGCTACGTAACGTTATACGTTATATCGTAATGCTACATAACGTTATACGTTATATCGTAATGCTACATAGCGTTATACGTTGTATCGTTATGCTACATAACGTTATACGTTATATCGTAATGCTACATAACGTTATACGTTATATCGTAATGCTACATAGCGTTATACGTTGTATCGTTCTGCTACATAACGTTATACGTTATATCGTAATGCTACATAACGTTATACGTTATATGGTATTGATACATAGCGTTATACGTTATGTCGTAATGCTTCATAAGGTTATACGTTATATCGTAATACTACATATCGTTATACGTTATAACGTAATACTACATAACGTTATACGTTATAACGTATTACCATATAACGTCATATGTTATAAGGTAATACTATGTAACGTATTTCGTTATCACGTAATGCTACATAACGTTATGCGTTATATCGTAATGCTACATAACGTTATACGTTATATCGTAATGCTACATAACGTTATACGTTATATGGTAATGCTACATAACGTTATACGTTATAACGTATTACCATATAACGTTATACGTTATATTGTAATGCTACATAACGTTATACGTTATATCGTAATGCTACATAACGTTATACGTTATAACATAATACTATATAACGTTGTACGTTATATCGTAATGCTACATAACGTTATACGTTATATCATAATGCTACATAACATTATACGTTATAACGTAATACTATATAACGTTGTACGTTATACCGTAATATTATATAACGTTATACGTTATATCGTTATGCTACATAACATTATACGTTATATCGTAATGCTACATAACGTTATACGTTATATCGTAATGGAACATAGCGTTATACGTTGTATCGTTCTGCTACATAACGTTATACGTTATATCGCTTTGCTACATAACGTTATACGTTATATCGAAATGCTACATAACCTTATACGTTATATCGTAATGCTACATAACGTTATACGTTATATCGTAATGCTACATAACGTTATACGTTATATCGTAATGCTACATAACGTTATACATTATAACGTATTACCATTTAACGTTATACGTTATAACGTAATATTATATAACGTTATATATTATATCGTAATGCTACGTAACGTTATACGTTATATCGTAATGCTACATAACGTTATACGTTATAACGTAATTCTATATAACGTTGTACGTTATAACGTAATGGTACATAACGTTATACGTTATATCGTAATGCTACATAACGTTATACGTTATAACGTAATGCTAAATAACGTTATACGTTATAACGTAATACTATATAACGTTGTACGTTATAACGTAATATTATATAACGTTATACGTTATATCGTTATGCTACATAACGTTATACGTTATATCGTAATGCTACATAATGTTATACGTTATATCGTAATACTACATATCGTTATACGTCATAACGTAATACTACATAACGTTATACGTTATAACGTATTACCATATAACGTCATATGTTATAAGGTAATACTATGTAACGTATTTCGTTATAACGTAATGCTACATAACGTTATATGCTATATCGTAATGCTACGTAACGTTATACGTTATATCGTAATGCTACATAACGTTATACGTTATATCGTAATGCTACATAGCGTTATACGTTGTATCGTTATGCTACATAACGTTATACGTTATATCGTAATGCTACATAACGTTATACGTTATATCGTAATGCTACATAGCGTTATACGTTGTATCGTTCTGCTACATAACGTTATACGTTATATCGTAATGCTACATAACGTTATACGTTATATGGTATTGATACATAGCGTTATACGTTATGTCGTAATGCTTCATAAGGTTATACGTTATATCGTAATACTACATATCGTTATACGTTATAACGTAATACTAGATAACGTTATACGTTATAACGTATTACCATATAACGTCATATGTTATAAGGTAATACTATGTAACGTATTCCGTTATAACGTAATGCTGCATAACGTTATACGTTATATCGTAATGCTACATAACGTTATATGTTATATCGTAATGCTACGTAACGTTATACGTTATATCGTAATGCTACATAACGTTATACGTTATATCGTAATGCTACATAACGTTATACGTTATATCGTAATGCTACATAACGTTATACGTTATTTCGTAATGCTACATAACGTTATACGTTACATCGTAATACTATATATCGTTATACGTTATAACGTAATACTACATAACGTTACACGTTATAACGTATTACCATATAACGTCATATGTTATAAGGTAATACTATGTAACGTATTTCGTTATCACGTAATGCTACATAACGTTATACGTTATATCGTAATGCTCCATAACGTTATACGTTATAACGTATTACCATATAACGTTATACGTTATATCGTAATGTTTCATAACGTTACACGCTATATCGTAATGCTACATAACGATATACGTTACATCGTAATTCTACATAACGTTATACGTTACATCGTAATACTACATATCGTTAAACGTTATAACGTAATACTACATAACGTTATACGTTATATGGTAATGCTACATAACGTTATATGTTATATCGTAATGCTACATAACCTTATACGTTATATCGTAATGCTACATAACGTTATACGTTATATCGTAATGGAACATAGCGTTATACGTTGTATCGTTCTGCTACATAACGTTATACGTTATATCGTAATGCTACATAACGTTATATGTTATATCGTAATGCTACGTAACGTTATACGGTATATCGTAATGCTACATAACGTTATACGTTATATCGTAATGCTACATAACGTTGTACGTTATATCGTAATGCTACATAACGTTATACGTTATATCATAATGCTACATAACATTATACGTTATAACGTAATACTATATAACGTTGTACGTTATACCGCAATATTATATAACGTTATACGTTATATCGTTATGCTACATAACATTATACGTTATATCGTAATGCTACATAACGTTATACGTTATATCGTAATGCTACAAAGCGTTATACGTTGTATCGTTCTGCTACATAACGTTATACGTTATATCGTAATTCTACATAACGTTATACGTTGTGTCGTAATGCTACATAACGTTATACGTTAGATCGTAATGCTACATAACGTTATACGTTATATCGTAATGCTACATAACGTTATACGTTATAACGTAATTCTATATAACGTTGTACGTTATAACGTAATGATACATAACGTTATACGTTATATCGTAATGCTACATAACGTTATACGTTATATCGTAATGCTAAATAACGTTATACGTTATAACGTAATACTATATAACGTTGTACGTTATAACGTAATATTATATAACGTTATACGTTATATCGTTATGCTACATAACGTTATACGTTATATCGTAATGCTACATAATGTTATACGTCATATCGTAATACTACATATCGTTATACGTCATAACGTAATACTACATAACGTTATACGTTATAACGTATTACCATATAACGTCATATGTTATAAGGTAATACTATGTAACGTATTTCGTTATAACGTAATGCTACATAACGTTATATGCTATATCGTAATGCTACGTAACGTTATACGTTATATCGTAATGCTGCATAACGTTATACGTTATAACGTATTACCATATAACGTTATACGTCATGTCGTAATGTTACATAGCGTTATACGTTATATCGCTTTGCTACATAACGTTATACGTTATATCGTAATGCTACATAGCGTTATACGTTGTATCGTTATGCTACATAACGTTATACGTTATATCGTAATGCTACATAACGTTATACGTTATATCGTAATGCTACATAGCGTTATACGTTGTATCGTTCTGCTACATAACGTTATACGTTATATCGTAATGCTACATAACGTTATACGTTATATGGTATTGATACATAGCGTTATACGTTATGTCGTAATGCTTCATAAGGTTATACGTTATATCGTAATACTACATATCGTTATACGTTATAACGTAATACTACATAACGTTATACGTTATAACGTATTACCATATAACGTCATATGTTATAAGGTAATACTATGTAACGTATTTCGTTATAACGTAATGCTGCATAACGTTATACGTTATATCGTAATGCTACATAACGTTATATGTTATATCGTAATGCTACGTAACGTTATACGTTATATCGTAATGCTACATAACGTTATACGTTATATCGTAATGCTACATAACGTTATACGTTATATCGTAATGCTACATAACGTTATACGTTATATCGTAACGCTGCATAACGTTATACGTTATAACGTATTACTATATAATGTTATACGTCATGTCGTAATGTTACATAGCGTTATAAGTTATATCGCTTTGCTACATAACGTTATACGTTATATCGTAATGCTACATAACATTATACGTTATATGGTATTGATACATAGCGTTATACGTTATGTCGTAATGCTTCGTAACGTTATACGTTATATCGTAATACTACATATCGTTATACGTTATAACGTAATACTACATAACGTTATACGTTATAACGTATTACCATATAACGTCATATGTTATAAGGTAATACTATGTAACGTATTTCGTTATAACGTAATGCTACATAGCGTTATATGTTATATCGCTTTGCTACATAACGTTATACGTTATATCGTAATGCTACATAACGTTATACGTTATATGGTATTGATACATAGCGTTATACGTTATGTCGTAATGCTTCATAACGTTATACGTTATATCGTAATACTACATATCGTTATACGTTATATCGTAATGCTACATAACGTTATACGTTATAACGTATTACCATATAACGTTATACGTTATAACGTATTACCATATAACGTTATACGTTATATCGTAATGTTACATAACGTTACACGCTATATCGTAATGCTACATAACGATATACGTTACATCGTAATGCTACATAACGTTATACGTTATATCGTAATGCTACATAACGTTATACGTTATTTCGTAATGCTACATAACGTTATACGTTACATCGTAATACTATATATCGTTATACGTTATAACGTAATACTACATAACGTTACACGTTATAACGTATTACCATATAACGTCATATGTTATAAGGTAATACTATGTAACGTATTTCGTTATCACGTAATGCTACATAACGTTATACGTTATATCGTAATGCTCCATAACGTTATACGTTATAACGTATTACCATATAACGTTATACGTTATATCGTAATGTTTCATAACGTTACACGCTATATCGTAATGCTACATAACGATATACGTTACATCGTAATTCTACATAACGTTATACGTTACATCGTAATACTACATATCGTTAAACGTTATAACGTAATACTACATAACGTTATACGTTATATGGTAATGCTACATAACGTTATATGTTATATCGTAATGCTACATAACCTTATACGTTATATCGTAATGCTACATAACGTTATACGTTATACCGTAATGGAACATAGCGTTATACGTTGTATCGTTCTGCTACATAACGTTATACGTTATATCGTAATGCTACATAACGTTATATGTTATATCGTAATGCTACGTAACGTTATACGGTATATCGTAATGCTACATAACGTTATACGTTATATCGTAATGCTACATAACGTTATACGTTATATCGTAATGCTACATAACGTTATACGTTATATGGTAATGCTACATAACGTTATACGTTATAACGTATTACCATATAACGTTATACGTTATATTGTAATGCTACATAACGTTATACGTTATATCGTAATGCTACATAACGTTATACGTTATATCATAATACTATATAACGTTGTACGTTATATCGTAATGCTACATAACGTTATACGTTATATCATAATGCTACATAACATTATACGTTATAACGTAATACCATATAACGTCATATGTTATAAGGTAATACTATGTAACGTATTTCGTTATAACGTAATGCTGCATAACGTTATACGTTATAACGTATTACCATATAATGTTATACGTCATGTCGTAATGTTACATAGCGTTATACGTTATATCGCTTTGCTACATAACGTTATACGTTATATCGTAATGCTACATAACGTTATACGTTATATGGTATTGATACATAGCGTTATACGTTATGTCGTAATGCTTCATAACGTTATACGTTATATCGTAATACTACATATCGTTATACGTTATAACGTAATGATACATAACGTTATACGTTATATCGTAATGCTACATAACGTTATACGTTATATCGTAATGCTAAATAACGTTATACGTTATAACGTAATACTATATAACGTTGTACGTTATAACGTAATATTATATAACGTTATACGTTATATCGTTATGCTACATAACGTTATACGTTATATCGTAATGCTACATAATGTTATACGTTATATCGTAATACTACATATCGTTATACGTCATAACGTAATACTACATAACGTTATACGTTATAACGTATTACCATATAACGTCATATGTTATAAGGTAATACTATGTAACGTATTTCGTTATAACGTAATGCTACATAACGTTATATGCTATATCGTAATGCTACGTAACGTTATACGTTATATCGTAATGCTACATAACGTTATACGTTATATCGTAATGCTACATAGCGTTATACGTTGTATCGTTATGCTACATAACGTTATACGTTATATCGTAATGCTACATAACGTTATACGTTATATCGTAATGCTACATAGCGTTATACGTTGTATCGTTCTGCTACATAACGTTATACGTTATATCGTAATGCTACATAACGTTATATGTTATATCGTAATGCTACGTAACGTTATACGTTATATCGTAATGCTACATAACGTTATACGTTATATCGTAATGCTACATAACGTTATACGTTATATGGTATTGATACATAGCGTTATACGTTATGTCGTAATGCTTCATAACGTTATACGTTATATCGTAATACTACATATCGTTATACGTTATAACGTAATACTACATAACGTTATACGTTATAACGTATTACCATATAACGTCATATGTTATAAGGTAATACTATGTAACGTATTTCGTTATAACGTAATGCTACATAACGTTATACGTTATATCGTAATGCTACATAACGTTATACGTCATGTCGTAATGTTACATAGCGTTATACGTTATTTCGCTTTGCTACATAACGTTATACGTTATATCGTAATGCTACATAACGTTATACGTTATATCGTAATACTACATATCGTTATACGTCATAACGTAATACTACATAACGTTATACGTTATAACGTATTACCATATAACGTCATATGTTATAAGGTAATACTATGTAACGTATTTCGTTATAACGTAATGCTACATAACGTTATATGCTATATCGTAATGCTACGTAACGTTATACGTTATATCGTAATGTTACATAACGTTACACGCTATATCGTAATGCTACATAACGATATACGTTACATCGTAATGCTACATAACGTTATACGTTATATCGTAATGCTACATAACGTTATACGTTATTTCGTAATGCTACATAACGTTATACGTTATATCGTAATGCTACATAACGTTATACGTTATATCGTAATGGAACATAGCGTTATCCGCTGTATCGTTCTGCTACATAACGTTATACGTTATATCGTCATGCTACATAACGTTATACGTTATATCGTAATGCTCCATAACGTTATACGTTATAACGTATTACCATATAACGTTATACGTTATAACGTATTACCATATAACGTTATACGTTATATCGTAATGTTACATAACGTTACACGCTATATCGTAATGCTACATAACGATATACGTTACATCGTAATGCTACATAACGTTATACGTTATATCGTAATGCTACATAACGTTATACGTTATTTCGTAATGCTACATAACGTTATACGTTACATCGTAATACTATATATCGTTATACGTTATAACGTAATACTACATAACGTTACACGTTATAACGTATTACCATATAACGTCATATGTTATAAGGTAATACTATGTAACGTATTTCGTTATAACGTAATGCTGCATAACGTTATACGTTATATCGTAATGCTACATAACGTTATATGTTATATCGTAATGCTACGTAACGTTATACGTTATATCGTAATGCTACATAACGTTATACGTTATATCGTAATGCTACATAACGTTATACGTTATATCGTAATGCTACATAACGTTATACGTTATATCGTAATGCTGCATAACGTTATACGTTATAACGTATTACCATATAATGTTATACGTCATGTCGTAATGTTACATAGCGTTATACGTTATGTCGCAATGCTTCATAGCGTTATACGTTATGTCGTAATGCTTCATAACGTTATACGTTATATCGTAATACTACATATCGTTATACGTTATATCGTAATGCTACATAACGTTATACGTTATAACATAAGACTATATAACGTTGTACGTTATATCGTAATGCTACATAACGTTATACGTTATATCGTATTGCTACATAACGTTATACGTTATAACGTAATACTATATAACGTTGTACGTTATAACGTAATATTATATAACGTTATACGTTATATCGTTATGCTACATAACATTATACGTTATATCGTAATGCTACATAACGTTATACGTTATATCGTAATGGAACATAGCGTTATCCGCTGTATCGTTCTGCTACATAACGTTATACGTTATATCGTCATGCTACATAACGTTATACGTTATATCGTAATGCTCCATAACGTTATACGTTATAACGTATTACCATATAACGTTATACGTTATAACGTATTACCATATAACGTTATACGTTATATCGTAATGTTACATAACGTTACACGCTATATCGTAATGCTACATAACGATATACGTTACATCGTAATGCTACATAACGTTATACGTTATATCGTAATGCTACATAACGTTATACGTTATTTCGTAATGCTACATAACGTTATACGTTACATCGTAATACTATATATCGTTATACGTTATAACGTAATACTACATAACGTTACACGTTATAACGTATTACCATATAACGTCATATGTTATAAGGTAATACTATGTAACGTATTTCGTTATCACGTAATGCTACATAACGTTATACGTTATATCGTAATACTCCATAACGTTATACGTTATAACGTATTACCATATAACGTTATACGTTATATCGTAATGTTTCATAACGTTACACGCTATATCGTAATGCTACATAACGATATACGTTACATCGTAATTCTACATAACGTTATACGTTACATCGTAATACTACATATCGCTAAACGTTATAACGTAATACTACATAACGTTATACGTTATATGGTAATGCTACATAACGTTATATGTTATATCGTAATGCTACATAACCTTATACGTTATATCGTAATGCTACATAACGTTATACGTTATATGGTATTGATACATAGCGTTATACGTTATGTCGTAATGCTTCATAAGGTTATACGTTATATCGTAATACTACATATCGTTATACGTTATAACGTAATACTACATAACGTTATACGTTATAACGTATTACCATATAACGTCATATGTTATAAGGTAATACTATGTAACGTATTTCGTTATAACGTAATGCTGCATAACGTTATACGTTATATCGTAATGCTACATAACGTTATATGTTATATCGTAATGCTACGTAACGTTATACGTTATATCGTAATTCTACATAACGTTATACGTTGTGTCGTAATGCTACATAACGTTATACGTTAGATCGTAATGCTACATAACGTTATACGTTATATCGTAATGCTACATAACGTTATACGTTATAACGTAATTCTATATAACGTTGTACGTTATAACGTAATGATACATAACGTTATACGTTATATCGTAATGCTACATAACGTTATACGTTATATCGTAATGCTAAATAACGTTATACGTTATAACGTAATACTATATAACGTTGTACGTTATAACGTAATATTATATAACGTTATACGTTAGATCGTAATGCTACATAACGTTATACGTTATATCGTAATGCTACATAACGTTATACGTTATAACGTAATTCTATATAACGTTGTACGTTATAACGTAATGATACATAACGTTATACGTTATATCGTAATGCTACATAACGTTATACGTTATATCGTAATGCTAAATAACGTTATACGTTATAACGTAATACTATATAACGTTGTACGTTATAACGTAATATTATATAACGTTATACGTTATATCGTTATGCTACATAACGTTATACGTTATATCGTAATGCTACATAATGTTATACGTCATATCGTAATACTACATATCGTTATACGTCATAACGTAATACTACATAACGTTATACGTTATAACGTATTACCATATAACGTCATATGTTATAAGGTAATACTATGTAACGTATTTCGTTATAACGTAATGCTACATAACGTTATATGCTATATCGTAATGCTACGTAACGTTATACGTTATATCGTAATGCTGCATAACGTTATACGTTATAACGTATTACCATATAACGTTATACGTCATGTCGTAATGTTACATAGCGTTATACGTTATATCGCTTTGCTACATAACGTTATACGTTATATCGTAATGCTACATAGCGTTATACGTTGTATCGTTATGCTACATAACGTTATACGTTATATCGTAATGCTACATAACGTTATACGTTATATCGTAATGCTACATAGCGTTATACGTTGTATCGTTCTGCTACATAACGTTATACGTTATATCGTAATGCTACATAACGTTATACGTTATATGGTATTGATACATAGCGTTATACGTTATGTCGTAATGCTTCATAAGGTTATACGTTATATCGTAATACTACATATCGTTATACGTTATAACGTAATACTACATAACGTTATACGTTATAACGTATTACCATATAACGTCATATGTTATAAGGTAATACTATGTAACGTATTTCGTTATAACGTAATGCTGCATAACGTTATACGTTATATCGTAATGCTACATAACGTTATATGTTATATCGTAATGCTACGTAACGTTATACGTTATATCGTAATGCTACATAACGTTATACGTTATATCGTAATGCTACATAACGTTATACGTTATATCGTAATGCTACATAACGTTATACGTTATATCGTAACGCTGCATAACGTTATACGTTATAACGTATTACTATATAATGTTATACGTCATGTCGTAATGTTACATAGCGTTATAAGTTATATCGCTTTGCTACATAACGTTATACGTTATATCGTAATGCTACATAACATTATACGTTATATGGTATTGATACATAGCGTTATACGTTATGTCGTAATGCTTCATAACGTTATACGTTATATCGTAATACTACATATCGTTATACGTTATAACGTAATACTACATAACGTTATACGTTATAACGTATTACCATATAACGTCATATGTTATAAGGTAATACTATGTAACGTATTTCGTTATAACGTAATGCTACATAACGTTATACGTTATATCGTAATGCTACATAACGTTATACGTCATGTCGTAATGTTACATAGCGTTATACGTTATATCGCTTTGCTACATAACGTTATACGTTATATCGTAATGCTACATAACGTTATACGTTATATGGTATTGATACATAGCGTTATACGTTATGTCGTAATGCTTCATAACGTTATACGTTATATCGTAATACTACATATCGTTATACGTTATATCGTAATGCTACATAACGTTATACGTTATAACGTATTACCATATAACGTTATACGTTATAACGTATTACCATATAACGTTATACGTTATATCGTAATGTTACATAACGTTACACGCTATATCGTAGTGCTACATAACGATATACGTTACATCGTAATGCTACATAACGTTATACGTTATATCGTAATGCTACATAACGTTATACGTTATTTCGTAATGCTACATAACGTTATACGTTACATCGTAATACTATATATCGTTATACGTTATAACGTAATACTACATAACGTTACACGTTACATCGTAATACTATATATCGTTATACGTTATAAGGTAATACTATGTAACGTATTTCGTTATCACGTAATGCTACATAACGTTATACGTTATATCGTAATGCTCCATAACGTTATACGTTATAACGTATTACCATATAACGTTATACGTTATATCGTAATGTTTCATAACGTTACACGCTATATCGTAATGCTACATAACGATATACGTTACATCGTAATTCTACATAACGTTATACGTTACATCGTAATACTACATATCGTTAAACGTTATAACGTAATACTACATAACGTTATACGTTATATGGTAATGCTACATAACGTTATATGTTATATCGTAATGCTACATAACCTTATACGTTATATCGTAATGCTACATAACGTTATACGTTATACCGTAATGGAACATAGCGTTATACGTTGTATCGTTCTGCTACATAACGTTATACGTTATATGGTAATGCTACATAACGTTATACGTTATAACGTATTACCATATAACGTTATACGTTATATTGTAATGCTACATAACGTTATATGTTATATCGTAATGCTACATAACCTTATACGTTATATCGTAATGCTACATAACGTTATACGTTATACCGTAATGGAACATAGCGTTATACGTTGTATCGTTCTGCTACATAACGTTATACGTTATATCGTAATGCTACATAACGTTATATGTTATATCGTAATGCTACGTAACGTTATACGGTATATCGTAATGCTACATAACGTTATACGTTATATCGTAATGCTACATAACGTTATACGTTATATCGTAATGCTACATAACGTTATACGTTATATGGTAATGCTACATAACGTTATACGTTATAACGTATTACCATATAACGTTATACGTTATATTGTAATGCTACATAACGTTATACGTTATATCGTAATGCTACATAACGTTATACGTTATATCATAATACTATATAACGTTGTACGTTATATCGTAATGCTACATAACGTTATACGTTATATCATAATGCTACATAACATTATACGTTATAACGTAATACTATATAACGTTGTACGTTATACCGTAATATTATATAACGTTATACGTTATATCGTTATGCTACATAACATTATACGTTATATCGTAATGCTACATAACGTTATACGTTATATCGTAATGGAACATAGCGTTATACGTTGTATCGTTCTGCTACATAACGTTATACGTTATATCGTAATGCTACATAACGTTATACGTTATAACGTAATACTATATAACGTTGTACGTTATAACGTAATATTATATAACGTTATACGTTATATCGTAATGCTGCATAACGTTATACGTTATAACGTATTACCATATAATGTTATACGTCATGTCGTAATGTTACATAGCGTTATACGTTATATCGCTTTGCTACATAACGTTATACGTTATATCGTAATGCTACATAACGTTATACGTTATATGGTATTGATACATAGCGTTATACGTTATGTCGTAATGCTTCATAACGTTATACGTTATATCGTAATACTACATATCGTTATACGTTATAACGTAATGATACATAACGTTATACGTTATATCGTAATGCTACATAACGTTATACGTTATATCGTAATGCTAAATAACGTTATACGTTATAACGTAATACTATATAACGTTGTACGTTATAACGTAATATTATATAACGTTATACGTTATATCGTTATGCTACATAACGTTATACGTTATATCGTAATGCTACATAATGTTATACGTTATATCGTAATACTACATATCGTTATACGTCATAACGTAATACTACATAACGTTATACGTTATAACGTATTACCATATAACGTCATATGTTATAAGGTAATACTATGTAACGTATTTCGTTATAACGTAATGCTACATAACGTTATATGCTATATCGTAATGCTACGTAACGTTATACGTTATATCGTAAAGCTACATAACGTTATACGTTATATCGTATTGCTACATAGCGTTATACGTTGTATCGTTATGCTACATAACGTTATACGTTATATCGTAATGCTACATAACGTTATACGTTATATCGTAATGCTACATAGCGTTATACGTTGTATCGTTCTGCTACATAACGTTATACGTTATATCGTAATGCTACATAACGTTATACGTTATATGGTATTGATACATAGCGTTATACGTTATGTCGTAATGCTTCATAAGGTTATACGTTATATCGTAATACTACATATCGTTATACGTTATAACGTAATACTACATAACGTTATACGTTATAACGTATTACCATATAACGTCATATGTTATAAGGTAATACTATGTAACGTATTTCTTTATAACGTAATGCTGCATAACGTTATACGTTATATCGTAATGCTACATAACGTTATATGTTATATCGTAATGCTACGTAACGTTATACGTTATATCGTAATGCTACATAACGTTATACGTTATATCGTAATGCTACATAACGTTATACGTTATATCGTAATGCTGCATAACGTTATACGTTATAACGTATTACCATATAATGTTATACGTCATGTCGTAATGTTACATAGCGTTATACGTTATATCGCTTTGCTACATAACGTTATACGTTATATCGTAATGCTACATGACGTTATACGTTATATGGTATTGATACATAGCGTTATACGTTATGTCGTAATGCTTCATAACGTTATACGTTATATCGTAATACTACATATCGTTATACGTTATAACGTAATACTACATAACGTTATACGTTATAACGTATTACCATATAACGTCATATGTTATAAGGTAATACTATGTAACGTATTTCGTTATAACGTAATGCTACATAACGTTATACGTTATATCGTAATGCTACATAACGTTATACGTCATGTCGTAATGTTACATAGCGTTATACGTTATATCGCTTTGCTACATAACGTTATACGTTATATCGTAATGCTACATAACGTTATACGTTATATGGTATTGATACATAGCGTTATACGTTATGTCGTAATGCTTCATAGCGTTATACGTTATGTCGTAATGCTTCATAACGTTATACGTTATATCGTAATACTACATATCGTTATACGTTATATCGTAATGCTACATAACGTTATACGTTATAACATAAGACTATATAACGTTGTACGTTATATCGTAATGCTACATAACGTTATACGTTATATCGTATTGCTACATAACGTTATACGTTATAACGTAATACTATATAACGTTGTACGTTATAACGTAATATTATATAACGTTATACGTTATATCGTTATGCTACATAACATTATACGTTATATCGTAATGCTACATAACGTTATACGTTATATCGTAATGCTACATAACGTTATACGTTATATCGTAATGCTACATAACGTTATACGTTATAACGTAATACTATATAACGTTGTACGTTATAACGTAATATTATATAACGTTATACGTTATATCGTTATGCTACATAACATTATACGTTATATCGTAATGCTACATAACGTTATACGTTGTATCGTTATGCTACATAACGTTATACGTTATGTCGTAATGCTTCATAACGTTATACGTTATAACGCAATACTACATAACGTTATACGTTATAACTAAATACTATATAACGGTATACGTTATATCGTTCAGCTACATAACGTTATACGTTATATGGTAATGCTACATAACGTTATATGTTATATTGTAATGCTACGTAACGTTATACGTTATATCGTAATGCTACATAACGTTATACGTTATATCGTAATGCTACATAACGGTATACGTTATAACGTATTACCATATAACGTTATACGTTATATCGTAATGCTACATAACGTTATACGTTATATCGTAATGCTACATAACGGTATACGTTATATCGTAATGCTACATAACGTTATACGATATATCGTAATGCTACATAACGTTATACGTTATTTCGTAATGCTACATAACGTTATACGTTACATCGTAATACTACATATCGTTATACGTTATAACGTAATACTACATAACGTTACACGTTATAACGTATTACCATATAACGTCATATGTTATAAGGTAATACTATGTAACGTATTTCGTTATCACGTAATGCTACATAACGTTATACGTTATATCGTAATGCTACATAACGTTATACGTTATAACATAATACTATATAACGTTGTACGTTATATCGTAATGCTACATAACGTTATACGTTATATCGTAATGCTACATAACGTTATACGTTATAACGTAATACTATATAACGTTGTACGTTATAACGTAATATTATATAACGTTATACGTTATATCGTTATGCTACATAACATTATACGTTATATCGTAATGCTACATAACGTTATACGTTATATCGTAATGGAACATAGCGTTATACGTTGTATCGTTCTGCTACATAACGTTATACGTTATATCGTAATGCTACATAACGTTATACGTTATATCGTAATGCTCCATAACGTTATACGTTATAACGTATTACCATATAACGTCATACGTTATATCGTAATGTTACATAACGTTACACGCTATATCGTAATGCTACATAACGGTATACGTTATATTGTAATGCTACATAACGTTATACGTTATATCGTAATGGAACATAGCGTTATACGTTGTATCGTTCTGCTACATAACGTTATACGTTATATCGTAATGCTACATAACGTTATATGTTATATCGTAATGCTACGTAACGTTATACGGTATATCGTAATGCTACATAACGTTATACGTTATATCGTAATGCTACATAACGTTATATGTTATATCGTAATGCTCCATAACGTTATACGTTATAACGTATTACCATATATCGTCATACGTTATATCGTAATGTTACATAACGTTATACGTTAAATCGTAATGCTACATAACGTTATACGTTATATCGTAATGCTACATAACGTTATGCGTTATGACGTATTACCATATAACGTCATATGTTATAAGGTAATACTATGTAACGTATTTCGTTATAACGTAATGCTACATAACGTTATATGTTATATCGTAATGCTACGTAACGTTATACGTTATATCGTAATGCTACATAACGTTATATGTTATATCGTAATGCTACGTAACGTTATACGGTATATCGTAATGCTACATAACGTTATACGTTATATCGTAATGCTACATAACGTTATACGTTATATCGTAATGCTACATAACGTTATACGTTATATCGTAATGCTACATAACGTTATACGTTATATCGTAATGCTACATAACGTTATGCGTTATAACGTATTTCCATATAACGTCGTATGTTATAAGGTAATACTATGTAACGTATTTCGTTATAACGTAATGCTACATAACGTTATACGTTATATCGTAATGCTACATAACGTTATATGCTACATCGTAATGCTACGTAACGTTTTATGTTATATCATAATGCTACATAACGTTATACGTTATGTCGTAATGCTACATAACGTTATATGTTATATCGTAATGCTACGTAACGTTATACGTTATATCGAAATGCTGCATAACATTATACGTTATAACGTATTACCATATAACGTTATACGTCATGTCGTAATGTTACATAGCGTTATACGTTATATCGCTTTGCTACATAACGTTGTACGTTATAACGTAATACTACATAACGTTATACGTTATAACTAAATACTATATAACGGTATACGTTATATCGTTCAGCTACATAACGTTATACGTTATATGGTAATGCTACATAACGTTATATGTTATATCGTAATGCTACGTAACGTTATACGCTATATCGTAATGCTACATAACGTTATACGCTATATCGTAATGCTACATAACGTTATACGTTATATCGTAATGCTACATAACCTTATACGTTATATCGTAATGCTACATAACGTTATACGTTATATCGTAATGCTCCATAGCGTTATACGTTATAACGTATTACCATATAACGTCATACGTTATATCGTAATGTTACATAACGTTACACGCTATATCGTAATGCTACATAACGGTATACGTTATATTGTAATGCTACATAACGTTATACGTTATATCGTAATGGAACATAGCGTTATACGTTGTATCGTTCTGCTACATAACGTTATACGTTATATCGTAATGCTACAAAGCGTTATATGTTATATCGTAATGCTACGTAACGTTATACGGTATATCGTAATGCTACATATCGTTATACGTTATATCGTAATGCTACATAACGTTATATGTTATATCGTAATGCTCCATAACGTTATACGTTATAACGTATTACCATATATCGTCATACGTTATATCGTAATGTTACATAACGTTATACGTTAAATCGTAATGCTACATAACGTTATACGTTATATCGTAATGCTACATAACGTTATGCGTTATGACGTATTACCATATAACGTCATATGTTATAAGGTAATACTATGTAACGTATTTCGTTATAACGTAATGCTACATAACGTTATATGTTATATCGTAATGCTACGTAACGTTATACGTTATATCGTAATGCTACATAACGTTATATGTTATATCGTAATGCTACGTAACGTTATACGGTATATCGTAATGCTACATAACGTTATACGTTATATCGTAATGCTACATAACGTTATACGTTATATCGTAATGCTACATAACGTTATACGTTATATCGTCATGCTACATAACGTTATACGTTATATCGTAATGCTACATAACGTTATACGTTATATCGTAATGCTACATAACGTTATGCGTTATGACGTATTACCATATAACGTCATATGTTATAAGGTAATACTATGTAACGTATTTCGTTATAACGTAATGCTACATAACGTTATATGTTATATCGTAATGCTACGTAACGTTATACGTTATATCGTAATGCTACATAACGTTATATGTTATATCGTAATGCTACGTAACGTTATACGGTATATCGTAATGCTACATAACGTTATACGTTATATCGTAATGCTACATAACGTTATACGTTATATCGTAATGCTACATAACGTTATACGTTATATCGTAATGCTACATAACGTTATATGCTACATCGTAATGCTACGTAACGTTTTACGTTATATCATAATGCTACATAACGTTATACGTTATGTCGTAATGCTACATAACGTTATATGTTATATCGTAATGCTACGTAACGTTATACGTTATATCGAAATGCTGCATAACATTATACGTTATAACGTATTACCATATAACGTTATACGTCATGTCGTAATGTTACATAGCGTTATACGTTATATCGCTTTGCTACATAACGTTGTACGTTATAACGTAATACTACATAACGTTATACGTTATAACTAAATACTATATAACGGTATACGTTATATCGTTCAGCTACATAACGTTATACGTTATATGGTAATGCTACATAACGTTATATGTTATATCGTAATGCTACGTAACGTTATACGCTATATCGTAATGCTACATAACGTTATACGTTATATCGTAATGCTACATAACCTTATACGTTATATCGTAATGCTACATAACGTTATACGTTATATCGTAATGCTCCATAACGTTATACGTTATAACGTATTACCATATAACGTTATACGTTATATCGTAATGTTACATAACGTTACACGCTATATCGTAATGCTACATAACGATATACGTTACGTCGTAATTCTACATAACGTTATACGTTACATCGTAATACTACATATCGTTATACGTTATAACGTAATACTACATAACGTTATACGTTATATCGTAATGTTACATAACGTTACACGCTATATCGTAATGCTACATAACGATATACGTTACATCGTAAGTCTACATAACGTTATACGTTACATCGTAATACTACATAACGTTATACGTTATATGGTATTGATACATAGCGTTATACGTTATGTCGTAATGCTTCATAAGGTTATACGTT
This sequence comes from Bombus lapidarius, assembly GCA_936014575.1. Lineage (NCBI taxonomy): Eukaryota > Metazoa > Arthropoda > Insecta > Hymenoptera > Apidae > Bombus > Bombus lapidarius. The sequence continues at coordinate 188,777 of CAKXZU010000163.1, forward strand.
ATATCGTAATACTACATATCGTTATACGTTATAACGTAATACTACATAACGTTACATGTTATAACGTATTACCGTATAACGTCATATGTTATAAGGTAATACTATGTAACGTATTTCGTTATCACGTAATGCTACATAACGTTATACGTTATATCGTAATGCTACATAACGTTATATGTTATATCGTAATGCTACGTAACGTTATACGGTATATCGTAATGCTACATAACGTTATACGTTATATCGTAATGCTACATAACGTTATACGTTATATCGTAATGCTACATAACGTTATACGTTATATCGTCATGCTACATAACGTTATACGTTATATCGTAATGCTACATAACGTTATACGTTATATCGTAATGCTACATAACGTTATGCGTTATAACGTATTTCCATATAACGTCGTATGTTATAAGGTAATACTATGTAACGTATTTCGTTATAACGTAATGCTACATAACGTTATACGTTATATCGTAATGCTACATAACGTTATATGCTACATCGTAATGCTACGTAACGTTTTACGTTATATCATAATGCTACATAACGTTATACGTTATGTCGTAATGCTACATAACGTTATATGTTATATCGTAATGCTACGTAACGTTATACGTTATATCGAAATGCTGCATAACATTATACGTTATAACGTATTACCATATAACGTTATACGTCATGTCGTAATGTTACATAGCGTTATACGTTATATCGCTTTGCTACATAACGTTGTACGTTATAACGTAATACTACATAACGTTATACGTTATAACTAAATACTATATAACGGTATACGTTATATCGTTCAGCTACATAACGTTATACGTTATATGGTAATGCTACATAACGTTATATGTTATATCGTAATGCTACGTAACGTTATACGCTATATCGTAATGCTACATAACGTTATACGTTATATCGTAATGCTACATAACCTTATACGTTATATCGTAATGCTACATAACGTTATACGTTATATCGTAATGCTCCATAACGTTATACGTTATAACGTATTACCATATAACGTTATACGTTATATCGTAATGTTACATAACGTTACACGCTATATCGTAATGCTACATAACGATATACGTTACGTCGTAATTCTACATAACGTTATACGTTACATCGTAATACTACATATCGTTATACGTTATAACGTAATACTACATAACGTTATACGTTATATCGTAATGTTACATAACGTTACACGCTATATCGTAATGCTACATAACGATATACGTTACATCGTAAGTCTACATAACGTTATACGTTACATCGTAATACTACATAACGTTATACGTTATATGGTATTGATACATAGCGTTATACGTTATGTCGTAATGCTTCATAAGGTTATACGTTATATCGTAATACTACATATCGTTATACGTTATAACGTAATACTACATAACGTTACATGTTATAACGTATTACCGTATAACGTCATATGTTATAAGGTAATACTATGTAACGTATTTCGTTATCACGTAATGCTACATAACGTTATACGTTATATCGTAATGCTACATAACGTTATACGTTATATCGTAATGCTACATAACGTTATACGTTATATCGTAATGCTACATAGCGTTATACGTTGTATCGTTATGCTACATAACGTTATACGTTATATCGTAATGCTACATAACGTTATACGTTATATCGTAATGCTACATAGCGTTATACGTTGTATCGTTCTGCTACATAACGTTATACGTTATATCGTAATGCTACATAACGTTATACGTTATATGGTATTGATACATAGCGTTATACGTTATGTCGTAATGCTTCATAAGGTTATACGTTATATCGTAATACTACATATCGTTATACGTTATAACGTAATACTACATAACGTTATACGTTATAACGTATTACCATATAACGTCATATGTTATAAGGTAATACTATGTAACGTATTTCGTTATAACGTAATGCTGCATAACGTTATACGTTATATCGTAATGCTACATAACGTTATATGTTATATCGTAATGCTACGTAACGTTATACGTTATATCGTAATGCTACATAACGTTATACGTTATATCGTAATGCTACATAACGTTATACGTTATATCGTAATGCTACATAACGTTATACGTTATATCGTAATGCTGCATAACGTTATACGTTATATCGTCATGCTACATAACGTTATACGTTATATCGTAATGCTACATAACGTTATACGTTATATCGTAATGCTACATAACGTTATGCGTTATAACGTATTTCCATATAACGTCGTATGTTATAAGGTAATACTATGTAACGTATTTCGTTATAACGTAATGCTACATAACGTTATACGTTATATCGTAATGCTACATAACGTTATATGCTACATCGTAATGCTACGTAACGTTATACGCTATATCGTAATGCTACATAACGTTATACGTTATATCGTAATGCTACATAACCTTATACGTTATATCGTAATGCTACATAACGTTATACGTTATATCGTAATGCTCCATAACGTTATACGTTATAACGTATTACCATATAACGTTATACGTTATATCGTAATGTTACATAACGTTACACGCTATATCGTAATGCTACATAACGATATACGTTACATCGTAAGTCTACATAACGTTATACGTTACATCGTAATACTACATAACGTTATACGTTATATGGTATTGATACATAGCGTTATACGTTATGTCGTAATGCTTCATAAGGTTATACGTTATATCGTAATACTACATATCGTTATACGTTATAACGTAATACTACATAACGTTACATGTTATAACGTATTACCGTATAACGTCATATGTTATAAGGTAATACTATGTAACGTATTTCGTTATCACGTAATGCTACATAACGTTATACGTTATATCGTAATGCTACATAACGTTATACGTTATATCGTAATGCTACATAACGTTATACGTTATATCGTAATGCTACATAGCGTTATACGTTGTATCGTTATGCTACATAACGTTATACGTTATATCGTAATGCTACATAACGTTATACGTTATATCGTAATGCTACATAGCGTTATACGTTGTATCGTTCTGCTACATAACGTTATACGTTATATCGTAATGCTACATAACGTTATACGTTATATGGTATTGATACATAGCGTTATACGTTATGTCGTAATGCTTCATAAGGTTATACGTTATATCGTAATACTACATATCGTTATACGTTATAACGTAATACTACATAACGTTATACGTTATAACGTATTACCATATAACGTCATATGTTATAAGGTAATACTATGTAACGTATTTCGTTATAACGTAATGCTGCATAACGTTATACGTTATATCGTAATGCTACATAACGTTATATGTTATATCGTAATGCTACGTAACGTTATACGTTATATCGTAATGCTACATAACGTTATACGTTATATCGTAATGCTACATAACGTTATACGTTATATCGTAATGCTACATAACGTTATACGTTATATCGTAATGCTGCATAACGTTATACGTTATAACGTATTACCATATAATGTTATACGTCATGTCGTAATGTTACATAGCGTTATACGTTATATCGCTTTGCTACATAACGTTATACGTTATATCGTAATGCTACATAACGTTATACGTTATATGGTATTGATACATAGCGTTATACGTTATGTCGTAATGCTTCATAACGTTATACGTTATATCGTAATACTACATATCGTTATACGTTATAACGTAATACTACATAACGTTATACGTTATAACGTATTACCATATAACGTCATATGTTATAAGGTAATACTATGTAACGTATTTCGTTATAACGTAATGCTACATAACGTTATACGTTATATCGTAATGCTACATAACGTTATACGTCATGTCGTAATGTTACATAGCGTTATACGTTATATCGCTTTGCTACATAACGTTATACGTTATATCGTATTACCATATAACGTTATACGTTATAACGTATTACCATATAACGTCATATGTTATAAGGTAATACTATGTAACGTATTTCGTTATAACGTAATGCTGCATATCGTTATACGTTATATCGTAATGCTACATAACGTTATACGTTATAACATAAGACTATATATCGTTGTACGTTATATCGTAATGCTACATAACGTTATACGTTATATCGTAATGCTACATAACGTTATACGTTATAACGTAATACTATATAACGTTGTACGTTATAACGTAATATTATATAACGTTATACGTTATATCGTTATGCTACATAACATTATACGTTATATCGTAATGCTACATAACGTTATACGTTATATCGTAATGGAACATAGCGTTATCCGTTGTATCGTTCTGCTACATAACGTTATACGTTATATCGTCATGCTACATAACGTTATACGTTATATCGTAATGCTCCATAACGTTATACGTTATAACGTATTACCATATAACGTTATACGTTATAACGTATTACCATATAACGTTATACGTTATATCGTAATGTTACATAACGTTACACGCTATATCGTAATGCTACATAACGATATACGTTACATCGTAATGCTACATAACGTTATACGTTATATCGTAATGCTACATAACGTTATACGTTATTTCGTAATGCTACATAACGTTATACGTTACATCGTAATACTATATATCGTTATACGTTATAACGTAATACTACATAACGTTACACGTTATAACGTATTACCATATAACGTCATATGTTATAAGGTAATACTATGTAACGTATTTCGTTATCACGTAATGCTACATAACGTTATACGTTATATCGTAATGCTCCATAACGTTATACGTTATAACGTATTACCATATAACGTTATACGTTATATCGTAATGTTTCATAACGTTACACGCTATATCGTAATGCTACATAACGATATACGTTACATCGTAATTCTACATAACGTTATACGTTACATCGTAATACTACATATCGTTAAACGTTATAACGTAATACTACATAACGTTATACGTTATATGGTAATGCTACATAACGTTATATGTTATATCGTAATGCTACATAACCTTATACGTTATATCGTAATGCTACATAACGTTATACGTTATATAGTAATGGAACATAGCGTTATACGTTGTATCGTTCTGCTACATAACGTTATACGTTATATCGTAATGCTACATAACGTTATATGTTATATCGTAATGCTACGTAACGTTATACGGTATATCGTAATGCTACATAACGTTATACGTTATATCGTAATGCTACATAACGTTATACGTTATATCGTAATGCTACATAACGGTATACGTTATATCGTAAAGCTACATAACGTTATACGTTATATCGTAATGCTACATAACGTTATACGTTATATCGTAATGCTACATAGCGTTATACGTTGTATCGTTCTGCTACATAACGTTATACGTTATATCGTAATACTACATAACGTTATACGTTATATGGTATTGATGCATAGCGTTATACGTTACGTCGTAATGCTTCATAAGGTTATACGTTTTATCGTAATACTACATATCGTTATACGTTATAACGTAATACTACATAACGTTATACGTTATAACGTATTACCATATAACGTCATATGTTATAAGGTAATACTATGTAACGTATTTCGTTATAACGTAATGCTGCATAACGTTATACGTTATATCGTAATGCTACATAACGTTATATGTTATATCGTAATGCTACGTAACGTTACACGTTATATCGTAATGCTACATAACGTTATACGTTATATCGTAATGCTACATAACGTTATACGTTATATCGTAATGCTACATAACGTTATACGTTATATCGTAATGCTGCATAACGTTATACGTTATAACGTATTACCATATAATGTTATACGTCATGTCGTAATGTTACATAGCGTTATACGTTATATCGCTTTGCTACATAACGTTATACGTTATATCGTATTGCTACATAACGTTATACGTTATATGGTATTGATACATATCGTTATACGTTATGTCGTAATGCTTCATAACGTTATACGTTATATTGTAATACTACATATCGTTATACGTTATAACGTAATACTACATAACGTTATACGTTATATCGTAATGCTACATAGCGTTATACGATGTATCGTTATGCTACATAACGTTATACGTTATATCGTAATGCTACCTAACGTTAAAAGTTATATCGTAATGCTACATAGCGTTATACGTTGTATCGTTCTGCTACATAACGTTATACGTTATATCGTAATGCTACATAACGTTATACGTTATATGGTATTGATACATAGCGTTATACGTTATGTCGTAATGCTTCATAACGTTATACGTTATATCGTAATACTACATATCGTTATACGTTATAACGTAATACTACATAACGTTATACGATATAACGTATTACCATATAACGTCATATGTTATAAGGTAATACTATGTAACGTATTTCGTTATAACGTAATGCTACATAACGTTATACGTTATATCGTAATGCTACATAACGTTATACGTCATGTCGTAATGTTACATAGCGTTATACGTTATATCGCGTTGCTACATAACGTTATACGTTATATCGTAATGCTACATAACGTTATACGTTATAACGTAATACTATATAACGTTGTACGTTATAACGTAATATTATATAACGTTATACGTTATATCGTTATGCTACATAACATTATACGTTATATCGTAATGCTACATAACGTTATACGTTGTATCGTTATGCTACATAACGTTATACGTTATGTCGTAATGCTTCATAACGTTATACGTTATAACGCAATACTACATAACGTTATACGTTATAACTAAATACTATATAACGGTATACGTTATATCGTTCAGCTACATAACGTTATACGTTATATCGTAATGCTACATAACGTTATACGTTATAACGTAATACTATATAACGTTGTACGTTATAACGTAATATTATATAACGTTATACGTTATATCGTTATGCTACATAACATTATACGTTATATCGTAATGGAACATAGCGTTATACGTTGTATCGTTCTGCTACATAACGTTATACGTTATATCGTAATGCTACATAACGTTATACGTTATATCGTAATGCTCCATAACGTTATACGTTATAACGTATTACCATATAACGTCATACGTTATATCGTAATGTTACATAACGTTACACGCTATATCGTAATGCTACATAACGGTATACGTTATATTGTAATGCTACATAACGTTATACGTTATATCGTAATGGAACATAGCGTTATACGTTGTATCGTTCTGCTACATAACGTTATACGTTATATCGTAATGCTACATAACGTTATATGTTATATCGTAATGCTACGTAACGTTATACGGTATATCGTAATGCTACATAACGTTATACGTTATATCGTAATGCTACATAACGTTATATGTTATATCGTAATGCTCCATAACGTTATACGTTATAACGTATTACCATATATCGTCATACGTTATATCGTAATGTTACATAACGTTATACGTTAAACCGTAATGCTACATAACGTTATACGTTATATCGTAATGCTACATAACGTTATGCGTTATGACGTATTACCATATAACGTCATATGTTATAAGGTAATACTATGTAACGTATTTCGTTATAACGTAATGCTACATAACGTTATATGTTATATCGTAATGCTACGTAACGTTATACGTTATATCGTAATGCTACATAACGTTATATGTTATATCGTAATGCTACGTAACGTTATACGGTATATCGTAATGCTACATAACGTTATACGTTATATCGTAATGATACATAACGTTATACGTTATATCGTAATGCTACATAACGTTATACGTTATATCGTAATGCTACATAACGTTATACGTTATATCGTAATGCTACATAACGTTATACGTTATATCGTAATGCTACATAACGTTATGCGTTATAACGTATTTCCATATAACGTCGTATGTTATAAGGTAATACTATGTAACGTATTTCGTTATAACGTAATGCTACATAACGTTATACGTTATATCGTAATGCTACATAACGTTATATGCTACATCGTAATGCTACGTAACGTTTTACGTTATATCGTAATGCTACATAACGTTATACGTTATGTCGTAATGCTACATAACGTTATATGTTATATCGTAATGCTACGTAACGTTATACGTTATATCGAAATGCTGCATAACATTATACGTTATAACGTATTACCATATAACGTTATACGTCATGTCGTAATGTTACATAGCGTTATACGTTATATCGCTTTGCTACATAACGTTGTACGTTATAACGTAATACTACATAACGTTATACGTTATAACTAAATACTATATAACGGTATACGTTATAACGTAATACTACATAACGTTATACGTTATAACTAAATACTATATAACGGTATACGTTATATCGTTCAGCTACATAACGTTATACGTTATATGGTAATGCTACATAACGTTATATGTTATATCGTAATGCTACATAACCTTATACGTTATATCGTAATGCTACATAACGTTATACGTTATATCGTAATGCTCCATAACGTTATACGTTATAACGTATTACCATATAACGTTATACGTTATATCGTAATGTTACATAACGTTACACGCTATATCGTAATGCTACATAACGATATACGTTACATCGTAAGTCTACATAACGTTATACGTTACATCGTAATACTACACATCGTTATACGTTATAACGTAATACTACATAACGTTACATGTTATAACGTATTACCGTATAACGTCATATGTTATAAGGTAATACTATGTAACGTATTTCGTTATCACGTAATGCTACATAACGTTATACGTTATATCGTAATGCTACATAACGTTATACGTTATATCGTAATGCTACATAACGTTATACGTTATATGGTAATGCTACATAACGTTATACGTTATAACGTATTACCATATAACGTTATACGTTATATTGTAATGCTACATAACGTTATACGTTATATCGTAATGCTACATAACGTTATACGTTATAACATAATACTATATAACGTTGTACGTTATATCGTAATGCTACATAACGTTATACGTTATATCGTAATGCTACATAGCGTTATACGTTATAACGTAATACTATATAACGTTATACGTTATATGGTAATGCTACATAACGTTATATGTTATATCGTAATGCTACATAACCTCATACGTTATATCGTAATGCTACATAACGTTATACGTTATATCGTAATGCTCCATATCGTTATACGTCATAACGTAATACTACATAACGTTATACGTTATAACGTATTACCATATAACGTCATATGTTATAAGGTAATACTATGTAACGTATTTCGTTATAACGTAATGCTACATAACGTTATATGCTGTATCGTAATGCTACGTAACGTTATACGTTATATCGTAATGCAACATAACGTTATACGTTATATCGTAATGCTACATAGCGTTATACGTTGTATCGTTATGCTACATAACGTTATACGTTATATCGTAATGCTACATAACGTTATACGTTATATCGTAATGCTACATAGCGTTATACGTTGTATCGTTCTGCTACATAACGTTATACGTTATATCGTAATGCTACATAGCGTTATACGTTGTATCGTTATGCTACATAACGTTATATGTTATATCGTAATGCTAGGTAACGTTATACGTTATATCGTAATGCTACATAACGTTATACGTTATATCGTAATGCTACATAACGTTATACGTTATATCGTAATGCTACATAACGTTATGCGTTATATCGTAATGCTGCATAACGTTATACGTTATAACGTATTACCATATAATGTTATACGTCATGTCGTAATGTTACATAGCGTTATACGTTATATCGCTTTGCTACATAACGTTATACGTTATATCGTATTGCTACATAACGTTATACGTTATATGGTATTGATACATATCGTTATACGTTATATCGTAATGCTACCTAACGTTATACGTTATATCGTAATGCTACATAGCGTTATACGTTGTATCGTTCTGCTACATAACGTTATACGTTGTATCGTTATGCTACATAACGTTATACGTTATATCGTAATGCTACCTAACGTTAAAAGTTATATCGTAATGCTACATAACGTTATACGTTATATGGTATTGATACATAGCGTTATACGTTATATCGTAATACTACATATCGTTATACGTTATATCGTAATACTACATATCGTTATACGTTATAACGTAATACTACATAACGTTACACGTTATAACGTATTACCATATAACGTCATATGTTATAAGGTAATACTATGTAACGTATTTCGTTATCACGTAATGCTATATAACGTTATACGTTATATCGTAATGCTACATAACGTTATACGTTATAACATAATACTATATAACGTTGTACGTTATATCGTAATGCTACATAACGTTATACGTTATATCGTAATGCTACATAACGTTATACGTTATAACGTAATACTATATAACGTTGTACGTTATAACGTAATATTATATAACGTTATACGTTATATCGTTATGCTACATAACATTATACGTTATATCGTAATGCTACATAACGTTATACGTTGTATCGTTATGCTACATGACGTTATACGTTATGTCGTAATGTTTCATAACGTTATACGTTATAACGCAATACTACATAACGTTATACGTTATAACTAAATACTATATAACGGTATACGTTATATCGTTCAGCTACATAACGTTATACGTTATATGGTAATGCTACACAACGTTATATGTTATATTGTAATGCTACGTAACGTTATACGTTATATCGTAATGCTACATAACGTTATACGTTACATCGTAATACTACATATCGTTATACGTTATAACGTAATACTACATAACGTTACACGTTATAACGTATTACCATATAACGTCATATGTTATAAGGTAATACTATGTAACGTATTTCGTTATCACGTAATGCTACATAACGTTATACGTTATATCGTAATGCTACATAACGTTATACGTTATTTCGTAATGCTACATAACGTTATACGTTACATCGTAATACTACATATCGTTATACGTTATAACGTAATACTACATAACGTTACACGTTATAACGTATTACCATATAACGTCATATGTTATAAGGTAATACTATGTAACGTATTTCGTTATCACGTAATGCTACATAACGTTATACGTTATATCGTAATGCTACATAACGTTATACGTTATAACATAATACTATATAACGTTGTACGTTATATCGTAATGCTACATAACGTTACACGTTATATCGTAATGCTACATAACGTTATACGTTATAACGTAATACTATATAACGTTGTACGTTATAACGTAATATTATATAACGTTATACGTTATATCGTTATGCTACATAACATTATACGTTATATCGTAATGCTACATAACGTTATACGTTATATCGTAATGGAACATAGCGTTATACGTTGTATCGTTCTGCTACATAACGTTATACGTTATATCGTAATGCTACATAACGTTATACGTTATATCGTAATGCTCCATAACGTTATACGTTATAACGTATTACCATATAACGTCATACGTTATATCGTAATGTTACATAACGTTACACGCTATATCGTAATGCTACATAACGGTATACGTTATATTGTAATGCTACATAACGTTATACGTTATATCGTAATGGAACATAGCGTTATACGTTGTATCGTTCTGCTACATAACGTTATACGTTATATCGTAATGCTACATAACGTTATATGTTATATCGTAATGCTACGTAACGTTATACGGTATATCGTAATGCTACATAACGTTATACGTTATATCGTAATGCTACATAACTTTATATGTTATATCGTAATGCTCCATAACGTTATACGTTATAACGTATTACCATATATCGTCATACGTTATATCGTAATGTTACATAACGTTATACGTTAAATCGTAATGCTACATAACGTTATACGTTATATCGTAATGCTACATAACGTTATGCGTTATAACGTATTACCATATAACGTCATATGTTATAAGGTAATACTATGTAACGTATTTCGTTATAACGTAATGCTACATAACGTTATATGTTATATCGTAATGCTACGTAACGTTATACGTTATATCGTAATGCTACATAACGTTATATGTTATATCGTAATGCTACGTAACGTTATACGGTATATCGTAATGCTACATAACGTTATACGTTATATCGTAATGCTACATAACGTTATACGTTATGTCGTAATGCTACATAACGTTATATGTTATATTGTAATGCTACGTAACGTTATACGTTATATCGAAATGCTGCATAACATTATACGTTATAACGTATTACCATATAACGTTATACGTCATGTCGTAATGTTACATAGCGTTATACGTTATATCGCTTTGCTACATAACGTTGTACGTTATAACGTAATACTACATAACGTTATACGTTATAACTAAATACTATATAACGGTATACGTTATATCGTTCAGCTACATAACGTTATACGTTATATGGTAATGCTACATAACGTTATATGTTATATCGTAATGCTACGTAACGTTATACGCTATATCGTAATGCTACATAACGTAATACGTTATATCGTAATGCTACATAACCTTATACGTTATATCGTAATGCTACATAACGTTATACGTTATATCGTAATGCTCCATAACGTTATACGTTATAACGTATTACCATATAACGTTATACGTTATTTCGTAATGTTACATAACGTTACACGCTATATCGTAATGCTACATAACGATATACGTTACGTCGTAATTCTACATAACGTTATACGTTACATCGTAATACTACATATCGTTATACGTTATAACGTAATACTACATAACGTTATACGTTATAACTAAATACTATATAACGGTATACGTTATATCGTTCAGCTACATAACGTTATACGTTATATGGTAATGCTACATAACGTTATATGTTATATCGTAATGCTACATAACCTTATACGTTATATCGTAATGCTACATAACGTTATACGTTATATCGTAATGCTCCATAACGTTATACGTTATAACGTATTACCATATAACGTTATACGTTATATCGTAATGTTACATAACGTTACACGCTATATCGTAATGTTACATAACGATATACGTTACATCGTAAGTCTACATAACGTTATACGTTACATCGTAATACTACACATCGTTATACGTTATAACGTAATACTACATAACGTTACATGTTATAACGTATTACCGTATAACGTCATATGTTATAAGGTAATACTATGTAACGTATTTCGTTATCACGTAATGCTACATAACGTTATACGTTATATCGTAATGCTACATAACGTTATACGTTATATCGTAATGCTACATAACGTTATACGTTATATGGTAATGCTACATAACGTTATACGTTATAACGTATTACCATATAACGTTATACGTTATATTGTAATGCTACATAACGTTATACGTTATATCGTAATGCTACATAACGTTATACGTTATAACATAATACTATGTAACGTTGTACGTTATATCGTAATGCTACATAACGTTATACGTTATAACGTAATACTATATAACGTTATACGTTATATGGTAATGCTACATAACGTTATATGTTATATCGTAATGCTACATAACCTCATACGTTATATCGTAATGTTACATAACGTTATACGTTATATCGTAATGCTCCATATCGTTATACGTCATAACGTAATACTACATAACGTTATACGTTATAACGTATTACCATATAACGTCATATGTTATAAGGTAATACTATGTAACGTATTTCGTTATAACGTAATGCTACATAACGTTATATGCTATATCGTAATACTACATATCGTTATACGTTATAACGTAATACTACATAACGTTATACGTTATATCGTAATGCTACATAGCGTTATACGTTGTATCGTTATGCTACATAACGTTATACGTTATATCGTAATGCTACCTAACGTTATACGTTATATCGTAATGCTACATAGCGTTATACGTTGTATCGTTCTGCTACATAACGTTATACGTTATATCGTAATGCTACATAACGTTATACGTTATATGGTATTGATACATAGCGTTATACGTTATGTCGTAATGCTTCATAACGTTATACGTTATATCGTAATGCTACATAACGTTATACGTTATATCGTAATGCTACATATCGTTATACGTTATAACGTAATACTACATAACGTCATACGTTATAACGTATTACCATATAACGTCATATGTTATAAGGTAATACTATGTAACGTATTTCGTTATAACGTAATGCTACATAACGTTATACGTTATATCGTAATGCTACATAACGTTATACGTTATATCGTTCAGCTACATAACGTTATACGTTATATGGTAATGCTACATAACGTTATATGTTATATCGTAATGCTACGTAACGTTATACGTTATATCGTAATGCTACATAACGTTATATGTTATATCGTAATGCTACGTAACGTTATACGGTATATCGTAATGCTACATAACGTTATACGTTATATCGTAATGCTACATAACGTTATACGTTATATCGTAATACTACATATCGTTATACGTTATAACGTAATACTACATAACGTTATACGTTATATCGTAATGCTACATAACATTATACGTTATATGGTATTGATACATAGCGTTATACGTTATGTCGTAATGCTTCATAACGTTATACGTTATATCGTAATACTACATATCGTTATACGTTATAACGTAATACTACATAACGTTATACGTTATATCGTAATGCTACATAACGTTATACGTTATATCGTTCAGCTACATAACGTTATACGTTATATGGTAATGCTACATAACGTTATATGTTATATCGTAATGCTACGTAACGTTATACGTTATATCGTAATGCTACATAACGTTATATGTTATATCGTAATGCTACGTAACGTTATACGGTATATCGTAATGCTACATAACGTTATACGTTATATCGTAATGCTACATAACGTTATACGTTATATCGTAATGCTACATAACGTTATACGTTATATCGTAATGCTACATAACGTTATACGTTATATCGTAATGCTACATAACGTTATACGTTATATCGTAATGCTACATAACGTTGTGCGCTATAACGTATTTCCATATAACGTCGTATGTTATAAGGTAATACTATGTAACGTATTTCGTTATAACGTAATGCTACATAACGCTATACGTTATATCGTAATGCTACATAACGTTATATGCTACATCGTAATGCTACGTAACGTTTTACGTTATATCGTAATGCTACATAACGTTATACGTTATGTCGTAATGCTACATAACGTTATATGTTATATTGTAATGCTACGTAACGTTATACGTTATATCGAAATGCTGCATAACATTATACGCTATAACGTATTACCATATAACGTTATACGTCATGTCGTAATGTTACATATCGTTATACGTTATATCGCTTTGCTACATAACGTTGTACGTTATAACGTAATACTACATAACGTTATACGTTATAACTAAATACTATATAACGGTATACGTTATATCGTTCAGCTACATAACGTTATACGTTATATGGTAATGCTACATAACGTTATATGTTATATCGTAATGCTACGTAACGTTATACGCTATATCGTAATGCTACATAACGTTATACGTTATATCGTAATGCTACATAACCTTATACGTTATATCGTAATGCTACATAACGTTATACGTTATATCGTAATGCTCCATAACGTTATACGTTATAACGTATTACCATATAACATTATACGTTATTTCGTAATGTTACATAACGTTACACGCTATATCGTAATGCTACATAACGATATACGTTACGTCGTAATTCTACATAACGTTATACGTTACATCGTAATACTACATATCGTTATACGTTATAACGTAATACTACATAACGTTATACGTTATAACTAAATACTATATAACGGTATACGTTATATCGTTCAGCTACATAACGTTATACGTTATATGGTAATGCTACATAACGTTATATGTTATATCGTAATGCTACATAACCTTATACGTTATATCGTAATGCTACATAACGTTATACGTTATATCGTAATGCTCCATAACGTTATACGTTATAACGTATTACCATATAACGTTATACGTTATATCGTAATGTTACATAACGTTACACGCTATATCGTAATGCTACATAACGTTATACGTTATATGGTAATGCTACATAACGTTATACGTTATAACGTATTACCATATAACGTTATACGTTATATCGTAATGCTACATAACGTTATACGTTATATCGTAATGCTACATAACCTTATACGTTATATCGTAATGCTACATAACGTTATACGTTATATCGTAATGCTCCATAGCGTTATACGTTATAACGTATTACCATATAACGTTATACGTTATATCGTAATGTTACATAACGTTACACGCCATATCGTAATGCTACATAACGATATACGTTACATCGTAATTCTACATAACGTTATACGTTACATCGTAATACTACATATCGTTATACGTTATAACGAAATACTGCATAACGTTATACGTTATAACTAAATACAATATAACGGTATACGTTATATCGTTCAGCTACATAACGTTATACGTTATATGGTAATGCTACATAACGTTATATGTTATATCGTATTGCTACATAACCTTATACGTTATATCGTAATGCTACATAACGTTATACGTTATATCGTAATGCTCCATAACGTTATACGTTATAACTAAATACTATATAACGGTATACGTTATATCGTTCAGCTACATAACGTTATACGTTATATGGTAATGCTACATAACGTTATATGTTATATTGTAATGCTACGTAACGTTATACGTTATATCGTAATGCTACATAACGTTATACGTTACATCGTAATACTACACATCGTTATACGTTATAACGTAATACTACATAACGTTACATGTTATAACGTATTACCGTATAACGTCATATGTTATAAGGTAATACTATGTAACGTATTTCGTTATCACGTAATGCTACATAACGTTATACGTTATATCGTAATGCTACATAACGTTATACGTTATATCGTAATGCTACATAACGTTATACGTTATATGGTAATGCTACATAACGTTATACGTTATAACGTATTACCATATAACGTTATACGTTATATTGTAATGCTACATAACGTTATACGTTATATCGTAATGCTACATAACGTTATACGTTATAACATAATACTATGTAACGTTGTACGTTATATCGTAATGCTACATAACGTTATACGTTACATCGTAATGCTACATAACGTTATACGTTATAACGTAATACTATATAACGTTATACGTTATATGGTAATGCTACATAACGTTATATGTTATATCGTAATGCTACATAACCTCATACGTTATATCGTAATGCTACATAACGTTATACGTTATATCGTAATGCTCCATATCGTTATACGTCATAACGTAATACTACATAACGTTATACGTTATAACGTATTACCATATAACGTCATATGTTATAAGGTAATACTATGTAACGTATTTCGTTATAACGTAATGCTACATAACGTTATATGCTATATCGTAATACTACATATCGTTATACGTTATAACGTAATACTACATAACGTTATACGTTATATCGTAATGCTACATAGCGTTATACGTTGTATCGTTATGCTACATAACGTTATACGTTATATCGTAATGCTACCTAACGTTATACGTTATATCGTAATGCTACATAGCGTTATACGTTGTATCGTTCTGCTACATAACGTTATACGTTATATCGTAATGCTACATAACGTCATACGTTATATGGTATTGATACATAGCGTTATACGTTATGTCGTAATGCTTCATAACGTTATACGTTATATCGTAATGCTACATAACGTTATACGTTATATCGTAATGCTACATATCGTTATACGTTATAACGTAATACTACATAACGTCATACGTTATAACGTATTACCATATAACGTCATATGTTATAAGGTAATACTATGTAACGTATTTCGTTATAACGTAATGCTACATAACGTTATACGTTATATCGTAATGCTACATAACGTTATACGTTATATCGTAATGCTACATAACGTTATACGTTATATCGTTCAGCTACATAACGTTATACGTTATATGGTATTGATACATAGCGTTATACGTTATGTCGTAATGTTTAATAGCGTTATACGTTATATCGCTTTGCTACATAACGTTATACGTTATATCGTAATGCTACATAACATTATACGTTATATGGTATTGATACATAGCGTTATACGTTATGTCGTAATGCTTCATAACGTTATACGTTATATCGTAATACTACATATCGTTATACGTTATAACGTAATACTACATAACGTTATAAGTTATATCGTAATGCTACATAACGTTATACGTTATATCGTTCAGCTACATAACGTTATACGTTATATGGTAATGCTACATAACGTTATATGTTATATTGTAATGCTACGTAACGTTATACGTTATATCGTAATGCTACATAACGTTATACGTTATATCGTAATGCTACATAACCTTATACGTTATATCGTAATGCTACATAACGTTATACGTTATATCGTAATGCTCCATAGCGTTATACGTTATAACGTATTACCATATAACGTTATACGTTATATCGTAATGTTACATAACGTTACACGCCATATCGTAATGCTACATAACGATATACGTTACATCGTAATTCTACATAACGTTATACGTTACATCGTAATACTACATATCGTTATACGTTATAACGAAATACTGCATAACGTTATACGTTATAACTAAATACTATATAACGGTATACGTTATATCGTTCAGCTACATAACGTTATACGTTATATGGTAATGCTACATAACGTTATATGTTATATCGTATTGCTACATAACCTTATACGTTATATCGTAATGCTACATAACGTTATACGTTATATCGTAATGCTCCATAACGTTATACGTTATAACTAAATACTATATAACGGTATACGTTATATCGTTCAGCTACATAACGTTATACGTTATATGGTAATGCTACATAACGTTATATGTTATATTGTAATGCTACGTAACGTTATACGTTATATCGTAATGCTACATAACGTTATACGTTACATCGTAATACTACATATCGTTATACGTTATAACGTAATACTACATAACGTTGTACGTTATATCGTAATGCTACATAACGTTATACGTTATATCGTAATGCTACATAACGTTATACGTTATAACGTAATACTATATAACGTTGTACGTTATAACGTAATATTATATAACGTTATACGTTATATCGTTATGCTACATAACATTATACGTTATATCGTAATGCTACATAACGTTATACGTTGTATCGTTATGCTACATAACGTTATACGTGATGTCGTAATGCTTCATAACGTTATACGTTATAACGCAATACTACATAACGTTATACGTTATAACTAAATACTATATAACGGTATACGTTATATCGTTCAGCTACATAACGTTATACGTTATATGGTAATGCTACATAACGTTATATGTTATATTGTAATGCTACGTAACGTTATACGTTATATCGTAATGCTACATAACGTTATACGTTACATCGTAATACTACATATCGTTATACGTTATAACGTAATACTACATAACGTTACACGTTATAACGTATTACCATATAACGTCATATGTTATAAGGTAATACTATGTAACGTATTTCGTTATCACGTAATGCTACATAACGTTATACGTTATATCGTAATGCTACATAACGTTATATGTTATTTCGTAATGCTACATAACGTTATACGTTACATCGTAATACTACATATCGTTATACGTTATAACGTAATACTACATAACGTTACACGTTATAACGTATTACCATATAACGTCATATGTTATAAGGTAATACTATGTAACGTATTTCGTTATAACGTAATGCTACATAACGTTATATGCTGTATCGTAATGCTACGTAACGTTATACGTTATATCGTAATGCTACATAACGTTATACGTTATATCGTAATGCTACATAGCGTTATACGTTGTATCGTTATGCTACATAACGTTATACGTTATATCGTAATGCTACATAACGTTATACGTTATATCGTAATGCTACATAGCGTTATACGTTGTATCGTTCTGCTACATAACGTTATACGTTATATCGTAATGCTACATAGCGTTATACGTTGTATCGTTATGCTACATAACGTTATATGTTATATCGTAATGCTAGGTAACGTTATACGTTATATCGTAATGCTACATAACGTTATACGTTATATCGTAATGCTACATAACGTTATACGTTATATCGTAATGCTACATAACGTTATACGTTATATCGTAATGCTGCATAACGTTATACGTTATAACGTATTACCATATAATGTTATACGTCATGTCGTAATGTTACATAGCGTTATACGTTATATCGCTTTGCTACATAACGTTATACGTTATATCGTATTGCTACATAACGTTATACGTTATATGGTATTGATACATATCGTTATACGTTATGTCGTAATGCTTCATAACGTTATACGTTATATTGTAATACTACATATCGTTATACGTTATAACGTAATACTACATAACGTTATACGTTATATCGTAATGCTACATAGCGTTATACGTTGTATCGTTATGCTACATAACGTTATACGTTATATCGTAATGCTACCTAACGTTAAAAGTTATATCGTAATGCTACATAACGTTATACGTTATATGGTATTGATACATAGCGTTATACGTTATATCGTAATACTACATATCGTTATACGTTATATCGTAATACTACATATCGTTATACGTTATAACGTAATACTACATAACGTTACACGTTATAACGTATTACCATATAACGTCATATGTTATAAGGTAATACTATGTAACGTATTTCGTTATCACGTAATGCTACATAACGTTATACGTTATATCGTAATGCTACATAACGTTATACGTTATAACATAATACTATATAACGTTGTACGTTATATCGTAATGCTACATAACGTTATACGTTATATCGTAATGCTACATAACGTTATACGTTATAACGTAATACTATATAACGTTGTACGTTATAACGTAATATTATATAACGTTATACGTTATAACGTATTACCATATAACGTCATATGTTATAAGGTAATACTATGTAACGTATTTCGTTATCACGTAATGCTACATAACGTTATACGTTATAACTAAATACTATATAACGGTATACGTTATATCGTTCAGCTACATAACGTTATACGTTATATGGTAATGCTACATAACGTTATATGTTATATTGTAATGCTACGTAACGTTATACGTTATATCGTAATGCTACATAACGTTATACGTTACATCGTAATACTACATATCGTTATACGTTATAACGTAATACTACATAACGTTACACGTTATAACGTATTACCATATAACGTCATATGTTATAAGGTAATACTATGTAACGTATTTCGTTATCACGTAATGCTACATAACGTTATACGTTATATCGTAATGCTACATAACGTTATACGTTATAACATAATACTATATAACGTTGTACGTTATATCGTAATGCTACATAACGTTATACGTTATATCGTAATGCTACATAACGTTATACGTTATAACGTAATACTATATAACGTTGTACGTTATAACGTAATATTATATAACGTTATACGTTATAACGTATTACCATATAACGTCATATGTTATAAGGTAATACTATGTAACGTATTTCGTTATCACGTAATGCTACATAACGTTATACGTTATAACTAAATACTATATAACGGTATACGTTATATCGTTCAGCTACATAACGTTATACGTTATATGGTAATGCTACATAACGTTATATGTTATATTGTAATGCTACGTAACGTTATACGTTATATCGTAATGCTACATAACGTTATACGTTACATCGTAATACTACATATCGTTATACGTTATAACGTAATACTACATAACGTTACACGTTATAACGTATTACCATATAACGTCATATGTTATAAGGTAATACTATGTAACGTATTTCGTTATCACGTAATGCTACATAACGTTATACGTTATATCGTAATGCTACATAACGTTATACGTTATTTCGTAATGCTACATAACGTTATACGTTACATCGTAATACTACATATCGTTATACGTTATAACGTAATACTACATAACGTTACACGTTATAACGTATTACCATATAACGTCATATGTTATAAGGTAATACTATGTAACGTATTTCGTTATAACGTAATGCTACATAACGTTATATGCTGTATCGTAATGCTACGTAACGTTATACGTTATATCGTAATGCTACATAACGTTATACGTTATATCGTAATGCTACATAGCGTTATACGTTGTATCGTTATGCTACATAACGTTATACGTTATATCGTAATGCTACATAACGTTATACGTTATATCGTAATGCTACATAGCGTTATACGTTGTATCGTTCTGCTACATAACGTTATACGTTATATCGTAATGCTACATAGCGTTATACGTTGTATCGTTATGCTACATAACGTTATATGTTATATCGTAATGCTAGGTAACGTTATACGTTATATCGTAATGCTACATAACGTTATACGTTATATCGTAATGCTACATAACGTTATACGTTATATCGTAATGCTACATAACGTTATACGTTATATCGTAATGCTGCATAACGTTATACGTTATAACGTATTACCATATAATGTTATACGTCATGTCGTAATGTTACATAGCGTTATACGTTATATCGCTTTGCTACATAACGTTATACGTTATATCGTATTGCTACATAACGTTATACGTTATATGGTATTGATACATATCGTTATACGTTATGTCGTAATGCTTCATAACGTTATACGTTATATTGTAATACTACATATCGTTATACGTTATAACGTAATACTACATAACGTTATACGCTATATCGTAATGCTACATAGCGTTATACGTTGTATCGTTATGCTACATAACGTTATACGTTATATCGTAATGCTACCTAACGTTAAAAGTTATATCGTAATGCTACATAACGTTATACGTTATATGGTATTGATACATAGCGTTATACGTTATATCGTAATACTACATATCGTTATACGTTATATCGTAATACTACATATCGTTATACGTTATAACGTAATACTACATAACGTTACACGTTATAACGTATTACCATATAACGTCATATGTTATAAGGTAATACTATGTAACGTATTTCGTTATCACGTAATGCTACATAACGTTATACGTTATATCGTAATGCTACATAACGTTATACGTTATAACATAATACTATATAACGTTGTACGTTATATCGTAATGCTACATAACGTTATACGTTATATCGTAATGCTACATAACGTTATACGTTATAACGTAATACTATATAACGTTGTACGTTATAACGTAATATTATATAACGTTATACGTTATATCGTTATGCTACATAACATTATACGTTATATCGTAATGCTACATAACGTTATACGTTGTATCGTTATGCTACATAACGTTATACGTTATGTCGTAATGCTTCATAACGTTATACGTTATAACGCAATACTACATAACGTTATACGTTATAACTAAATACTATATAACGGTATACGTTATATCGTTCAGCTACATAACGTTATACGTTATATGGTAATGCTACATAACGTTATATGTTATATTGTAATGCTACGTAACGTTATACGTTATATCGTAATGCTACATAACGTTATACGTTACATCGTAATACTACATATCGTTATACGTTATAACGTAATACTACATAACGTTACACGTTATAACGTATTACCATATAACGTCATATGTTATAAGGTAATACTATGTAACGTATTTCGTTATCACGTAATGCTACATAACGTTATACGTTATATCGTAATGCTACATAACGTTATACGTTATTTCGTAATGCTACATAACGTTATACGTTACATCGTAATACTACATATCGTTATACGTTATAACGTAATACTACATAACGTTACACGTTATAACGTATTACCATATAACGTCATATGTTATAAGGTAATACTATGTAACGTATTTCGTTATCACGTAATGCTACATAACGTTATACGTTATATCGTAATGCTACATAACGTTATACGTTATAACATAATACTATATAACGTTGTACGTTATATCGTAATGCTACATAACGTTACACGTTATATCGTAATGCTACATAACGTTATACGTTATAACGTAATACTATATAACGTTGTACGTTATAACGTAATATTATATAACGTTATACGTTATATCGTTATGCTACATAACATTATACGTTATATCGTAATGCTACATAACGTTATACGTTATATCGTAATGGAACATAGCGTTATACGTTGTATCGTTCTGCTACATAACGTTATACGTTATATCGTAATGCTACATAACGTTATACGTTATATCGTAATGCTCCATAACGTTATACGTTATAACGTATTACCATATAACGTCATACGTTATATCGTAATGTTACATAACGTTACACGCTATATCGTAATGCTACATAACGGTATACGTTATATTGTAATGCTACATAACGTTATACGTTATATCGTAATGGAACATAGCGTTATACGTTGTATCGTTCTGCTACATAACGTTATACGTTATATCGTAATGCTACATAACGTTATATGTTATATCGTAATGCTACGTAACGTTATACGGTATATCGTAATGCTACATAACGTTATACGTTATATCGTAATGCTACATAACTTTATATGTTATATCGTAATGCTCCATAACGTTATACGTTATAACGTATTACCATATATCGTCATACGTTATATCGTAATGTTACATAACGTTATGCGTTAAATCGTAATGCTACATAACGTTATACGTTATATCGTAATGCTACATAACGTTATGCGTTATAACGTACTACCATATAACGTCATATGTTATAAGGTAATACTATGTAACGTATTTCGTTATAACGTAATGCTACATAACGTTATATGTTATATCGTAATGCTACGTAACGTTATACGTTATATCGTAATGCTACATAACGTTATATGTTATATCGTAATGCTACGTAACGTTATACGGTATATCGTAATGCTACATAACGTTATACGTTATATCGTAATGCTACATAACGTTATACGTTATATCGTAATGCTACATAACGTTATACGTTATATCGTAATGCTACATAACGTTATACGTTATATCGTAATGCTACATAACGTTATACGTTATATCGTAATGCTACATAACGTTGTGCGTTATAACGTATTTCCATATAACGTCGTATGTTATAAGGTAATACTATGTAACGTATTTCGTTATAACGTAATGCTACATAACGTTATACGTTATATCGTAATGCTACATAACGTTATATGCTACATCGTAATGCTACGTAACGTTTTACGTTATATCGCAATGCTACATAACGTTATACGTTATGTCGTAATGCTACATAACGTTATATGTTATATTGTAATGCTACGTAACGTTATACGTTATATCGAAATGCTGCATAACATTATACGTTATAACGTATTACCATATAACGTTATACGTCATGTCGTAATGTTACATAGCGTTATACGTTATATCGCTTTGCTACATAACGTTGTACGTTATAACGTAATACTACATAACGTTATACGTTATAACTAAATACTATATAACGGTATACGTTATATCGTTCAGCTACATAACGTTATACGTTATATGGTAATGCTACATAACGTTATATGTTATATCGTAATGCTACGTAACGTTATACGCTATATCGTAATGCTACATAACGTTATACGTTATATCGTAATGCTACATAACCTTATACGTTATATCGTAATGCTACATAACGTTATACGTTATATCGTAATGCTCCATAACGTTATACGTTATAACGTATTACCATATAACGTTATACGTTATTTCGTAATGTTACATAACGTTACACGCTATATCGTAATGCTACATAACGATATACGTTACGTCGTAATTCTACATAACGTTATACGTTACATCGTAATACTACATATCGTTATACGTTATAACGTAATACTACATAACGTTATACGTTATAACTAAATACTATATAACGGTATACGTTATATCGTTCAGCTACATAACGTTATACGTTATATGGTAATGCTACATAACGTTATATGTTATATCGTAATGCTACATAACCTTATACGTTATATCGTAATGCTACATAACGTTATACGTTATATCGTAATGCTCCATAACGTTATACGTTATAACGTATTACCATATAACGTTATACGTTATATCGTAATGTTACATAACGTTACACGCTATATCGTAATGCTACATAACGATATACGTTACATCGTAAGTCTACATAACGTTATACGTTACATCGTAATACTACACATCGTTATACGTTATAACGTAATACTACATAACGTTACATGTTATAACGTATTACCGTATAACGTCATATGTTATAAGGTAATACTATGTAACGTATTTCGTTATCACGTAATGCTACATAACGTTATACGTTATATCGTAATGCTACATAACGTTATACGTTATATCGTAATGCTACATAACGTTATACGTTATATGGTAATGCTACATAACGTTATACGTTATAACGTATTACCATATAACGTTATACGTTATATTGTAATGCTACATAACGTTATACGTTATATCGTAATGCTACATAACGTTATACGTTATAACATAATACTATGTAACGTTGTACGTTATATCGTACTGCTACATAACGTTATACGTTATATCGTAATGCTACATAACGTTATACGTTATAACGTAATACTATATAACGTTATACGTTATATGGTAATGCTACATAACGTTATATGTTATATCGTAATGCTACATAACCTCATACGTTATATCGTAATGTTACATAACGTTATACGTTATATCGTAATGCTCCATATCGTTATACGTCATAACGTAATACTACATAACGTTATACGTTATAACGTATTACCATATAACGTCATATGTTATAAGGTAATACTATGTAACGTATTTCGTTATAACGTAATGCTACATAACGTTATATGCTATATCGTAATACTACATATCGTTATACGTTATAACGTAATACTACATAACGTTATACGTTATATCGTAATGCTACATAGCGTTATACGTTGTATCGTTATGCTACATAACGTTATACGTTATATCGTAATGCTACCTAACGTTATACGTTATATCGTAATGCTACATAGCGTTATACGTTGTATCGTTCTGCTACATAACGTTATACGTTATATCGTAATGCTACATAACGTTATACGTTATATGGTATTGATACATAGCGTTATACGTTATGTCGTAATGCTTCATAACGTTATACGTTATATCGTAATGCTACATAACGTTATACGTTATATCGTAATGCTACATATCGTTATACGTTATAACGTAATACTACATAACGTCATACGTTATAACGTATTACCATATAACGTCATATGTTATAAGGTAATACTATGTAACGTATTTCGTTATAACGTAATGCTACATAACGTTATACGTTACATCGTAATGCTACATAACGTTATACGTCATGTCGTAATGTTTAATAGCGTTATACGTTATATCGCTTTGCTACATAACGTTATACGTTATATCGTAATGCTACATAACATTATACGTTATATGGTATTGATACATAGCGTTATACGTTATGTCGTAATGCTTCATAACGTTATACGTTATATCGTAATACTACATATCGTTATACGTTATAACGTAATACTACATAACGTTATACGTTATATCGTAATGCTACATAACGTTATACGTTATATCGTTCAGCTACATAACGTTATACGTTATATGGTAATGCTACATAACGTTATATGTTATATCGTAATGCTACGTAACGTTATATGTTATATCGTAATGCTACGTAACGTTATACGTTATATCGTAATGCTACATAACGTTATATGCTACATCGTAATGCTACGTAACGTTTTACGTTATATCGCAATGCTACATAACGTTATACGTTATGTCGTAATGCTACATAACGTTATATGTTATATTGTAATGCTACGTAACGTTATACGTTATATCGAAATGCTGCATAACATTATACGTTATAACGTATTACCATATAACGTTATACGTCATGTCGTAATGTTACATAGCGTTATACGTTATATCGCTTTGCTACATAACGTTGTACGTTATAACGTAATACTACATAACGTTATACGTTATAACTAAATACTATATAACGGTATACGTTATATCGTTCAGCTACATAACGTTATACGTTATATGGTAATGCTACATAACGTTATATGTTATATCGTAATGCTACGTAACGTTATACGCTATATCGTAATGCTACATAACGTTATACGTTATATCGTAATGCTACATAACCTTATACGTTATATCGTAATGCTACATAACGTTATACGTTATATCGTAATGCTCCATAACGTTATACGTTATAACGTATTACCATATAACGTTATACGTTATTTCGTAATGTTACATAACGTTACACGCTATATCGTAATGCTACATAACGATATACGTTACGTCGTAATTCTACATAACGTTATACGTTACATCGTAATACTACATATCGTTATACGTTATAACGTAATACTACATAACGTTATACGTTATAACTAAATACTATATAACGGTATACGTTATATCGTTCAGCTACATAACGTTATACGTTATATGGTAATGCTACATAACGTTATATGTTATATCGTAATGCTACATAACCTTATACGTTATATCGTAATGCTACATAACGTTATACGTTATATCGTAATGCTCCATAACGTTATACGTTATAACGTATTACCATATAACGTTATACGTTATATCGTAATGTTACATAACGTTACACGCTATATCGTAATGCTACATAACGATATACGTTACATCGTAAGTCTACATAACGTTATACGTTACATCGTAATACTACACATCGTTATACGTTATAACGTAATACTACATAACGTTACATGTTATAACGTATTACCGTATAACGTCATATGTTATAAGGTAATACTATGTAACGTATTTCGTTATCACGTAATGCTACATAACGTTATACGTTATATCGTAATGCTACATAACGTTATACGTTATATCGTAATGCTACATAACGTTATACGTTATATGGTAATGCTACATAACGTTATACGTTATAACGTATTACCATATAACGTTATACGTTATATTGTAATGCTACATAACGTTATACGTTATATCGTAATGCTACATAACGTTATACGTTATAACATAATACTATGTAACGTTGTACGTTATATCGTACTGCTACATAACGTTATACGTTATATCGTAATGCTACATAACGTTATACGTTATAACGTAATACTATATAACGTTATACGTTATATGGTAATGCTACATAACGTTATATGTTATATCGTAATGCTACATAACCTCATACGTTATATCGTAATGTTACATAACGTTATACGTTATATCGTAATGCTCCATATCGTTATACGTCATAACGTAATACTACATAACGTTATACGTTATAACGTATTACCATATAACGTCATATGTTATAAGGTAATACTATGTAACGTATTTCGTTATAACGTAATGCTACATAACGTTATATGCTATATCGTAATACTACATATCGTTATACGTTATAACGTAATACTACATAACGTTATACGTTATATCGTAATGCTACATAGCGTTATACGTTGTATCGTTATGCTACATAACGTTATACGTTATATCGTAATGCTACCTAACGTTATACGTTATATCGTAATGCTACATAGCGTTATACGTTGTATCGTTCTGCTACATAACGTTATACGTTATATCGTAATGCTACATAACGTTATACGTTATATGGTATTGATACATAGCGTTATACGTTATGTCGTAATGCTTCATAACGTTATACGTTATATCGTAATGCTACATAACGTTATACGTTATATCGTAATGCTACATATCGTTATACGTTATAACGTAATACTACATAACGTCATACGTTATAACGTATTACCATATAACGTCATATGTTATAAGGTAATACTATGTAACGTATTTCGTTATAACGTAATGCTACATAACGTTATACGTTACATCGTAATGCTACATAACGTTATACGTCATGTCGTAATGTTTAATAGCGTTATACGTTATATCGCTTTGCTACATAACGTTATACGTTATATCGTAATGCTACATAACATTATACGTTATATGGTATTGATACATAGCGTTATACGTTATGTCGTAATGCTTCATAACGTTATACGTTATATCGTAATACTACATATCGTTATACGTTATAACGTAATACTACATAACGTTATACGTTATATCGTAATGCTACATAACGTTATACGTTATATCGTTCAGCTACATAACGTTATACGTTATATGGTAATGCTACATAACGTTATATGTTATATCGTAATGCTACGTAACGTTATACGTTATATCGTAATGCTACATAACGTTATATGTTATATCGTAATGCTACGTAACGTTATACGGTATATCGTAATGCTACATAACGTTATACGTTATATCGTAATGCTACATAACGTTATACGTTATATCGTAATGCTACATAACGTTATACGTTATATCGTAATGCTACATAACGTTATACGTTATATCGTAATGCTACATAACGTTATACGTTATATCGTAATGCTACATAACGTTGTGCGTTATAACGTATTTCCATATAACGTCGTATGTTATAAGGTAATACTATGTAACGTATTTCGTTATAACGTAATGCTACATAACGTTATACGTTATATCGTAATGCTACATAACGTTATATGCTACATCGTAATGCTACGTAACGTTTTACGTTATATCGTAATGCTACATAACGTTATACGTTATGTCGTAATGCTACATAACGTTATATGTTATATTGTAATGCTACGTAACGTTATACGTTATATCGAAATGCTGCATAACATTATACGTTATAACGTATTACCATATAACGTTATACGTCATGTCGTAATGTTACATAGCGTTATACGTTATATCGCTTTGCTACATAACGTTGTACGTTATAACGTAATACTACATAACGTTATACGTTATAACTAAATACTATATAACGGTATACGTTATATCGTTCAGCTACATAACGTTATACGTTATATGGTAATGCTACATAACGTTATATGTTATATCGTAATGCTACGTAACGTTATACGCTATATCGTAATGCTACATAACGTTATACGTTATATCGTAATGCTACATAACGTTATACGTTATATGGTAATGCTACATAACGTTATATGTTATATTGTAATGCTACGTAACGTTTACGTTATATCGTAATGCTACATAACGTTATACGTTACATCGTAATACTACATATCGTTATACGTTATAACGTAATACTACATAACGTTGTACGTTATATCGTAATGCTACATAGCGTTATACGTTATATCGTAATGCTACATAACGTTATACGTTATAACGTAATACTATATAACGTTGTACGTTATAACGTAATATTATATAACGTTATACGTTATATCGTTATGCTACATAACATTATACGTTATATCGTAATGCTACATAACGTTATACGTTGTATCGTTATGCTACATAACGTTATACGTTATGTCGTAATGCTTCATAACGTTATACGTTATAACGCAATACTACATAACGTTATACGTTATAACTAAATACTATATAACGGTATACGTTATATCGTTCAGCTACATAACGTTATACGTTATATGGTAATGCTACATAACGTTATATGTTATATTGTAATGCTACGTAACGTTATACGTTATATCGTAATGCTACATAACGTTACACGTTACATCGTAATACTACATATCGTTATACGTTATAACGTAATACTACATAACGTTACACGTTATAACGTATTACCATATAACGTCATATGTTATAAGGTAATACTATGTAACGTATTTCGTTATCACGTAATGCTACATAACGTTATACGTTATATCGTAATGCTACATAATGTTATACGTTATTTCGTAATGCTACATAACGTTATACGTTACATCGTAATACTACATATCGTTATACGTTATAACGTAATACTACATAACGTTACACGTTATAACGTATTACCATATAACGTCATATGTTATAAGGTAATACTATGTAACGTATTTCGTTATCACGTAATGCTACATAACGTTATACGTTATATCGTAATGCTACATAACGTTATACGTTATAACATAATACTATATAACGTTGTACGTTATATCGTAATGCTACATAACGTTACACGTTATATCGTAATGCTACATAACGTTATACGTTATAACGTAATACTATATAACGTTGTACGTTATAACGTAATATTATATAACCTTATACGTTATATCGTTATGCTACATAACATTATACGTTATATCGTAATGCTACATAACGTTATACGTTATATCGTAATGGAACATAGCGTTATACGTTGTATCGTTCTGCTACATAACGTTATACGTTGTATCGTAATGCTACATAACGTTATACGTTATATCGTAATGCTCCATAACGTTATACGTTATAACGTATTACCATATAACGTCATACGTTATATCGTAATGTTACATAACGTTACACGCTATATCGTAATGCTACATAACGGTATACGTTATATTGTAATGCTACATAACGTTATACGTTATATCGTAATGCTACATAACGTTATACGTTATAACGTAATACTATATAACGTTGTACGTTATAACGTAATATTATATAACGTTATACGTTATATCGTTATGCTACATAACATTATACGTTATATCGTAATGCTACATAACGTTATACGTTGTATCGTTATGCTACATAACGTTATACGTTATGTCGTAATGCTTCATAACGTTATACGTTATAACGCAATACTACATAACGTTATACGTTATAACTAAATACTATATAACGGTATACGTTATATCGTTCAGCTACATAACGTTATACGTTATATGGTAATGCTACATAACGTTATATGTTATATTGTAATGCTACGTAACGTTATACGTTATATCGTAATGCTACATAACGTTATACGTTACATCGTAATACTACATATCGTTATACGTTATAACGTAATACTACATAACGTTACACGTTATAACGTATTACCATATAACGTCATATGTTATAAGGTAATACTATGTAACGTATTTCGTTATCACGTAATGCTACATAACGTTATACGTTATATCGTAATGCTACATAACGTTATACGTTATTTCGTAATGCTACATAACGTTATACGTTACATCGTAATACTACATATCGTTATACGTTATAACGTAATACTACATAACGTTACACGTTATAACGTATTACCATATAACGTCATATGTTATAAGGTAATACTATGTAACGTATTTCGTTATCACGTAATGCTACATAACGTTATACGTTATATCGTAATGCTACATAACGTTATACGTTATAACATAATACTATATAACGTTGTACGTTATATCGTAATGCTACATAACGTTACACGATATATCGTAATGCTACATAACGTTATACGTTATAACGTAATACTATATAACGTTGTACGTTATAACGTAATATTATATAACGTTATACGTTATATCGTTATGCTACATAACATTATACGTTATATCGTAATGCTACATAACGTTATATGTTATATCGTAATGCTACGTAACGTTATACGGTATATCGTAATGCTACATAACGTTATACGTTATATCGTAATGCTACATAACTTTATATGTTATATCGTAATGCTCCATAACGTTATACGTTATAACGTATTACCATATATCGTCATACGTTATATCGTAATGTTACATAACGTTATACGTTAAATCGTAATGCTACATAACGTTATACGTTATATCGTAATGCTACATAACGTTATGCGTTATAACGTACTACCATATAACGTCATATGTTATAAGGTAATACTATGTAACGTATTTCGTTATAACGTAATGCTACATAACGTTATATGTTATATCGTAATGCTACGTAACGTTATACGTTATATCGTAATGCTACATAACGTTATATGTTATATCGTAATGCTACGTAACGTTATACGGTATATCGTAATGCTACATAACGTTATACGTTATATCGTAATGCTACATAACGTTATACGTTATATCGTAATGCTACATAACGTTATACGTTATATCGTAATGCTACATAACGTTATACGTTATATCGTAATGCTACATAACGTTATACGTTATATCGTAATGCTACATAACGTTGTGCGTTATAACGTATTTCCATATAACGTCGTATGTTATAAGGTAATACTATGTAACGTATTTCGTTATAACGTAATGCTACATAACGTTATACGTTATATCGTAATGCTACATAACGTTATATGCTACATCGTAATGCTACGTAACGTTTTACGTTATATCGTAATGCTACATAACGTTATACGTTATGTCGTAATGCTACATAACGTTATATGTTATATTGTAATGCTACGTAACGTTATACGTTATATCGAAATGCTGCATAACATTATACGTTATAACGTATTACCATATAACGTTATACGTCATGTCGTAATGTTACATAGCGTTATACGTTATATCGCTTTGCTACATAACGTTGTACGTTATAACGTAATACTACATAACGTTATACGTTATAACTAAATACTATATAACGGTATACGTTATATCGTTCAGCTACATAACGTTATACGTTATATGGTAATGCTACATAACGTTATATGTTATATCGTAATGCTACGTAACGTTATACGCTATATCGTAATGCTACATAACGTTATACGTTATATCGTAATGCTACATAACCTTATACGTTATATCGTAATGCTACATAACGTTATACGTTATATCGTAATGCTCCATAACGTTATACGTTATAACGTATTACCATATAACGTTATACGTTATTTCGTAATGTTACATAACGTTACACGCTATATCGTAATGCTACATAACGATATACGTTACGTCGTAATTCTACATAACGTTATACGTTACATCGTAATACTACATATCGTTATACGTTATAACGTAATACTACATAACGTTATACGTTATAACTAAATACTATATAACGGTATACGTTATATCGTTCAGCTACATAACGTTATACGTTATATGGTAATGCTACATAACGTTATATGTTATATCGTAA
Source organism: Bombus lapidarius (assembly GCA_936014575.1). Classification (NCBI taxonomy): domain Eukaryota; kingdom Metazoa; phylum Arthropoda; class Insecta; order Hymenoptera; family Apidae; genus Bombus; species Bombus lapidarius. Next base: position 223,975 of record CAKXZU010000163.1, read on the forward strand.
TGCTACATAACCTTATACGTTATATCGTAATGCTACATAACGTTATACGTTATATCGTAATGCTCCATAACGTTATACGTTATAACGTATTACCATATAACGTTATACGTTATATCGTAATGTTACATAACGTTACACGCTATATCGTAATGCTACATAACGATATACGTTACATCGTAAGTCTACATAACGTTATACGTTACATCGTAATACTACACATCGTTATACGTTATAACGTAATACTACATAACGTTACATGTTATAACGTATTACCGTATAACGTCATATGTTATAAGGTAATACTATGTAACGTATTTCGTTATCACGTAATGCTACATAACGTTATACGTTATATCGTAATGCTACATAACGTTATACGTTATATCGTAATGCTACATAACGTTATACGTTATATGGTAATGCTACATAACGTTATACGTTATAACGTATTACCATATAACGTTATACGTTATATTGTAATGCTACATAACGTTATACGTTATATCGTAATGCTACATAACGTTATACGTTATAACATAATACTATGTAACGTTGTACGTTATATCGTACTGCTACATAACGTTATACGTTATATCGTAATGCTACATAACGTTATACGTTATAACGTAATACTATATAACGTTATACGTTATATGGTAATGCTACATAACGTTATATGTTATATCGTAATGCTACATAACCTCATACGTTATATCGTAATGTTACATAACGTTATACGTTATATCGTAATGCTCCATATCGTTATACGTCATAACGTAATACTACATAACGTTATACGTTATAACGTATTACCATATAACGTCATATGTTATAAGGTAATACTATGTAACGTATTTCGTTATAACGTAATGCTACATAACGTTATATGCTATATCGTAATACTACATATCGTTATACGTTATAACGTAATACTACATAACGTTATACGTTATATCGTAATGCTACATAGCGTTATACGTTGTATCGTTATGCTACATAACGTTATACGTTATATCGTAATGCTACCTAACGTTATACGTTATATCGTAATGCTACATAGCGTTATACGTTGTATCGTTCTGCTACATAACGTTATACGTTATATCGTAATGCTACATAACGTTATACGTTATATGGTATTGATACATAGCGTTATACGTTATGTCGTAATGCTTCATAACGTTATACGTTATATCGTAATGCTACATAACGTTATACGTTATATCGTAATGCTACATATCGTTATACGTTATAACGTAATACTACATAACGTCATACGTTATAACGTATTACCATATAACGTCATATGTTATAAGGTAATACTATGTAACGTATTTCGTTATAACGTAATGCTACATAACGTTATACGTTATATCGTAATGCTACATAACGTTATACGTTATATCGTTCAGCTACATAACGTTATACGTTATATGGTAATGCTACATAACG
>CAKXZU010000164.1:0-222801 GCA_936014575.1 Bombus lapidarius
ACACACTCTATCAGATTATGTAGCATTACGATATAACGTATAACGTTATGTAGCATTACGATATAACGTATAACGTTATGTAGCATTACGATATAACGTATAACGTTATGTAGCATTACGATATAACGTATAACGTTATGTAGCATTACGATATAACGTATAACGTTATGTACCATTACGATATAACGTATAACGTTATGTAGCATTACGATATAACGTATAACGTTATGTAGCATTACGACATAACGTATAACGTTATATAGCATTACGATATACGTATAACGTTATGCAGCATTACGATATAACGTATAACGCTATGCAGCATTTCGATATAACGTATAACGTTATGCAGCATTACGATATGAACGTATAACGTTATGTAGCATTACGATATAACGTATAACGTTATGTAGCATTACGATATACGTATAACGTTATGGTACACGTTAAACGTAGAACGTTGTAGCATTACGATATAACGTATAACGTTAGTGTAGCATTACGATATAACGTATAACGTTATGTAGCATTACGATATAACGTATAACGTTATATCGTAATACGTTATAACGTATAACGTTATGTAGCATTACGATATAACGTATAACGTTATGTAGCATTACGACATAACGTATAACGTTATGTAGCATTACGATATAACGTATAACGTTATGTAGCATTACGATATAACGTATAACGTTATGCAGCATTACGATATAACGTATAACGTTATGTAGCATTACGATATAACGTATAACGTTATGTAGAATTACTATATAACGTATGGCGTTATGTAGCATTACGATATAACGTATAACGTTATGTAGCATTACGTTATAACGTAGAACGTTATGTAGCATTACAACATAACGTATAACGTTATGTAGCTTTACTATATAACGTATAACGTTATGTAGCATTACGATATAACGTATAACGTTATATGGTAACACGTTAAAACGTATAACGTTATGTAGCATTACGATATAACGTATAACGTTATGTAGCATTACGATATAACGTATAACGATATATCGTAATACGTATAACGTATAACGTTATGTAGCATTACGATATAACGTATAACGTTATGTAGCATTACGACATAACGTATAACGTTATGTAGCATTACGATATAACGTATAACGTTATGTAGCACTACGATATAACGTATAACGTTATGTAGCGTTACGATATAACTTATAACGTTATGTAGCATTACAATATAACGTATAACGTTATGTAGCATTACGATATAACGTATAACGTTATGTAGCATTATGATATAACGTATAACGTTATGTAGTATTACGTTATAACGTATGGCGTTAGCATTACGATATATCGTATATCGTTATGCAGTATTACGTTTTAACGTATGGCGTTATGTAGCATTACGATATAACGTATACGTTATATGGTAATACGTTATAACGTATAACGTTATGTAGCATTACGATATAACGTATAACGTTATGTAGCACTACGATATAACGTATAACGTTATGTAGCATTACGATATAACGTATAACGTTATGTAGCATTACGATATAACGTATAACGTTATGTAGCATTACGATATAACGTATAACGTTATGTAGCATTACGATATAACGTATAACGTTATGTAGCATTACGATATAACGTATAACGTTATGTAGCATTACGATATAACGTATTACATTCGATAACGTATAACGTTATGTAGCATTACGATATAACGTATAACGTTATGTAGCATTACGACATAACGTATAACGTTATATAGCATTACGATATAACGTATAACGTTATGCAGCATTACGATATAACGTATAACGCTATGCAGCATTTCGATATAACGTATAACGTTATGCAGCATTACGATATAACGTATAACGTTATGTAGCATTACGATATAACGTATAACGTTATGTAGCATTACGATATAACGTATAACGTTATATGGTAACACGTTAAAACGTATAACGTTATGTAGCATTACGATATAACGTATAACGTTATGTAGCATTACGATATAACGTATAACGTTATGTAGCATTACGATATAACGTATAACGTTATATCGTAATACGTTATAACGTATAACGTTATGTAGCATTACGATATAACGTATAACGTTATGAGCATTACGACATAACGTATAACGTTATGTAGCATTACGATATAACGTATAACGTTATGTAGCATTACGATATAACGTATAACGTTATGCAGCATTACGATATAACGTATAACGTTATGTAGCATTACGATATAACGTATAACGTTATGTAGAAACACACTCTATCAGATTCGTTATGTAGCATTACGATATAACGTATAACGTTATGTAGCATTACGTTATAACGTATAACGTTATGTAGCATTACAACATAACGTATAACGTTATGTAGCTTTACTATATAACGTATAACGTTATGTAGCATTACGATATAACGTATAACGTTATATGGTAACACGTTAAAACGTATAACGTTATGTAGCATTACGATATAACGTATAACGTTATGTAGCATTACGATATAACGTATAACGATATATCGTAATACGTTATAACGTATAACGTTATGTAGCATTACGATATAACGTATAACGTTATGTAGCATTACGACATAACGTATAACGTTATGTAGCATTACGATATAACGTATAACGTTATGTAGCATTATGATATAACGTATAACGTTATGTAGTATTACGTTATAACGTATGGCGTTAGCAATACGATATATCGTATAACGTTATGCAGTATTACGTTTTAACGTATGGCGTTATGTAGCATTACGTTATAACGTATAACGTTATGTAGCATTACGATATAACGTATAACGTTATGCAGCATTACGATATAACGTATAACGTTATGTAGCATTACGATATAACGTATAACGTTATGTAGAATTACTATATAACGTATAACGTTATGTAGCATTACGATATAACGTATAACGTTATATGGTAACACGTTAAAACGTATAACGTTATGTAGCATTACGTTATAACGTATAACGTTATGTAGCATTACGATATAACGTATAACGATATATCGTAATACGTTATAACGTATAACGTTATGTAGCATTACGATATAACGTATAACGTTATGTAGCATTACGATATAACGTATAACGTTATGTAGCATTACGACATAGCGTATAACGTTATGTAGCATTACGATATAACGTATAACGTTATGTAGCATTACGATGTAACGAATAACGATATATGGTAATACGTTATAACGTATAACGTTATGTAGCATTACGATATAACGTATAACGTTATGTAGCATTACGATATAACGTATAACGTTATGTAGCATTACGATATAACGTATAACGTTATGTAGCATTACGATATAACGTATAACGTTATGTAGCATTACGATATAACGTATAACGTTATATAGTATTTCGTTATCACGTATAACGTTATGTAGCACTACGATATAACGTATAACGTTATGTAGCATTACGATATAACGTATAACGTTATGTAGCATTACGACATAACGTATAACGTTATGTAGCATTACGATATAACGTATAACGTTATGTAGCATTACGATATATCGTATAACGTTATGCAGTATTACGTTTTAACGTATGGCGTTATGTAGCATTACGATATAACGTACAACGTTATATGGTAATACGTTATAACGTATAACGTTATGTAGCATTACGATATAACGTATAACGTTATGTAGCACTACGATATAACGTATAACGTTATGTAGCATTACGATATAACGTATAACGTTATGTAGCACTACGATATAACGTATAACGTTATGTAGCATTACGATATAACGTATAACGTTATGTAGCATTACGATATAACGTATAACGTTATGTAGCATTACGATATAACGCATAACGTTATGTAGCATTACGATATAACGTATAACGTTATGTAGCATTACGATATAACGTATAACGTTATGTAGCATTACGATATAACGTATAACGTTATGTAGCACTACGATATAACGTATAACGTTATGTAGCATTACGATATAACGTATAACGTTATATGGTAACACGTTAAAACGTATAACGTTATGTAGCATTACGATATAACGTATAACGTTATGTAGCATTACGATATAACGTATAACGATATATCGTAATACGTTATAACGTATAACGTTATGTAGCATTACGATATAACGTATAACGTTATGCAGCATTACGATATAACGTATAACGTTATGTAGCATTACGACATAGCGTATAACGTTATGTAGCATTACGATATAACGTATAACGTTATGTAGCATTACGATGTAACGAATAACGATATATGGTAATACGTTATAACGTATAACGTTATGTAGCATTACGATATAACGTATAATGTTATGTAGCATTACGATATAACGTATAACGTTATGTAGCATTACGATATAACGTATAACGTTATGTAGCACTACGATATAACGTATAACGTTATGTAGCATTACGATATAACGTATAACGTTATATAGTATTTCGTTATCACGTATAACGTTATGTAGCACTACGATATAACGTATAACGTTATGTAGCATTACGATATAACGTATAACGTTATGTAGCATTACGACATAACGTATAACGTTATGTAGCATTACGATATAACGTATAACGTTATGTAGCATTACGATATATCGTATAACGTTATGCAGTATTACGTTTTAACGTATGGCGTTATGTAGCATTACGATATAACGTACAACGTTATATGGTAATACGTTATAACGTATAACGTTATGTAGCATTACGATATAACGTATAACGTTATGTAGCACTACGATATAACGTATAACGTTATGTAGCATTACGATATAACGTATAACGTTATGTAGCACTACGATATAACGTATAACGTTATTTAGCATTACGATATAACGTATAACGTTATGTAGCATTACGATATAACGTATAACGTTATGTAGCATTACGATATAACGTATAACGTTATGTAGCATTACGATATAACGTATAACGTTATGTAGCATTACGATATAACGTATAACGTTATGTAGCATTACGATATAACGTATAACGTTATGTAGAAATACGATATAACGTATAACGTTATGTAGCATTACGATATAACGTATAACGTTATGTAGCATTACGACATAGCGTATAACGTTATGTAGCATTACGATATAACGTATAACGTTATGTAGCATTACGATGTAACGAATAACGATATATGGTAATACGTTATAACGTATAACGTTATGTAGCATTACGATATAACGTATAATGTTATGTAGCATTACGATATAACGTATAACGTTATGTAGCATTACGATATAACGTATAACGTTATGCAGCATTACGATATAACGTATAACGTTATGTAGCATTACGACATAGCGTATAACGTTATGTAGCATTACGATATAACGTATAACGTTATGTAGCATTACGATGTAACGAATAACGATATATGGTAATACGTTATAACGTATAACGTTATGTAGCATTACGATATAACGTATAATGTTATGTAGCATTACGATATAACGTATAACGTTATGTAGCATTACGATATAACGTATAACGTTATGTAGCATTACGATATAACGTATAACGTTATGTAGCATTACGATATAACGTATAACGTTATATAGTATTTCGTTATCACGTATAACGTTATGTAGCACTACGATATAACGTATAACGTTATGTAGCATTACGATATAACGTATAACGTTATGTAGCATTACGACATAACGTATAACGTTATGTAGCATTACGATATAACGTATAACGTTATGTAGCATTACGATATATCGTATAACGTTATGCAGTATTACGTTTTAACGTATGGCGTTATGTAGCATTACGATATAACGTACAACGTTATATGGTAATACGTTATAACGTATAACGTTATGTAGCATTACGATATAACGTATAACGTTATGTAGCACTACGATATAACGTATAACGTTATGTAGCATTACGATATAACGTATAACGTTATGTAGCACTACGATATAACGTATAACGTTATGTAGCATTACGATATAACGTATAACGTTATGTAGCATTACGATATAACGTATAACGTTATGTAGCATTACGATATAACGCATAACGTTATGTAGCATTACGATATAACGTATAACGTTATGTAGCATTACGATATAACGTATAACGTTATGTAGCATTACGATATAACGTATAACGTTATGTAGCACTACGATATAACGTATAACGTTATGTAGCATTACGATATAACGTATAACGTTATATGGTAACACGTTAAAACGTATAACGTTATGTAGCATTACGATATAACGTATAACGTTATGTAGCATTACGATATAACGTATAACGATATATCGTAATACTTTATAACGTATAACGTTATGTAGCATTACGATATAACGTATAACGTTATGCAGCATTACGATATAACGTATAACGTTATGTAGCATTACGACATAGCGTATAACGTTATGTAGCATTACGATATAACGTATAACGTTATGTAGCATTACGATGTAACGAATAACGATATATGGTAATACGTTATAACGTATAACGTTATGTAGCATTACGATATAACGTATAATGTTATGTAGCATTACGATATAACGTATAACGTTATGTAGCATTACGATATAACGTATAACGTTATGTAGCACTACGATATAACGTATAACGTTATGTAGCATTACGATATAACGTATAACGTTATATAGTATTTCGTTATCACGTATAACGTTATGTAGCACTACGATATAACGTATAACGTTATGTAGCATTACGATATAACGTATAACGTTATGTAGCATTACGACATAACGTATAACGTTATGTAGCATTACGATATAACGTATAACGTTATGTAGCATTACGATATATCGTATAACGTTATGCAGTATTACGTTTTAACGTATGGCGTTATGTAGCATTACGATATAACGTACAACGTTATATGGTAATACGTTATAACGTATAACGTTATGTAGCATTACGATATAACGTATAACGTTATGTAGCACTACGATATAACGTATAACGTTATGTAGCATTACGATATAACGTATAACGTTATGTAGCACTACGATATAACGTATAACGTTATGTAGCATTACGATATAACGTATAACGTTATGTAGCATTACGATATAACGTATAACGTTATGTAGCATTACGATATAACGTATAACGTTATGTAGCATTACGATATAACGTATAACGTTATGTAGCATTACGATATAACGTATAACGTTATGTAGCATTACGATATAACGTATAACGTTATGTAGAAATACGATATAACGTATAACGTTATGTAGCATTACGATATAACGTATAACGTTATGTAGCATTACGACATAGCGTATAACGTTATGTAGCATTACGATATAACGTATAACGTTATGTAGCATTACGATGTAACGAATAACGATATATGGTAATACGTTATAACGTATAACGTTATGTAGCATTACGATATAACGTATAATGTTATGTAGCATTACGATATAACGTATAACGTTATGTAGCATTACGATATAACGTATAACGTTATGTAGCACTACGATATAACGTATAACGTTATGTAGCATTACGATATAACGTATAACGTTATATAGTATTTCGTTATCACGTATAACGTTATGTAGCATTACGATATAACTTATAACGTTATGTAGCATTACGTTATAACGTATAACGTTATGTAGCATTACGATGTAACGTATAACGTTATGTAGCATTACGATATAACGTATAACGTTATGTAGCATTACGATATAACGTATAACGTTATATCGTAATACGTTATAACGTATAACGTTATGTAGCATTACGATATAACGTATAACGTTATGTAGCATTACGACATAACGTATAACGTTATGTAGCATTACGATATAACGTATAACGTTATGTAGCATTACGATATAACGTATAACGTTATGCAGCATTACGATATAACGTATAACGTTATGTAGCATTACGATATAACGTATAACGTTATGTAGAATTACTATATAACGTATGGCGTTATGTAGCATTACGATATAACGTATAACGTTATGTAGCATTACGTTATAACGTATAACGTTATGTAGCATTACAACATAACGTATAACGTTATGTAGCTTTACGATATAACGTATAACGTTATGCAGCATTACGGTATAACGTATAACGCTATGCTGCATTACGATATAACGTATAACGTTATGTAGCATTACGATATAACGTATAACGTTATGTAGCATTACGATATAACGTATAACGTTATATAGTATTACGTTATAACGTATAACGTTATGTAGCATAACGATATAACGTATAACGTTATGTAGCATTACGACATAACGTATAACGTTATGTAGCATTACGTTATAACGTATAACGTTATGTAGCATTACGATATAACGTATAACGTTATATCGTAATACGTTATAACGTATAACGTTATATCGTAATACGTTACAACGTATAACGTTATGTAGCATTACGATATAACGTATAACATTATGTAGCATTACGTTATAACGTATAAAGTTATGTAGCATTACGATATAACGCATAACGTTATGTAGCATTACGTTATAACGTATAACGTTATGTAGCATTACGATATAACGTATAACGTTATGTAGCATTACTATATAACGTATAACGTTATGTAGCATTACGATATATCGTATAACGTCATGTAGCATTTCTATATAACGTATAACGTTATGTAGCATTACGATATAACGTATAACGTTATGTAGCATTACGATATAACGTATAACGTTATGTAGCACTACGATATAACGTATAACGTTATGTAGCATTACGATATAACGTATAACGTTATGTAGAATTACTATATAACGTATAACGTTATGTAGCATTACGATATAACGTATAACGTTATATGGTAACACGTTAAAACGTATAACGTTATGTAGCATTACGATATAACGTATAACGTTATGTTGCATTACGATATAACGTATAACGATATATCGTAATACGTTATAACGTATAACGTTATGTAGCATTACGATATAACGTATAACGTTATGTAGCATTACGACATAACGTATAACGTTATGTAGCATTACGATATAACGTATAACGTTATGTAGCATTATGATATAACGTATAACGTTATGTAGTATTACGTTATAACGTATGGCGTTAGCATTACGATATATCGTATAACGTTATGCAGTATTACGTTTTAACGTATGGCGTTATGTAGCATTACGATATAACGTATAACGTTATATAGAAATACGATATAACGTATAACGTTATGTAGCATTACGATATAACGTATAACGTTATGTAGCATTACGATATAGCCTATAACGTTATGTAGCATTACGATATAACGTATAACGTTATGTAGCATTACGATGTAACGAATAACGATATATGGTAATACGTTATAACGTATAACGTTATGTAGCATTACGATATAACGTATAATGTTATGTAGCATTACGATATAACGTATAACGTTATGTAGCATTACGATATAACGTATAACGTTATGTAGCACTACGATATAACGTATAACGTTATGTAGCATTACGATATAACGTATAACGTTATATAGTATTTCGTTATCACGTATAACGTTATGTAGCATTACGATATAACGTATAACGTTATGTAGCATTACGATATAACGTATAACGTTATGTAGCATTACGATATAACGTATAACGTTATATCGTAATACGTTATAATGTATAACGTTATGTAGCATTACGATATAACGTATAACGTTATGTAGCATTACGACATAACGTATAACGTTATGTAGCATTACGATATAACGTATAACGTTATGTAGCATTACGATATAACGTATAACGTTATGCAGCATTACGATATAACGTATAACGTTATGTAGCATTACGATATAACGTATAACGTTATGTAGAATTACTATATAACGTATGGCGTTATGTAGCATTACGATATAACGTATAACGTTATGTAGCATTACGTTATAACGTATAACGTTATGTAGCATTACGTTATAACGTATAACGTTATGTAGCATTACAACATAACGTATAACGTTATGTAGCTTTACGATATAACGTATAACGTTATGCAGCATTACGATATAACGTATAACGCTATGCTGCATTACGATATAACGTATAACGTTATGTAGCATTACGATATAACGTATAACGTTATGTAGCATTACGATATAACGTATAACGTTATATAGTATTACGTTATAACGTATAACGTTATGTAGCATAACGATATAACGTATAACGTTATGTAGCATTACGACATAACGTATAACGTTATGTAGCATTACGTTATAACGTATAACGTTATATCGTAATACGTTATAACGTATAACGTTATATCGTAATACGTTATAACGTATAACGTTATATCGTAATACGTTATAACGTATAACGTTATGTAGCATTACGATATAACGTATAACATTATGTAGCATTACGTTATAACGTATAAAGTTATGTAGCATTACGATATAACGCATAACGTTATGTAGCATTACGTTATAACGTATAACGTTATGTAGCATTACGATATAACGTATAACGTTATGTAGCATTACTATATAACGTATAACGTTATGTAGCATTACGATATATCGTATAACGTCATGTAGCATTTCTATATAACGTATAACGTTATGTAGCATTACGATATAACGTATAACGTTATGTAGCATTACGATATAACGTATAACGTTATGTAGCACTACGATATAACGTATAACGTTATGTAGCATTACGATATAACGTATAACGATATGTAGAATTACTATATAACGTATAACGTTATGTAGCATTACGATATAACGTATAACGTTATATGGTAACACGTTAAAACGTATAACGTTATGTAGCATTACGATATGACGTATAACGTTATGTAGCATTACGATATAACGTATAACGATATATCGTAATACGTTATAACGTATAACGTTATGTAGCATTACGATATAACGTATAACGTTATGTAGCATTACGACATAACGTATAACGTTATGTAGCATTACGATATAACGTATAACGTTATGTAGCATTATGATATAACGTATAACGTTATGTAGTATTACGTTATAACGTATGGCGTTAGCATTACGATATATCGTATAACGTTATGCAGTATTACGTTTTAACGTATGGCGTTATGTAGCATTACGATATAACGTATAACGTTATGTAGAAATACGATATAACGTATAACGTTATGTAGCATTACGATATAACGTATAACGTTATGTAGCATTACGATATAGCGTATAACGTTATGTAGCATTACGATATAACGTATAACGTTATGTAGCATTACGATGTAACGAATAACGATATATGGTAATACGTTATAACGTATAACGTTATGTAGCATTACGATATAACGTATAATGTTATGTAGCATTACGATATAACGTATAACGTTATGTAGCATTACGATATAACGTATAACGTTATGTAGCACTACGATATAACGTATAACGTTATGTAGCATTACGATATAACGTATAACGTTATATAGTATTTCGTTATCACGTATAACGTTATGTAGCATTACGATATAACTTATAACGTTATGTAGCATTACGTTATAACGTATAACGTTATGTAGCATTACGATGTAACGTATAACGTTATGTAGCATTACGATATAACGTATAACGTTATGTAGCATTACGATATAACGTATAACGTTATGCAGCATTACGATATAACGTATAACGTTATGTAGCATTACGATATAACTTATAACGTTATGTAGCACTACGATATAACGTATAACGTTATGTAGCACTACGATATAACGTATAACGTTATGTAGCATTATGATATAACGTATAACGTTATATAGTATTTCGTTATCACGTATAACGTTATGTAGCATTACGATATAACTTATAACGTTATGTAGCATTACGTTATAACGTATAACGTTATGTAGCATTACGTTGTAACGTATAACGTTATGTAGCATTACGATATAACGTATAACGTTATGTAGCATTACGATATAACGTATAACGTTATGTAGCATTACGACATAACGTATAACGTTATGTAGCATTACGATATAACGTATAACGTTATGTAGCATTACGATATAACGTATAACGTTATGCAGCATTACGATATAACGTATAACGTTATGTAGCATTACGATATAACGTATAACGTTATGTAGAATTACTATATAACGTATGGCGTTATGTAGCATTACGATATAACGTATAACGTTATGTAGCATTACGTTATAACGTATAACGTTATGTAGCATTACGTTATAACGTATAACGTTATGTAGCATTACAACATAACGTATAACGTTATGTAGCTTTACGATATAACGTATAACGTTATGCAGCATTACGATATAACGTATAACGCTATGCTGCATTACGATATAACGTATAACGTTATGTAGCATTACGATATAACGTATAACGTTATGTAGCATTACGATATAACGTATAACGTTATATAGTATTACGTTATAACGTATAACGTTATGTAGCATAACGATATAACGTATAACGTTATGTAGCATTACGACATAACGTATAACGTTATGTAGCATTACGTTATAACGTATAACGTTATATCGTAATACGTTATAACGTATAACGTTATATCGTAATACGTTATAACGTATAACGTTATATCGTAATACGTTATAACGTATAACGTTATGTAGCATTACGATATAACGTATAACATTATGTAGCATTACGTTATAACGTATAAAGTTATGTAGCATTACGATATAACGCATAACGTTATGTAGCATTACGTTATAACGTATAACGTTATGTAGCATTACGATATAACGTATAACGTTATGTAGCATTACTATATAACGTATAACGTTATGTAGCATTACGATATATCGTATAACGTCATGTAGCATTTCTATATAACGTATAACGTTATGTAGCATTACGATATAACGTATAACGTTATGTAGCATTACGATATAACGTATAACGTTATGTAGCACTACGATATAACGTATAACGTTATGTAGCATTACGATATAACGTATAACGATATGTAGAATTACTATATAACGTATAACGTTATGTAGCATTACGATATAACGTATAACGTTATATGGTAACACGTTAAAACGTATAACGTTATGTAGCATTGCGATATGACGTATAACGTTATGTAGCATTACGATATAACGTATAACGATATATCGTAATACGTTATAACGTATAACGTTATGTAGCATTACGATATAACGTATAACGTTATGTAGCATTACGACATAACGTATAACGTTATGTAGCATTACGATATAACGTATAACGTTATGTAGCATTATGATATAACGTATAACGTTATGTAGTATTACGTTATAACGTATGGCGTTAGCATTACGATATATCGTATAACGTTATGCAGTATTACGTTTTAACGTATGGCGTTATGTAGCATTACGATATAACGTATAACGTTATGTAGAAATACGATATAACGTATAACGTTATGTAGCATTACGATATAACGTATAACGTTATGTAGCATTACGATATAGCGTATAACGTTATGTAGCATTACGATATAACGTATAACGTTATGTAGCATTACGATGTAACGAATAACGATATATGGTAATACGTTATAACGTATAACGTTATGTAGCATTACGATATAACGTATAATGTTATGTAGCATTACGATATAACGTATAACGTTATGTAGCATTACGATATAACGTATAACGTTATGTAGCACTACGATATAACGTATAACGTTATGTAGCATTACGATATAACGTATAACGTTATATAGTATTTCGTTATCACGTATAACGTTATGTAGCATTACGATATAACTTATAACGTTATGTAGCATTACGTTATAACGTATAACGTTATGTAGCATTACGATGTAACGTATAACGTTATGTAGCATTACGATATAACGTATAACGTTATGTAGCATTACGATATAACGTATAACGTTATGCAGCATTACGATATAACGTATAACGTTATGTAGCATTACGATATAACTTATAACGTTATGTAGCACTACGATATAACGTATAACGTTATGTAGCATTATGATATAACGTATAACGTTATATAGTATTTCGTTATCACGTATAACGTTATGTAGCATTACGATATAACTTATAACGTTATGTAGCATTACGTTATAACGTATAACGTTATGTAGCATTACGATGTAACGTATAACGTTATGTAGCATTACGATATAACGTATAACGTTATGTAGCATTACGATATAACGTATAACGTTATGCAGCATTACGATATAACGTATAACGTTATGTAGCATTACGATATAACGTATAACGTTATGTAGCACTACGATATAACGTATAACGTTATGTAGCATTACGATATAACGCATAACGTTATGTAGCATTACGATATAACGCATAACGTTATGTAGCATTACGATATAACGTATAACGTTATATCGTAATACGTTATAACGTATAACGTTATGTAGCATTACGATATAACGTATAACTTTATGTAGCATTACGATATACCGTATAACGTTTTGTAGCATTACGATATAACGTATAACGTTATGTAGCATTACGATATAACGTATAACGTTATGCAGCATTACGATATAACGTATAACGTTATGTAGCATTACGATATAACGTATAACGTTATGTAGAATTACTATATAACGTATGGCGTTATGTAGCATTACGATATAACGTATAACGTTATGTAGCATTACGTTATAACGTATAACGTTATGTAGCATTACGATATAACGTATAACGTTATGTAGAATTACTATATAACGTATGGCGTTATGTAGCATTACGATATAACGTATAACGTTATGTAGCATTACGTTATAACGTATAACGTTATGTAGCATTACGATATAACGTATAACGTTATGCAGCATTGCGATATAACGTATAACGTTATGTAGCATTACGATATAACGTATAACGTTATGTAGAATTACTATATAACGTATAACGTTATGTAGCATTACGATATAACGTATAACGTTATATGGTAACACGTTAAAACGTATAACGTTATGTAGCATTACGATATAACGTATAACGTTATGTAGCATTACGATATAACGTATAACGATATATCGTAATACGTTATAACGTATAACGTTATGTAGCATTATGATATAACGTATAACGTTATGTAGCATTACGACATAACGTATAACGTTATGTAGCATTACGATATAACGTATAACGTTATGTAGCATTACGATATAACGTATAACGTTATGTAGCATTACGATATAACGTATAACGATATATCGTAATACGTTATAACGTATAACGTTATGTAGCATTATGATATAACGTATAACGTTATGTAGCATTACGACATAACGTATAACGTTATGTAGCATTACGTTATAACGTATAACGTTATGTAGCATTATGATATTACGTATAACGTTACGTAGTATTACGTTATAACGTATGGCGTTATGTAGCATTACGATTTATCGTATAACGTTATGTAGTATTACGTTTTAACGTATGGCGTTATGTAGCATTGCGATATAACGTATAACGTTATATGGTAATACGTTTTAACGTATGTCGTTATGTAGCATTACGATATAACGTATAACGTTATATGGTAATACGTTATAACGTATAACGCTATGTAGCATTACGATATAACGTATAACGTTATGTAGCACTACGATATAACGTATAACGTTATGTAGCATTACGATATAACGTATAACGTTATGTAGCATTACGATATAACGTATAACGTTATGTAGCACTACGATATAACCTATAACGTTATGTAGCATTACGATATAACGTATAAGGTTATGCAGCATTACGATATAACTTATAACGTTATGTAGCATTACGTTATAACGTATAACGTTATGTAGCATTACGATATATCGTATAACGTTATGTAGTATTACGTTTTAACGTATGGCGTTATGTAGCATTACGATATAACGTATGACGTTATATGGTAATACGTTATAACGTATAACGTTATGTAGCATTACGATATAACGTATAACGTTATGTAGCACTACGATATAACGTATAACGTTATGTAGCATTACGATATAACGTATAACGTTATGTAGCATTACGATATAACGTATAACGTTATGTAGCATTACTATATAACGTATAACGTTATGTAGCATTATGATATAACGTATAACGTTATGTAGCATTACGATGTAACGAATAACGATATATGGTAATACGTTATAACGTATAACGTTATGTAGCATTACGATATAACGTATAACGTTATGTAGCATTACGATATAACGTATAACGTTATGTAGCACTACGATATAACGTATAACGTTATGTAGCATTACGATATAACGTATAACGTTATGTAGCATTACGATATAACGTATAACGTTATGTAGCATTACGATATAACGTATAACGTTATGTAGCACTACGATATAACCTATAACGTTATGTAGCATTACGATATAACGTATAACGTTATGCAGCATTAAGATATAACTTATAACGTTATGTAGCATTACGTTATAACGTATAACGTTATGTAGCATTACGATATATCGTATAACGTTATGAAGTATTACGTTTTAACGTATGGCGTTATGTAGCATTACGATATTACGTATAACGTTATATGGTAATACGTTATAACGTATAACGTTATGTAGCATTACGATATAACGTATAACGTTATGTAGCACTACGATATAACGTATAACGTTATGTAGCATTACGATATAACGTATAACGTTATGTAGCATTACGATATAACGTATAACGTTATGTAGCATTACGATATAACGTATAACGTTTTGTAGCATTACGATATAACGTATAACGTTATGTAGCATTACCATATAACGTATAACGTTATATGGTAATACGTTATAACGTATAACGATATGTAGCATTACGATATAACGTATAACGTTATGTAGCATTACGATATAACGTATAACGTTATGCAGCATTGCGATATAACGTATAACGTTATGTAGCATTACGATATAACGTATAACGTTATGTAGAATTACTATATAACGTATAACGTTATGTAGCATTACGATATAACGTATAACGTTATATGGTAACACGTTAAAACGTATAACGTTATGTAGCATTACGATATAACGTATAACGATATATCGTAATACGTTATAACGTATAACGTTATGTAGCATTATGATATAACGTATAACGTTATGTAGCATTACGACATAACGTATAACGTTATGTAGCATTACGATATAACGTATAACGTTATGTAGCATTACGATATAACGTATAACGTTATGTAGCATTACGATATAACGTATAACGATATATCGTAATACGTTATAACGTATAACGTTATGTAGCATTATGATATAACGTATAACGTTATGTAGCATTACGACATAACGTATAACGTTATGTAGCATTACGTTATAACGTATAACGTTATGTAGCATTATGATATTACGTATAACGTTACGTAGTATTACGTTATAACGTATGGCGTTATGTAGCATTACGATTTATCGTATAACGTTATGTAGTATTACGTTTTAACGTATGGCGTTATGTAGCATTACGATATAACGTATAACGTTATATGGTAATACGTTTTAACGTATGTCGTTATGTAGCATTACGATATAACGTATAACGTTATATGGTAATACGTTATAACGTATAACGCTATGTAGCATTACGATATAACGTATAACGTTATGTAGCACTACGATATAACGTATAACGTTATGTAGCATTACGATATAACGTATAACGTTATGTAGCATTACGATATAACGTATAACGTTATGTAGCACTACGATATAACCTATAACGTTATGTAGCATTACGATATAACGTATAAGGTTATGCAGCATTACGATATAACTTATAACGTTATGTAGCATTACGTTATAACGTATAACGTTATGTAGCATTACGATATATCGTATAACGTTATGTAGTATTACGTTTTAACGTATGGCGTTATGTAGCATTACGATATAACGTATAACGTTATATGGTAATACGTTATAACGTATAACGTTATGTAGCATTACGATATAACGTATAACGTTATGTAGCACTACGATATAACGTATAACGTTATGTAGCATTACGATATAACGTATAACGTTATGTAGCATTACGATATAACGTATAACGTTATGTAGCATTACTATATAACGTATAACGTTATGTAGCATTATGATATAACGTATAACGTTATGTAGCATTACGATGTAACGAATAACGATATATGGTAATACGTTATAACGTATAACGTTATGTAGCATTACGATATAACGTATAACGTTATGTAGCATTACGATATAACGTATAACGTTATGTAGCACTACGATATAACGTATAACGTTATGTAGCATTACGATATAACGTATAACGTTATGTAGCATTACGATATAACGTATAACGTTATGTAGCATTACGATATAACGTATAACGTTATGTAGCACTACGATATAACCTATAACGTTATGTAGCATTACGATATAACGTATAACGTTATGCAGCATTAAGATATAACTTATAACGTTATGTAGCATTACGTTATAACGTATAACGTTATGTAGCATTACGATATATCGTATAACGTTATGAAGTATTACGTTTTAACGTATGGCGTTATGTAGCATTACGATATTACGTATAACGTTATATGGTAATACGTTATAACGTATAACGTTATGTAGCATTACGATATAACGTATAACGTTATGTAGCACTACGATATAACGTATAACGTTATGTAGCATTACGATATAACGTATAACGTTATGTAGCATTACGATATAACGTATAACGTTATGTAGCATTACGATATAACGTATAACGTTATGTAGCATTACGATATAACGTATAACGTTATGTAGCATTACCATATAACGTATAACGTTATATGGTAATACGTTATAACGTATAACGATATGTAGCATTACGATATAACGTATAACGTTATGTAGCATTACGATATAACGTATAACGTTATGTAGCATTACGACATAACGTATAACGTTATGTAGCATTACGATATAACGTATAACGTTATGTAGCATTATGATATAGCGTATAACGTTATGTAGTATTGCGTTATAACCTATGGCGTTATGTAGCATTACGATATATCGTATAACGTTATGTAGTATTACGTTTTAACGTATGGCGTTATGTAGCATTACGATATAACGTATAACGTTCTGTAGCATTACGATATATCGTATAACGTTATGTAGCATTACGATATAACGTATAACGTTATGTAGCATTTCGATATAACGTATAACGTTATGTAGCATTACGATATAACGTATAACGTTATGTAGCATTTCGATATAACGTATAACGTTATGCAGCATTAAGATATAACTTATAACGTTATGTAGCATTACGTTATAACGTATAACGTTATGTAGCATTACGATATATCGTATAACGTTATGAAGTATTACGTTTTAACGTATGGCGTTATGTAGCATTACGATATTACGTATAACGTTATATGGTAATACGTTATAACGTATAACGTTATGTAGCATTACGATATAACGTATAACGTTATGTAGCACTACGATATAACGTATAACGTTATGTAGCATTACGATATAACGTATAACGTTATGTAGCATTACGATATAACGTATAACGTTATGTAGCATTACGATATAACGTATAACGTTATGTAGCATTACGATATAACGTATAACGTTATGTAGCATTACCATATAACGTATAACGTTATATGGTAATACGTTATAACGTATAACGTTATGTAGCATTACGATATAACGTATAACGTTATGTAGCATTACGATATAACGTATAACGTTATGTAGCACTACGATATAACGTATAACGTTCTGTAGCATTACGATATATCGTATAACGTTATGTAGCATTACGATATAACGTATAACGTTATGTAGCATTTCGATATAACGTATAACGTTATGTAGCATTACGATATAACGTATAACGTTATGTAGCATTTCGATATAACGTATAACGTTATGTAGCACTACGATATAACCTATAACGTTATGTAGCATTACGATATAACGTATAACGTTATGCAGCATTACGATATAACTTATAACGTTATGTAGCATTACGTTATAACGTATAACGTTATGTAGCATTACGATATAACGTATAACGTTATGCAGCATTACGATATAACTTATAACGTTATGTAGCATTACGTTATAACGTATAACGTTATGTAGCATTACGATGTAACGTATAACGTTATGTAGCATTACGATATAACGTATAACGTTATGTAGCATTACGATATAACGTATAACGTTATGTAGCATTACGATATAACGTATAACGTTATGTAGCACTACGATATAACGTATAACGTTATGTAGCATTACGATATAACGTATAACGTTATGTAGCATTACGATATAACGTATAACGTTATATAGTATTACGTTATAACGTATAACGTTATGTAGCATAACGATATAACGTATAACGTTATGTAGCACTACGATATAACCTATAACGTTATGTAGCATTACGATATAACGTATAACGTTATGCAGCATTACGATATAACTTATAACGTTATGTAGCATTACGTTATAACGTATAACGTTATGTAGCATTACGATATAACGAATAACGTTATGTAGCATTACGATATAACGTATAACGTTATGTAGCATTACGATATAACGTATAACGTTATGTAGCATTACGATATAACGTATAACATTATGTAGCACTACGATATAACGTATAACGTTATGTAGCATTACGATATAACGTATAAAGTTATGTAGCATTACGATATAACGTATAACGTTATATAGTATTACGTTATAACGTATAA
Organism: Bombus lapidarius; assembly: GCA_936014575.1. Lineage (NCBI taxonomy): Eukaryota > Metazoa > Arthropoda > Insecta > Hymenoptera > Apidae > Bombus > Bombus lapidarius. The sequence goes on from CAKXZU010000164.1 coordinate 20,881, forward strand.
CGTTATGTAGCATAACGATATAACGTATAACGTTATGTGGCACTACGATATAACGAATAACGATATATGGTAATACGTTATAACGTATAACGTTATGTAGCATTGCGATATAACGTATAACGTTGTGTAGCATTACGATATAACGTATAACGTTATATGGTAACACGTTAAAACGTATAACGTTATGTAGCATTACAATATGACGTATAACGTTATGTAGTATTACGTTTTAACGTATGGCGTTATGTAGCATTACGATATAACGTATAACGTTATATGGTAATACGTTATAACGTATAACGTTATGTAGCATTACGATATAACGTATAACGTTATGTGGCACTACGATATAACGAATAACGATATATGGTAATACGTTATAACGTATAACGTTATGTAGCAATGCGATATAACGTATAACGTTATGTAGCACTACGATATAACGTATAACGTTATGTAGCATTACGATATAACGTATAACGTTATGTAGCATTACGATATAACGTATAACGTTATGTAGCACTACGATATCACGTATAACGTTATGTAGCATTACGATATAACGTATAACGTTATGTAGCATTATTATATAACGTATAACGTTATGTAGCATTACGATATATCGTATAACGTCATGTAGCATTACGATATAACGTATAACGTTATATGGTAACACGTTAAAACGTATAACGTTATGTAGCATTACGATATAACGTATAACGTTATGTAGCACTACGATATAACGTATAACGTTATGTAGCATTATTATATAACGTATAACGTTATGTAGCATTACGATATATCGTATAACGTCATGTAGCATTACGATATAACGTATAACGTTATGTAGCATTACGATATAACGTATAACGATATATGGTAATACGTTATAACGTATAACGTTATGTAGCATTACGATGTAACGTATAACGTTATGTAGCATTACGATATAACGTATAACGTTATGTAGCATTACGATATAACGTATAACGTTATGTAACATTACGATATAACGTATAACGTTATGTAGCATTACGATATAACGTATAACGTTATATAGTATTACGTTATAACGTATAACGTTATGTAGCATAACGATATAACGTATAACGTTATGTAGCATTACGACATAACGTATAACGTTATGTAGCATTACGATATATCGTATAACGTTATATAGTATTACGTTATAACGTATAACGTTATGTAGCATAACGATATAACGTATAACGTTATGTAGCATTACGATATAACGAATAACGATATATGGTAATACGTTATAACGTATAACGTTATGTAGCATTACGAAATAACGTATAACGTTATGTAGCATTACGATATAACGTATAACGTTATGTAGCATTACGATATAACGTATAACGTTATATGGTAACACGTTAAAACGTATAACGTTATGTAGCATTACAATATGACGTATAACGTTATGTAGCATTACGATATAACGTATAACGTTATATGGTAACACGTTAAAACGTATAACGTTATGTAGCATTACAATATGACGTATAACGTTATGTAGTATTACGCTTTAACGTATGGCGTTATGTAGCATTACGATATAACGTATAATATTATATGGTAATACGTTATAATGTATAACGTTATGTAGCATTACGATATAACGTATAACGTTATGTAGCACTACGATATAACGTATAACGTTATGTAGCATTACGATATAACGTATAACGTTATATAGCATTACGATATAACGTATAACGTTATGTAGCATTATGATATAACGTATAACGTTATGCAGCATTACGATATAACGTATAACGTTATGTAGCATTACGATATAACGTATAACGTTATGTAGCATTACGATATAACGTATAACGTTATGTAGCACTACGATATAACGTATAACGTTATGTAGCATTACGATTTAACGTATAACGTTATATGGTAACACGTTAAAACGTATAACGTTATGTAGCATTACAATATGACGTATAACGTTATATGGTAATACGTTTTAACGTATGGCGTTATGTAGCATTACGATATAACGTATAACGTTATGTAGCATTATGATATAACGTATAACGTTATGCAGCATTACGATATAACGTATAACGTTATGTAGCATTACGATATAACGTATAACGTTATATGGTAACACGTTAAAACGTATAACGTTATGTAGCATTACAATATGACGTATAACGTTATGTAGTATTACGTTTTAACGTATGGCGTTATGTAGCATTACGATATAACGTATAATATTATATGGTAATACGTTATAATGTATAACGTTATGTAGCATTACGATATAACGTATAACGTTATGTAGCACTACGATATAACGTATAACGTTATGTAGCATTACGATATAACGTATAACGTTATGCAGCATTACGATATAACGTATAACGTTATGTAGCATTACGATATGACGTATAACGTTATGTAGTATTACGTTTTAACGTATGGCGTTATGTAGCATTACGATATAACGTATAATATTATATGGTAATACGTTATAACGTATAACGTTATGTAGCACTACGATATAACGTATAACGTTATGTAGCATTACGATATAACGTATAACGTTATATGGTAACACGTTAAAACGTATAACGTTATGTAGCATTACAATATGACGTATAACGTTATGTAGTATTACGTTTTAACGTATGGCGTTATGTAGCATTACGATATAACGTATAATATTATATGGTAATACGTTATAATGTATAACGTTATGTAGCATTACGATATAACGTATAACGTTATGTAGCACTACGATATAACGTATAACGTTATGTAGCATTACGATATAACGTATAACGTTATGCAGCATTACGATATAACGTATAACGTTATGTAGCATTACGATATAACGTATAACGTTATATGGTAACACGTTAAAACGTATAACGTTATGTAGCATTACAATATGACGTATAACGTTATGTAGTATTACGTTTTAACGTATGGCGTTATGTAGCATTACGATATAACGTATAATATTATATGGTAATACGTTATAATGTATAACGTTATGTAGCATTACGATATAACGTATAACGTTATGTAGCATTATGATATAACGTATAACGTTATGTAGCACTACGATATAACGTATAACGTTATGTAGCATTACGATATAACGTATAACGTTATATGGTAACACGTTAAAACGTATAACGTTATGTAGCATTACAATATGACGTATAACGTTATATGGTAATACGTTTTAACGTATGGCGTTATGTAGCATTACGATATAACGTATAACGTTATGCAGCATTACGATATAACGTATAACGTTATGTAGCATTACGATATAACGTATAACGTTATGTAGCATTACGATATAACGTATAACGTTATGTAGCACTACGATATAACGTATAACGTTATGTAGCAGTACGATATAACGTATAACGTTATATGGTAACACGTTAAAACGTATAACGTTATGTAGCATTGCAATATGACGTATAACGTTATATGGTAATACGTTCTAACGTATGGCGTTATGTAGCATTACGATATAACGTATAACGTTATATGGTAATACGTTATAACGTATAACGTTATGTAGCATTACGATATAACGTATAACGTTATGTAGCATTACGATATAACGTATAACGTTATGTAGTATTACGATATAACGTATAACGTTATATGGTAACACGTTAAAACGTATAACGTTATGTAGCATTACAATATGACGTATAACGTTATGTAGTATTACCTTTTAACGTATGGCGTTATGTAGCATTACGATATAACGTATAATATTATATGGTAATACGTTATAATGTATAACGTTATGTGGCATTACGATATAACGTATAACGTTATGTAGCACTACGATATCACGTATAACGTTATGTAGCATTACGATATAACGTATAACGTTATATAGCATTACGATATAACGTATAACGTTATGTAGCATTATGATATAACGTATAACGTTATGCAGCATTACGATATAACGTATAACGTTATGTAGCATTACGATATAACGTATAACGTTATGTAGCATTACGATATAACGTATAACGTTATGTAGCACTACGATATAACGTATAACGTTATGTAGCATTACGATATAACGTATAACGTTATATGGTAACACGTTAAAACGTATAACGTTATGTAGCATTACAATATGACGTATAACGTTATATGGTAATACGTTTTAACGTATGGCGTTATGTAGCATTACGATATAACGTATAACGTTATATGGTAATACGTTATAACGTATAACGTTATGTAGCATTACGATATAACGTATAACGTTATGTAGCATTACGATATAACGTATAACGTTATGTAGCATTACGATATAACGTATAACGTTATGTAGCATTACGATACAACGTATAACGTTATGTAGCATTACGATGTAACGAATAACGATATATGGTAATACGTTATAACGTATAACGTTATGTAGCATTACGATATAACGTATAACGTTATGTAGCATTACGATATAACGTATAACGTTATGTAGCACTACGATATAACGTATAACGTTATGTAGCATTACGATATAACGTATAACGTTATGTAGCATTACGATATAACGTATAACGTTATGTAGCATTACGATATAACGAATAACGATATATGGTAATACGTTATAACGTATAACGTTATGTAGCATTACGATATAACGTATAACGTTATGTAGCATTACGATATAACGTATAACGTTATGTAGCATTACGATATAACGTATAACGTTATATGATAACACGTTAAAACGTATAACGTTATGTAGCATTACAATATGACGTATAACGTTATGTAGTATTACGTTTTAACGTATGGCGTTATGTAGCATTACGATATAACGTATAACATTATATGGTAATACGTTATAACGTATAACGTTATGTAGCATTACGATATAACGTATAACGTTATGTAGCACTACGATATAACGTATAACGTTATGTAGCATTACGATATAACGTATAACGTTATATAGCATTACGATATAACGTATAACGTTATGTAGCATTATGATATAACGTATAACGTTATGCAGCATTACGATATAACGTATAACATTATGTAGCATTACGATATAACGTATAACTTTATATAGTATTACGTTATAACGTATAACGTTATGTAGCATTACGTTATAACGTATAACGTTATGTAGCATTACCATATAACGTATAACGTTATGTAGCACTACGATATAACGTATAACGTTATGTAGCATTACAATATGACGTATAACGTTATGTAGTAATACGTTTTAACGTATGGCGTTATGTTGCATTACGATATAACGTATAACGTTATGTAGCACTACGATATAACGTATAACGTTATGTAGCATTACGATATAACGTATAACGTTATATAGCATTACGATATAACGTATAACGTTATGTAGCATTATGATATAACGTATAACGTTATGCAGCATTACGATATAACGTATAACGTTATGTAGCATTACGATATAACGTATAACTTTATATAGTATTACGTTATAACGTATAACGTTATGTAGCATTGCGATATAACGTATAACGTTATGTAGCATTACGATATAACGTATAACGTTATATGGTAACACGTTAAAACGTATAACGTTATGAAGCATTACAATATGACGTATAACGTTATGTAGTATTACGTTTTATCGTATGGCGTTATGTAGCATTACGATATAACGTATAACGTTATATGGTAATACGTTATAACGTATAACGTTATGTAGCATTACGATATAACGTATAACGTTATGTAGCACTACGATATAACGTATAACGTTATCTAGCATTACGATATAACGTATAACGTTATGTAGCATTATTATATAACGTATAACGTTATGTAGCATTACGATATATCGTATAACGTCATGTAGCATTACGATATAACGTATAACGTTATATGGTAACACGTTAAAACGTATAACGTTATGTAGCATTACAATATGACGTATAACGTTATGTAGTACTACGTTTTAACGTATGGCGTTATGTAGCATTACGATATAACGTATAACGTTATATGGTAATACGTTATAACGTATAACGATATGTAGCATTACGATATAACGTATAACGTTATGCAGCACTACGATATAACGTATAACGTTATGTAGCATTACGATATAACGTATAACGTTATGTAGCATTATTATATAGCGTATAACGTTATATAGCATTACGATATAACGTTTAACGTTATGCAGCATTACGATATAACGTATAACATTATGTAGCATTACGATATAACGTATAACTTTATATAGTATTACGTTATAACGTATAACGTTATGTAGCATTACGTTATAACGTATAACGTTATGTAGCATTACGATATAACGTATAACGTTATGTAGCACTACGATATAACGTATAACGTTATGTAGCATTACAATATGACGTATAACGTTATGTAGTAATACGTTTTAACGTATGGCGTTATGTTGCATTACGATATAACGTATAACGTTATGTAGCACTACGATATAACGTATAACGTTATGTAGCATTACGATATAACGTATAACGTTATATAGCATTACGATATAACGTATAACGTTATATGGTAACACGTTAAAACGTATAACGTTATGTAGCATTACAATATGACGTATAACGTTATGTAGTACTACGTTCTAACGTATGGCGTTATGTAGCATTACAATATAACGTATAACGTTATATGGTAATACGTTATAACGTATAACGATATGTAGCATTACGATATAGCGTATAACGTTATGCAGCACTACGATATAACGTATAACGTTATGTAGCATTACGATATAACGTATAACGTTATGTAGCATTATTATATAGCGTATAACGTTATGTAGCATTACGATATATCGTATAACGTCATGTAGCATTACGATATAACGTATAACGTTATGTAGCATTACGATATAACGTATAACGTTATGTAGCATTATTATATAACGTATAACGTTATGTAGCATTACGATATATCGTATAACGTCATGTAGCATTACGATATAACGTATAACGTTATATGGTAACACGTTAAAACGTATAACGTTATGTAGCATTACAATATGACGTATAACGTTATGTAGTACTACGTTCTAACGTATGGCGTTATGTAGCATTACAATATAACGTATAACGTTATATGGTAATACGTTATAACGTATAACGATATGTAGCATTACGATATAGCGTATAACGTTATGCAGCACTACGATATAACGTATAACGTTATGTAGCATTACGATATAACGTATAACGTTATGTAGCATTATTATATAGCGTATAACGTTATGTAGCATTACGATATATCGTATAACGTCATGTAGCATTACGATATAACGTATAACGTTATGTAGCATTACGATATAACGTATAACGTTATGTAGAAATACGATATAACGTATAACGTTATGTAGCATTACGATATAACGTATAACGTTATGTAGCATTACGATATAACGTATAACGTTATGTAACATTACGATATAACGTATAACGTTATGCAGCATTACGGTATAACGTATAACGTTATGCAGCATTACGATATAACGTATAACGTTATGTAGTATTACGTTATAACGTATGGCGTTATGTAGCATTACGATATAACGTATAACGTTATGTAGCATAACGATATAACGCATAACGATATGTAGCATTACGATATAACGTATAACGTTATGTAGCATTACGATATAACGTATAACGTTATGTAGCATTACGATATAACGTATGGCGTTATGTAGCATTACGATATAACGTATAACGTTATGTAGCATTATGATATAACGTATAACGTTATGCAGCATAACGATATAAGGTATAACGTTATGCAGCATTACGATATAACGTATAACGTTATGCAGCATTACGATATAGCGTATAACGTTATGCAGCATTACGATATAACGTGTAACGTTATGCAGCATTACGATATAACGTTATGCAGCTTTACGATATAACGTATAACGTTATGTAGCATTACGATATAACGTATAACGTTATGTAGCATTACTATATAACGTGTAACCTTATGTAGCATTACGATATAACGTATAACGTTATGTAGTATTACGTTATAACGTATAACGTTATGTAGCATAACGATATAACGCATAACGATATGTAGCATTACGATATAACGTATAACGTTATGTAGCATTACGATATAACGTATAACGTTATGTAGCATTACGATATAACGTATAACGTTATGTAGCATTACGATATAACGTATAACGTTATGTAGTATTACGTTATAACGTATGGCGTTATGTAGCATTACGATATAACGTATAACGTTATGTAGTATTACGTTTTAACGTATGGCGTTATGTAGCATTACGATATAACGTATAACGTTATGTAGCATTACGATATAACGTATAACGTTATGTAGCACTACGATATAACGTATAACGTTATGTAGCATTACGATATAACGTATAACGTTATATGGTAACACGTTAAAACGTATAACGTTATGTAGCATTACAATATGACGTATAACGTTATGTAGTATTACGTTTTAACGTATGGCGTTATGTAGCATTACGATATAACGTATAACGTTATGTAGCACTACGATATAACGTATAACGTTATGTAGCATTACGATATAACGTATAACGTTATGTAGCATTACGATACAACGTATAACGTTATGTAGCATTATGATATAACGTATAACGTTATGCAGCATTACGATATAACGTATAACGTTATGTAGCATTACGATATAACGTATAACGTTATGTAGCATAACGATATAAGGTATAACGTTATGTAGCATTACGATATAACGTATAACGTTATATAGCATTACGATACAACGTATAACGTTATGTAGCATTACGATGTAACGAATAACGATATATGGTATTACGTTATAACGTATAACGTTATGTAGCATTACGATATAACGTATAACGTTATGTAGCATTACGATATAACGTATAACGTTATGTAGCACTACGATATAACGTATGACGTTATGTAGCATTACGACATAACGTATAACGTTATGTAGCATTACGATATATCGTATAACGTTATATAGTATTACGTTATAACGTATAACGTTATGTAGCATAACGATATAACGTATAACGTTATGTAGCATTACGATATAACGAATAACGATATATGGTAATACGTTATAACGTATAACGTTATGTAGCATTGCGATATAACGTATAACGTTATGTAGCATTACGATATAACGTATAACGTTATGTAGCATTACGATATAACGTATAACGTTATATGATAACACGTTAAAACGTATAACGTTATGTAGCATTACAATATGACGTATAACGTTATGTAGTATTACGTTTTAACGTATGGCGTTATGTAGCATTACGATATAACGTATAACATTATATGGTAATACGTTATAACGTATAACGTTATGTAGCATTACGATATAACGTATAACGTTATGTAGCACTGCGATATAACGTATAACGTTATGTAGCATTACGATATAACGTATAACGTTATATAGCATTACGATATAACGTATAACGTTATGTAGCATTATGATATAACGTATAACGTTATGCAGCATTACGATATAACGTATAACATTATGTAGCATTACGATATAACGTATAACTTTATATAGTATTACGTTATAACGTATAACGTTATGTAGCATTACGTTATAACGTATAACGTTATGTAGCATTACGATATAACGTATAACGTTATGTAGCACTACGATATAACGTATAACGTTATGTAGCATTACAATATGACGTATAACGTTATGTAGTAATACGTTTTAACGTATGGCGTTATGTTGCATTACGATATAACGTATAACGTTATGTAGCACTACGATATAACGTATAACGTTATGTAGCATTACGATATAACGTATAACGTTATATAGCATTACGATATAACGTATAACGTTATGTAGCGTTATGATATAACGTATAACGTTATGCAGCATTACGATATAACGTATAACGTTATGTAGCATTACGATATAACGTATAACTTTATATAGTATTACGTTATAACGTATAACGTTATGTAGCATTGCGATATAACGTATAACGTTATGTAGCATTACGATATAACGTATAACGTTATATGGTAACACGTTAAAACGTATAACGTTATGTAGCATTACAATATGACGTATAACGTTATGTAGTATTACGTTTTATCGTATGGCGTTATGTAGCATTACGATATAACGTATAACGTTATATGGTAATACGTTATAACGTATAACGTTATGTAGCATTACGATATAACGTATAACGTTATGTAGCACTACGATATAACGTATAACGATATCTAGCATTACGATATAACGTATAACGTTATGTAGCATTATTATATAACGTATAACGTTATGTAGCATTACGATATATCGTATAACGTCATGTAGCATTACGATATAACGTATAACGTTATATGGTAACACGTTAAAACGTATAACGTTATGTAGCATTACAATATGACGTATAACGTTATGTAGTACTACGTTTTAACGTATGGCGTTATGTAGCATTACGATATAACGTATAACGTTATATGGTAATACGTTATAACGTATAACGATATGTAGCATTACGATATAACGTATAACGTTATGCAGCACTACGATATAACGTATAACGTTATGTAGCATTACGATATAACGTATAACGTTATGTAGCATTATTATATAGCGTATAACGTTATGTAGCATTACGATATATCGTATAACGTCATGTAGCATTACGATATAACGTATAACGTTATGTAGCATTACGATATAACGTATAACGTTATGTAGAAATACGATATAACGTATAACGTTATGTAGCATTACGATATAACGTATAACGTTATGTAGCATTACGATATAACGTATAACGTTATGTAACATTACGATATAACGTATAACGTTATGCAGCATTACGATATAACGTATATCGTTATGCAGCATTACGATATAACGTATAACGTTATGCAGCATTACGATATAACGTATAACGTTATGCAGCATTACGATATAACGTATAACGTTATGCAGCATTACGATATAACGTGTAACGTTATGCAGCATTACGATATAACGTATAACGTTATGCAGCATTACGATATAACGTATAACGTTATGTAGCATTACGATATAACGTATAACGTTATGTAGCATTACTATATAACGTGTAACCTTATGTAGCATTACGATATAACGTATAACGTTATGTAGCATAACGATATAACGTATAACGATATGTAGCATTACGATATAACGTATAACGTTATGTAGCATTACGATATAACGTATAACGTTATGTAGCATTACGATATAACGTATAACGTTATGTAGCATTACGATATAACGTATAACGTTATGTAGTATTACGTTATAACGTATGGCGTTATGTAGCATTACGATATAACGTATAACGTTATGTAGTATTACGTTTTAACGTATGGCGTTATGTAGCATTACGATATAACGTATAACGTTATGTAGCATTACGATATAACGTATAACGTTATGTAGCACTACGATATAACGTATAACGTTATGTAGCATTACGATATAACGTATAACGTTATGTAGCACTACGATATAACGTATAACGTTATGTAGCATTACGATATAACGTATAACGTTATATGGTAACACGTTAAAACGTATAACGTTATGTAGCATTACAATATGACGTATAACGTTATGTAGTATTACGTTTTAACGTATGGCGTTATGTAGCATTACGATATAACGTATAACGTTATGTAGCATTACGATATAACGTATAACGTTATGTAGTATTACGTTATAACGTATGGCGTTATGTAGCATTACGATATAACGTATAACGTTATGTAGTATTACGTTTTAACGTATGGCGTTATGTAGCATTACGATATAACGTATAACGTTATGTAGCATTACGATATAACGTATAACGTTATGTAGCACTACGATATAACGTATAACGTTATGTAGCATTACGATATAACGTATAACGTTATATGGTAACACGTTAAAACGTATAACGTTATGTAGCATTACGATATAACGTATAACTTTATATAGTATTACGTTATAACGTATAACTTTATGTAGCATTACGTTATAACGTATAACGTTATGTAGCATTACGATATAACGTATAACGTTATATGGTAACACGTTAAAACGTATAACGTTATGTAGCATTACAATATGACGTATAACGTTATGTAGTATTACGTTCTAACGTATGGCGTTATGTAGCATTACGATATAACGTATACCGTTATATGGTAATACGTTATAACGTATAACGTTATGTAGCATTACGATATAACGTATAACGTTATGTAGCACTACGATATAACGTATAACGTTATGTAGCATTACGATATAACGTATAACGTTATGTAGCATTACGATATAACGTATAACGTTATGTAGCATTATGATATAACGTATAACGTTATGCAGCATTACGATATAACGTATAACGTTATGTAGCATTACGATATAACGTATAACGTTATGCAGCATTACGATATAACGTATAACGTTATGTAGCATTACAATATGACGCATAACGTTATGTAGTATTACGTTCTAACGTATGGCGTTATGTAGCATTACGATATAACGTATAACGTTATATGGTAATACGTTATAACGTATAACGTTATGTAGCATTACGATATAACGTATAACGTTATATGGTAATAGGTTATAACGTATAACGTTATGTAGCATTACGATATAACGTATAACGTTATATGGTAATACGTTATAACGTATAACGTTTTGTAGCATTACGATATAACGTATAACGTTATATGGTAATACGTTATAACGTATAACGTTATGTAGCATTACGATATAACGTATAACGTTATGCAGCATAACCATATAACGTATAACGTTATGTAGCATTACGATATAACGTATAACGTTATGCAGCATTACGATATAACGTATAACGTTATGCAGCATTACGATATAACGTATGACGTTATGCAGCATTACGATATAACGTATAACGTTATGCAGCATTACGATATAACGTATAACGTTATGCAGCATTACGATATAACGTATAACGTTATGCAGCATTACAATATAACGTATAACGTTATGCAGCATTACGATATAACGTATAACGTTATGCAGCATTACGATATAACGTATAACGTTATGCAGTATTACGTTATAACGTATAACGTTATGTAGCATTACGATATAACGTATAACGTTATGTAGCATTACGATATAACGTATAACGTTATGTAGCAATACGATATAACGTATAACGTTATGTAGCATTACGATATAACGTATAACGTTATGTAGCATTACGATATAACGTATAACGTTATGTAGTATTACGTTATAACGTATGGCGTTATGTAGCATAACGATACAACGTATAACGTTATGTAGTTTTACGATATAACGTATAATGTTATATGGCAATACGTTATAACGTATAACGTTATGTAGCATTACGATATAACGTATAACGTTATGCAGCATTACGATATAACGTATAACGTTATGTAGCATTAGGATATAACGTATAACTTTATATAGTATTACGTTATAACGTATAACGTTATGTAGCATTACGATATAACGTATAACGTTATGTAGTATTACGTTATAACGTATGGCGTTATGTAGCATAACGATATAACGTATAACGTTATGTAGCATTACGATATAACGTATAACGTTATGTAGCATTACGATATAACGTATAACGTTATGTAGCATTACGATATAACGTATAAGGATATGTAGCATTAGGATATAACGTATAACGTTATGCAGCATTACGATATAACGTATAACATTATATAGCATTACGATATAACGTGTAACGTTATGTAGCATTACGATATAACGTATAACGTTATGTAGCATTACGATATAACGTATAACGATATGTAGCATTAGGATATAACGTATAACGATATGCAGCATTACGATATAACGTATAACGTTATATAGCATTACGATATAACGTGTAACGTTATGTAGCATTACGATATAACGGATAACGTTATGTAGCATTACGATATAACGTATAACGTTATGTAGAATTACTATATAACGTATGGCGTTATGTAGCATTACGATATAACGTATAACGTTATGTAGCATTACGATATAACGTATAACTTTATATAGTATTACGTTATAACGTATAACGTTATGTAGCATTACGTTATATCGTATAAAGTTATGTAACATTACGATATAACATATGAAGTTATGTAGCATTACGATATAACGTATAACGTTATGTAGCATTACGATATACCGTATAACGTTATGTAGCATTACGATATAACGTATAACGTTATGTGGCATAACGATATAACGTATAAAGTTATGTAGCATAACGATATATCATATGAAGTTATGTAGCATTACGATATAACGTATAACGTTACGAAGCATTACGATATAACGTATAACGTTATGTAGCATTACGATATAACGCATAACGTTATGTAGCATTACGATATAACGTATAACGTTACGAAGCATTACGATATAACGTATAACGTTATGTAGCATTACGATATAACGTATAACGTAATGTAGCATTACGATATAACGTATAACGTTATGTAGCATTACGATATAACGTATAACGTTATGTAGCATTACGATATAACGTATAACGATATGTAGCATTAGGATATAACGTATAACGTTATGCAGCATTACGATATAACGTATAACGTTATGTAGCATTACGATATAACGTATAACGTTATGTAGAATTACTATATAACGTATGGCGTTATGTAGCATTACGATATAACGTATAACGTTATGTAGCATTACGATATAACGTATAACGTTATATGGTAATACGTTATAACGTATAACGTTATGTAGCATTACGATATAACGTATAACGTTATGCAGCATTACGATATAACGTATAACGTTATGTAGCATTACAATATGACGCATAACGTTATGTAGTATTACGTTCTAACGTATGGCGTTATGTAGCATTACGATATAACGTATAACGTTATATGGTAATACGTTATAACGTATAACGTTATGTAGCATTACGATATAACGTATAACGTTATATGGTAATAGGTTATAACGTATAACGTTATGTAGCATTACGATATAACGTATAACGTTATATGGTAATACGTTATAACGTATAACGTTTTGTAGCATTACGATATAACGTATAACGTTATATGGTAATACGTTATAACGTATAACGTTATGTAGCATTACGATATAACGTATAACGTTATGCAGCATAACCATATAACGTATAACGTTATGTAGCATTACGATATAACGTATAACGTTATGCAGCATTACGATATAACGTATAACGTTATGCAGCATTACGATATAACGTATGACGTTATGCAGCATTACGATATAACGTATAACGTTATGCAGCATTACGATATAACGTATAACGTTATGCAGCATTACGATATAACGTATAACGTTATGCAGCATTACAATATAACGTATAACGTTATGCAGCATTACGATATAACGTATAACGTTATGCAGCATTACGATATAACGTATAACGTTATGCAGTATTACGTTATAACGTATAACGTTATGTAGCATTACGATATAACGTATAACGTTATGTAGCATTACGATATAACGTATAACGTTATGTAGCAATACGATATAACGTATAACGTTATGTAGCATTACGATATAACGTATAACGTTATGTAGCATTACGATATAACGTATAACGTTATGTAGTATTACGTTATAACGTATGGCGTTATGTAGCATAACGATACAACGTATAACGTTATGTAGTTTTACGATATAACGTATAATGTTATATGGCAATACGTTATAACGTATAACGTTATGTAGCATTACGATATAACGTATAACGTTATGCAGCATTACGATATAACGTATAACGTTATGTAGCATTAGGATATAACGTATAACTTTATATAGTATTACGTTATAACGTATAACGTTATGTAGCATTACGATATAACGTATAACGTTATGTAGTATTACGTTATAACGTATGGCGTTATGTAGCATAACGATATAACGTATAACGTTATGTAGCATTACGATATAACGTATAACGTTATGTAGCATTACGATATAACGTATAACGTTATGTAGCATTACGATATAACGTATAAGGATATGTAGCATTAGGATATAACGTATAACGTTATGCAGCATTACGATATAACGTATAACATTATATAGCATTACGATATAACGTGTAACGTTATGTAGCATTACGATATAACGTATAACGTTATGTAGCATTACGATATAACGTATAACGATATGTAGCATTAGGATATAACGTATAACGATATGCAGCATTACGATATAACGTATAACGTTATATAGCATTACGATATAACGTGTAACGTTATGTAGCATTACGATATAACGGATAACGTTATGTAGCATTACGATATAACGTATAACGTTATGTAGAATTACTATATAACGTATGGCGTTATGTAGCATTACGATATAACGTATAACGTTATGTAGCATTACGATATAACGTATAACTTTATATAGTATTACGTTATAACGTATAACGTTATGTAGCATTACGTTATATCGTATAAAGTTATGTAACATTACGATATAACATATGAAGTTATGTAGCATTACGATATAACGTATAACGTTATGTAGCATTACGATATACCGTATAACGTTATGTAGCATTACGATATAACGTATAACGTTATGTGGCATAACGATATAACGTATAAAGTTATGTAGCATAACGATATATCATATGAAGTTATGTAGCATTACGATATAACGTATAACGTTACGAAGCATTACGATATAACGTATAACGTTATGTAGCATTACGATATAACGCATAACGTTATGTAGCATTACGATATAACGTATAACGTTACGAAGCATTACGATATAACGTATAACGTTATGTAGCATTACGATATAACGTATAACGTAATGTAGCATTACGATATAACGTATAACGTTATGTAGCATTACGATATAACGTATAACGTTATGTAGCATTACGATATAACGTATAACGATATGTAGCATTAGGATATAACGTATAACGTTATGCAGCATTACGATATAACGTATAACGTTATGTAGCATTACGATATAACGTATAACGTTATGTAGAATTACTATATAACGTATGGCGTTATGTAGCATTACGATATAACGTATAACGTTATGTAGCATTACGATATAACGTATAACGTTATATGGTAATACGTTATAACGTTTAACGTTATGTAGCAATACGATATAACGTATAACGTTATGTAGCATTACGATATAACGTATAACGTTATGTAGCATTACGTTATAACGTATAACGTTATGTATCATTACGATATAACGTATAACGTTATGTAGCATTACGATATAACGTATAACGTTATGCAGCATTACGATATAACGTATAACGTTATGCAGCATTACGATATAACGTATAACGTTATGTAGCATTACGATATAACGTATAAAGTTATGCAGCATTACGATATAACGTATAACGTTATGCAGCATTACGATATAACGTATAACGTTATGCAGCATTACGATATAACGTATAACGTTATGCAGCATTACGATATAACGTATAACGTTATGCAGCATTACGATATAATGTATAACGTTATGCAGTATTACGATATAACTTATAACGTTATGTAGCATTACGATATAACGTATAACGTTATGTAGCATTACGATATAACGTATAACGTTATGTAGCATTACTATATAACGTATAACCTTATGTAGCATTACGATATAACGTATAACGTTATGTAGTATTACGTTATAACGTATAACGTTATGCAGCATAACGATATAACGTATAACGTTATGTAGCATTACGATATAACTTATAACGTTATGTAGCATTACGATATAACGTATAACGTTATGTAGCATTACGATATAACGTATAACGTTATGTAGTATTACGATATAACGTATAACGTTACGAAGCATTTCGATATACCGTATAACGTTATGTAGCATAACGATATAACGTATAACGTTATATGGTAATACGTTATAACGTATAACGTTATGTAGTATTACGATATAACGTATAAAGTTATGCAGCATTACGATATAACGTATAACGTTATGCAGCATTACGATATAACGTATAACGTTATGCAGCATTACGATATAACGTATAACGTTATGCAGCATTACGATATAACGTATAACGTTATGCAGCATTACGATATAATGTATAACGTTATGCAGTATTACGATATAACTTATAACGTTATGTAGCATTACGATATAACGTATAACGTTATGTAGCATTACGATATAACGTATAACGTTATGTAGCATTACTATATAACGTATAACCTTATGTAGCATTACGATATAACGTATAAAGTTATGCAGCATTACGTTATAACGTATAACGTAATGTAGTATTACGTTATATCGTATAAAGTTATGTGGCATAACGATATAACGTATAAAGTTATGTATCATAACGATATATCATATGAAGTTATGTAGCATTACGATATAACGTATAACGTTACGAAGCATTACGATATAGCGTATAACGTTATGTAGCATTACGATATAACGCATAACGTTATGTAGCATTACGATATAACGTATAACGTTACGAAGCATTACGATATAACGTATAACGTTATGTAGCATTACGATATATCGCATAACGTTATGTAGCATTACGATATAACGTATAACGTTATGTAGCATTACGATATAACGTATAACGTTATGTAGCATTACGATATAACGTATAACGTTATGTAGCATTACGAAATAACGTATGACGTTATGTAGCATTACGATGTAAAGTATAACGTTATGTAGAATTACGATATAACGTATAACGTTATGTAGCATTACGATATAACGTATAACTTTATGTAACATTACGATATAACGTATAACGTTATGTAGCAATACGATATAACGTATAACGTTATATGGTAATACGTTATAACGTATAACGTTATGTAGCAATACGATATAACGTATAACGTTATATAGTATTACGATATAAGGTATATCGTTATATAGTATTACGTTATATCGTATAACGTTATGTAGTATTACACTATAACGTATAAAGCTATGTAGCATTACGATATAACGTATAACGTTATGTAGCATAACGATATAACGTATAACGTTATATGGTAATACGTTATAACGTATAACGTTATGTAGTATTAAGTTATAACGTATAACGTTATGTAGTATTACGTTATAACGTACAACGTTATGTAGTAATACGATATAACGTGTATGTCATGTAGCATTACGATAAAACGTATAACGTTATGTATCATAACGATATAACGTATAACGTCATGTAGCATAACGATATAACGTAAACGTTATGTAGCATTATGATATAACGTATAACGTTATATGCTAATACGTTATATCGTATAATGTTATGTAGCATTACGATATAACGTATAACGCTATGTAGCATTACGATATCACGTATAACGTTATGTAGCATTACGATATAACGTATAACGCTATGTAGTATTACGTTATAACGTATAACGTTATGTAGCATAACGATATAACGTATAACGCTATGTAGCATTACGATATAACATATGAAGTTATGTAGCATTACGATATAACGTATAACGTTGCGAAGCATTGCGATATACCGTATAACGTTATGTAGCATAACGATATAACGTATAACGTTATATGGTAATACGTTATAACGTATAACGTTATGTAGTATTAAGTTATAACGTATAACGTTATGTAGTATTACGTTATGTCGTATAAAGTTATGTAGCATTACGATATAACATATGAAGTTATGTAGCATTACGATATAACGTATAACGTTATGTAGCATTACGATTTAACGTATAACGTTATGTAGCATTACGAAATAACGTATGACGTTATGTAGCATTACCATATAACGTACAACGTTATGTAGCATTACGATATAACGTATAACGTTATGTAGCATTACGATATAACGTATAACGTTATGTAACATTACGATATAACGTATAACGTTATGTAGCATTACGATATAACGTATAACGTTATGTAGCATTACGTTATAACGAATTACGTTATATAGTATTACGTTATAACGTATGACGTTATGTAGCTTAACGACATAACGTATAGCGTTATGTACCATTACGATAGAACGTATAACGTTATGTAGCACTACGTTATAACGTATAACGATATGTAGCATTACGATATAACGTATAACGTTATGTAGCATTACGATATAACGCATAACGTTATGTAGCATTACGATATAAGGTATATCGTTATATAGTATTACGTTATATCGTATAACGTTATGTAGTATTACGATATAACGAATTACGTTATATAGTATTACGTTATAACGTATGACGTTATGTAGCTTAACGACATAACGTATAGCGTTATGTAGCATTACGACATAACGTATAATGTTATGGAGCACTACGATATAAGGTATAAAGTTATGTAGCATAACGATATAACGTATAACGATATGTAGCATTACAATATACGGTATAACGTTATGTAGCATAACGATATAACGTATAACGTTATATGGTAATGCGTTATAACGTATAACGTTATGTAGCATTACGATATAATGTATAACGTTATGTGGCATTACGATATAACGTATAACGTAATGTAGCATATCGATATAACGTATAACGTTATATAGCATTACGTTATAACGTATAACGTTATGTAGTATTACGTTATAACGGATAACGTTATGTAGTATTACGTTATAACGTATAACGTTATGTAGTATTACGATATAACGTGTATGTTATGTAGCATTACGAAATAACGTATGACGTTATGTAGCATTACGATATAACGTACAACGTTATGTAGCATTACGATATAACGTATAACGTTATGTAGCATTACGATATAACGTATAACGTTATGTAACATTACGATATAACGTATAACGTTATGTAGCATTACGATATAACGTATAACGTAATGTAGCATATCGATATAACGTATAACGTTATATAGCATTACGTTATAACGTATAACGTTATGTAGTATTACGTTATAACGTATAACGTTATGTAACATTACGATATAACGTATAACGTTATGTAGCATTACGATATAACGTATAACGTTATGTAGTATTACGTTATAACGAATTACGTTATATAGTATTACGTTATAACGTATGATGTTATGTAGCATTACGATATAACGTATAACGTTATGTAGCATTACGATATAACGTATAACGTTATGTAACATTACGATATAACGTATAACGTTATGTAGCATTACGATATAACGTATAACGTTATGTAGCATTACGTTATAACGAATTACGTTATATAGTATTACGTTATAACGTATGATGTTATGTAGCTTAACGACATAACGTATAGCGTTATGTACCATTACGATAGAACGTATAACGTTATGTAGCACTACGTTATAACGTATAACGATATGTAGCATTACGATATAACGTATAACGTTATGTAGCTTTACGATATAACGCATAACGTTATGTAGCATTACGATATAAGGTATATCGTTATATAGTATTACGTTATATCGTATAACGTTATGTAGTGTTACGATATAACGAATTACGTTATATAGTATTACGTTATAACGTATGACGTTATGTAGCTTAACGACATAACGTATAGCGTTATGTAGCATTACGACATAACGTATAATGTTATGTAGCACTACGATATAAGGTATAAAGTTATGTAGCATTACGATATAACGTATAACGATATGTAGCATTACAATATACGGTATAACGTTATGTAGCATAACGATATAACGTATAACGTTATATGGTAATGCGTTATAACGTATAACGTTATGTAGCATTACGATATAATGTATAACGTTATGTGGCATTACGATATAACGTATAACGTAATGTAGCATATCGATATAACGTATAACGTTATATAGTATTACGTTATAACGTATAACGTTATGTAGTATTATGTTATAACGGATAACGTTATGTAGTATTACGTTATAACGTATAACGTTATGTAGTATTACGATATAACGTGTATGTTATGTAGCATTACGATATAACGTATAACGTTATGTAGCATAACGATATAACGTATAACGTTATGTAGCATTACGATATAACCTTTAACGTTATGTAGCATTACGATATAGCGTATGACGTTATGTAACATTACGATATAACGTATAACGTTATGTAGCATTACGATTTAACGTATAACGTTATGTAGCATTACGAAATAACGTATGACGTTATGTAGCATTACCATATAACGTACAACGTTATGTAGCATTACGATATAACGTATAACGTTATGTAGCATTACGATATAACGTATAACGTTATGTAACATTACGATATAACGTATAACGTTATGTAGCATTACGATATAACGTATAACGTTATGTAGCATTACGTTATAACGAATTACGTTATATAGTATTACGTTATAACGTATGACGTTATGTAGCTTAACGACATAACGTATAGCGTTATGTACCATTACGATAGAACGTATAACGTTATGTAGCACTACGTTATAACGTATAACGATATGTAGCATTACGATATAACGTATAACGTTATGTAGCATTACGATATAACGCATAACGTTATGTAGCATTACGATATAAGGTATATCGTTATATAGTATTACGTTATATCGTATAACGTTATGTAGTATTACGATATAACGAATTACGTTATATAGTATTACGTTAGAACGTATGACGTTATGTAGCTTAACGACATAACGTATAGCGTTATGTAGCATTACGACATAACGTATAATGTTATGTAGCACTACGATATAAGGTATAAAGTTATGTAGCATTACGATATAACGTATAACGATATGTAGCATTACAATATACGGTATAACGTTATGTAGCATAACGATATAACGTATAACGTTATATGGTAATGCGTTATAACGTATAACGTTATGTAGCATTACGATATAATGTATAACGTTATGTGGCATTACGATATAACGTATAACGTAATGTAGCATATCGATATAACGTATAACGTTATATAGTATTACGTTATAACGAATTACGTTATATAGCATTACGTTATAACGTATGACGTTATGTAGCTTAACGACATAACGTATAGCGTTATGTACCATTACGATAGAACGTATAACGTTATGTAGCACTACGTTATAACGTATAACGTTATGTAGCATTGCGATATACCGTATAACGTTATGTAGCATTACGATATAGCGTATGACGTTATGTAACATTACGATATAACGTATAACGTTATGTAGCATTACGTTATAACGAATTACGTTATATAGCATTACGTTATAACGTATGACGTTATGTAGCTTAACGACATAACGTATAGCGTTATGTACCATTACGATAGAACGTATAACGTTATGTAGCACTACGTTATAACGTATAACGTTATGTAGCATTGCGATATACCGTATAACGTTATGTAGCATAACGATATAACGTATAACGTTATATGGTAATACGTTATAACGTATAACGTTATGTAGTATTAAGTTATAACGTATAACGTTATGTAGTATTACGTTATATCGTATAAAGTTATGTAGCATTACGATATGACATATGAAGTTATGTAGCCTTACGATATAACGTATAACGATATGTAGCATTACGATTTAACGTATAACGTTATGTAGCATAACGAAATAATGTATGACGTTATGTAGCATTACGATATAACGTATAACGTTATGTAGCATTACGATATAACGTATAACGTTATGTAGCATTACGATATAACGTATAACGTTATGTAACATTACGATATAACGTATAACGTTATGTAGCATTACGATATAACGTATAACGTTAGGTAGCAATACGATATAACGTATAACGTTATGTAGCATTACGATATAAGGTATATCGTTATATAGTATTACGTTATATCGTATAACGTTATGTAGTATTACGATATAACGTATAACGTTATGTAGCATTACGATATAACGTATAACGTTATGTAGCATTACGTTATAACGAATTACGTTATATAGTATTACGTTATATCGTATGACGTTATGTAGCTTAACGACATAACGTATAGCGTTATGTAGCACTACGATATAAGGTATAACGTTATGTAGCATTACGATATAACGTATAACGTTATGTAACATTACGATATAACGTATAACGTTATGTAGCATTACGTTATAACGAATTACGTTATATAGTATTACGTTATAACGTATGACGTTATGTAGCTTAACGACATAACGTATAGCGTTATGTAGCATTACGATAGAACGTGTAACGTTATGTAGCACTACGATATAACGTATAACGTTATGTAGCATTGTGATATAACATATAACGTTATATGGTAATACGTTATAACTTATAACGTTACGTAGCAATACGATATAACGTATAACGATATGTAGCATTACGATATAACGTATAACGTTATGTAGCATATCGATATAACGTATAACGTTATATAGTATTACGTTATAACGTATAACGTTATGTAGTATTACGTCATAACGTATAAAGTTATGTAGTATTACGTTATAACGTATAACGTTATGTAGTATTACGATATAACGTGTATGTTATGTAGTATTACGTTATAACGTATAACGTTATGTAGCATAACGATATAACGTATAACATTATGTAGCACTACGATATAACGTATAAGGTTATGTAGCATTGTGATATAACGTATAACGTTATGTAGCATTACGTAATAACGTATAACATTATGTAGCATTACGGTATAACGTATAACGTTATGTAGCATTACGATATAACGTATAACGTTATGTAGCATATCGATATAACGTATAACGTTATGTAGCATTACGTTATAACGAATTACGTTATATAGTATTACGTTATATCGTATGACGTTATGTAGCTTAACGACATAACGTATAGCGTTATGTAGCATTACGACATAACGTATAACGTTATGTAGCACTACGATATAAGGTATAACGTTATGTAGCATTACGATATAACGTATAACGTTATGTAGCATTACGATATACCGTATAACGTTATGTAGCATAACGATATAACGTATAACGTTATATGGTAATGCGTTATAATGTATAACGTTATGTAGCATTACGAAATAATGTACAACGTTATGTGGCATTACGATATAACGTATAACGTAATGTAGCATATCGATATAACGTAGAACGTTATATAGTATTACGTTATAACGTATAACGTTATGTAGTATTACGTTATAACGTATAACATTATGTAGTATTACGTTATAACGTATAACGTTATGTAGTATTACGATATAACGTGTATGTTATGTAGCATTACGATATAACGTATAACGTTATGTAGCATAACGATATAACGTATAACGTTATGTAGCATTACGATATAACCTTTAACGTTATGTAGCATTACGATATAACGTATAACGTTATGTAACATTACGATATAACGTATAACGTTATGTAGCATTACGTTATAACGAATTACGTTATATAGTATTACGTTATAACGTATGACGTTATGTAGCTTAACGACATAACGTATAGCGTTATGTAGCATTACGATAGAACGTGTAACGTTATGTAGCACTACGATATAACGTATAACGTTATGTAGCATTGTGATATAACATATAACGTTATATGGTAATACGTTATAACTTATAACGTTACGTAGCAATACGATATAACGTATAACGATATGTAGCATTACGATATAACGTATAACGTTATGTAGCATATCGATATAACGTATAACGTTATATAGTATTACGTTATAACGTATAACGTTATGTAGTATTACGTCATAACGTATAAAGTTATGTAGTATTACGTTATAACGTATAACGTTATGTAGTATTACGATATAACGTGTATGTTATGTAGTATTACGTTATAACGTATAACGTTATGTAGCATAACGATATAACGTATAACATTATGTAGCACTACGATATAACGTATAAGGTTATGTAGCATTGTGATATAACGTATAACGTTATGTAGCATTACGTAATAACGTATAACATTATGTAGCATTACGGTATAACGTATAACGTTATGTAGTATTACGTTATAACGTATAACGTTATGTAGTATTACGATATAACGTGTATGTTATGTAGTATTACGTTATAACGTATAACGTTATGTAGCATAACGATATAACGTATAACATTATGTAGCACTACGATATAACGTATAAGGTTATGTAGCATTGTGATATAACGTATAACGTTATGTAGCATTACGTAATAACGTATAACGTTATGTAGCATTACGTAATAACGTATAACGTTATGTAGCATTACGGTATAACGTATAACGTTATGTAGCATTACGATATAACGTATAACGTAATGTAGCATATCGATATAACGTAGAACGTTATATAGTATTACGTTATAACGTATAACGTTATGTAGTATTACGTTATAACGTATAACGTTATGTAGCATTACGATATAACGTATAACGTTATGTAGCATTACGTAATTACGTATAACGTTATGTAGCATTACGGTATAGCGTATAACGTTATGTAGCATTACGATATAACGTATAACGTTATGTAGCATATCGATATAACGTATAACGTTATATAGTATTACGTTATAACGTATAACGTTATGTAGTATTACGTCATAACGTATAAAGTTATGTAGTATTACGTTATAACGTATAACGTTATGTAGTATTACGATATAACGTGTATGTTATGTAGTATTACGTTATAACGTATAACGTTATGTAGCATAACGATATAACGTATAACATTATGTAGCACTACGATATAACGTATAACGTTATGTAGCATTGTGATATAACGTATAACGTTATATGGTAATACGTTATAACTTATAACGTTATGTAGCATTACGATATAACGTATAACGATATGTAGCATTACGATATAACGTATAACGTTATATGCTAATACGTTATATCGTATAACGTTATGTAGCATTACGATATAACGTATAACGCTATGTAGCATTACGATATAACGTATAACGTTATGTAGCATTACGATATAACGTATAACGTTATGTAGCACTACGATATAACGTATAACGTTATGTAGCATTGTGATATAACGTATAACGTTATATGGTAATACGTTATAACTTATAACGTTATGTAGCATTACGATATAACGTATAACGTTATGTAGCACTACGATATAACGTATAACGTTATGTAGCATAAGGGTATAACGTATAAAGTTATATGCTAATACGTTATATCGTGTAACGTTATGTAGCATTACGTTATAACGTATAACGTTATGTAGTATTACGTTATAACGTATAACGTTATGTAGCATTACGATATAACGTGTATGTTATGTAGCATTATGATATAACGTATAACGTTATGTAACATTACGATATAACGTATAACGTTATGTAGCATTACGAAATAACGTATAACGTTATGTATTATTACGTTATAACGTATAACGTTATGTAGTATTACGTTATAACGTATAACGTTATGTAGCATTACGATATAACGTGTATGATATGTAGCATTATGATATACCGTATAACGTTATGTAACATTACGATATAACGTATAACGTTATGTAGCATTACGGTTTAACGTATAACGTTATGTAACATTACGTTATAACGTATAACGTTATGTAGTATTACGTTATAACGTATAACGTTACGTAGTATTACGTTATAACGCATTTCTGCTGCAATTGGAGTTAGGATGTCATTTCGGAGCGCGTTATACTCCACATATGTTTCTTTATACAGGGCAAATCGTAGGGCTTGCCCTACGTTAACTGTCTTCCCTGTCAAATCCAGAGCAATTATAGTTTTTAAATTTTTAGGGCCAAATAAATCTGTTGATCGTATCACCGCTGCTATTGGGGTTACGAAGACAATTCGGGGCGCGTTATACTCCACATTTTATTCTTTACACAGGGCACATCGTTCGGTTTGCCCTACGTTAACATTGTTCCCTGTCAAATCTAATGCAACTATAGTATTTAAATTTTCAAGGCCAAATAAATCTAATTTATCGTATCACCGCTGCTATTGGGGTTATCTAGGCAATTAGCCGCGCGTTATACTCCACATTTGATTCTTTATACAGGGCACATCGTTCGGTTTGCCCTACGTTAACATTGTTCCCTGTCAAATCTAATGCAACTATTTTATTTAAATTTTCAAGGCCAAATAAATCTAATTGATCGTATCTCCGCTGCTATTGGGGTTACGAAGACGTTTCGGATCACGTTATAATCCACATTTGATTCTTTATACAGGACACATCGTTCGGTTTGCCCAACGTTAACACTCTTCCCTGTCAAATCAAAAGCAATTATATTTTTTAAATTTTCAGGGCCAAATAAATCTAATTGATCGTGTCTCCACTGCTATTGGGGTTATCTGGGCAATTCGATGCGCGTTATACTCCACATTTGATTCTTTATAAAGGACACATCGGTCGGTTTGCCCAACGTTAACACTCTTCCCTGTCATATGCAATGCAATTAAATTATTTATATTTTCAAGGCCAAATAAATCTAATTGATCGTATCTCCGCTGCTATTGGGGTTATCTAGGCAATTCGATGCGCGTTATACTCCACATTTGATTCTTTATACTGGACACATCGTTCGGTTTGCCCTACGTTAACTGTCTTCCCTGTCAAATCAAAAGCAGTTATAGTTTTTAAATCTTCAAGGCCAAATAAATCTAATTGATCGTATCTCCACTGCCATTGGGGATATCTAGGCAATTCGCCGCGCGTCATACTCCACATTTGATTCTTTATACAGGGCACATCGTTCGGTTTGCCCTACGTTAACATTGTTCCCTGTCAAATCTAATGCAATTATAGTATTTAAATTTTCAAGGCCTAATAAATCTAATTTATCGTATCACCGCTGCTGTTGGGGTTACGAAGACAATTCGGGGCGCGTTATACTCCACATTTGATTCTTTATACAGGACACATCGTTCGGTTTGCCCAACGTTAACACTCTTCCCTGTCATATGCAATGCAATTATATTATTTAAATTTTCAAGGCCAAATAAATCCAATTGATCGTATCTCCGCTGCTATTGGGGTTACGAAGACGTTTCGGATCACGTTATACTGCACATTTGATTCTTTATACAGGACACTTCGTTCGGTTTGCACAATGTTAACACTCTTCACTGTCAAATCAAAAGCAATTATAGTTTTTAAATTTTCAGGGCCAAATAAATCTAATTGATCGTATCTCCGCTGCTATAGGTGTTACGAAGACATTTCGGATCGCGTTACACTCCACATTTGATTCTTTATACAGGACACATCGTTCGGTTTGCACAATGTTAACACTCTTCCCTGTCAAATCAAAAGCAATTATAGTTTTTAAATTTTCAGGGTCAAATAAATCTAATTGATCGTGTCTCCACTGCTATTGGGGTTATCCGGGCAATTCGATGCGCGTTGTACTGCACATTTGATTCTTTATACAGGACACATCGGTCGGTTTGACCAACGTTAACACTCTTCTGTCATATGCAATGCAAATATATTATTTAAATTTTCAAGGCCAAAAATATCTAATTGATCGTATCTCCGCTGCTATTGGAGTTACGAAGACAATTCGGGGCGTGTTATACTTCACATTTGATTCTTTATACAGGGCAAATCGGTGGGTTTGCTCTACGTTAACTCTCTTACGTGTCAAATCCAATGCAATTATATTATTTAAATTTTCAAGGCCAAATAAATCTAATTGATCGTATCTCCGCTGCTATTGGGGTTACGAAGACAATTCGGGGCGCGTTGTACTCCACATTTGATTCTTTATACAGGGCACATCGTTCGGTTTGCCCTACGTTAACATTCTTCCCTGTCAAATCCAATGCAATCATAGTTTTTAAATTTTCAGGGCCAAATAAATCTAATTGATCGTATCTCCGCTGCTATTGGGGTTATCTAGTGAATTCGATGCGCGTTATACTCCACATTTGATTCCTTATACAGGACATATCGTTCGGTTTGCACAATGTTAACACTCTTCCCTGTCGTATGCAATGCAATTATATTATTTAAATTTTCAAGGCCAAATATATCTAATTGATCGTATCACCACTGCTATTGGGGATATCTAGGCAATTCGCAGCGCATTATACTCCACATTTGATTCTTTATACAGGGCACATCGTTCGGATTGCCCTACGTTAACATTCTTCCCTGTCAAATCAAAAGCAGTTGTAGTTTTTAAACTTTCAGGGCCAAATAAATCTAATTGAACGTATCTCCACTGCTATTGGGGATATCTAGGCAATTCGCAGCGCGTTATATTCCACATTTGCTTCTTTATACAGGGCACAAAGTTCGGTTTGCCCTACGTTAACACTCTTCCCTGTCATATGCAATGCAATTATATTATTTAAATTTTCAAGGCCAAAAAAATCTAATTGATCATATCTCCGCTGCTATTGGGGTTACGAAGACATATCGGATCGCGTTATACTCCACATTTGATTCTTTATACAGGACACATCGTTCGGTTTGCGTAATGTTAACACTCTTCCCTGTCAAATCAAAAGCAATTATAGTTTTTAAATTTTCAGGGCCTAATGAATCTAATTGATCGCGTCTCCGCTGCTATTCGTGTTATCTAGGCAATTCGATACTCGTTATACTCCACATTTGATTCTTTATACAGGACACATCGTTCGGATTGCCCTACGTTAACTGTCTTCCCTGTCAAATCAAAAGCAATTATAGTTTTTAAATTTTCAGGGCCAAATAAATCTAATTGATCGTATCTCCGCTGCTATTGAGGTTATCTAGGCAATTCGATGCGCGTTATACTCCACATTTGATTCTTTATACAGGACACATCGTTCGGTTTGCACAATGTTAACACTCTTCCCTGTCAAATCAAAAGCAATAATAGTTTTAAAATTTTCAGGGCCAAATAAATCTAATTGATCGTGTCTCCACTGCTATTGGGGTTATCTAGGCAATTCGCAGCGCGTTATACTCCACATTTGATTCTTTATACAGGACACATCGTTCGGTTTGCCCAACGTTAACACTCTTCCCTGTCATATGCAATGCAATTATATTATTTAAATTTTCAAGGCCGAATAAATCTAATTGATCGTGTCTCCGCTGCTATTGGAGTTACGAGGACATTTCAGAGCGCGTTATACTCCACATTTGATTCTTTATACAGGACACATTGTTCGGATTGCCCTACGTTAACTGTCTTCCCTGGCAAATCAAAAGCAATTATAGTTTTTAAATTTTCAGGGCCAAATAAATCTAATTGATCGTATCTCCGCTGCTATTGAGGTTATCTAGGCAATTCGATGCGCGTTATACTCCACATTTGATTCTTTATACTGGACACATCGTTCGGTTTGCCCAACGTTAACACTCTTCCCTGTCAAATCAAAAGCAATTATATTTTTTAAATTTTCAGGGCCAAATAAATCTAATTGATCGTGTCTCCACTGCTATTGGGGATATCTAGGCAATTCGCAGCTCGTTATACTCCACATTTGATTCTTTATACAGGGCACATCGTTCGGTTTGCCCTACGTTAACATTCTTCCCTGTCAAATCTAATGCAATTATAGTATTTAAATTTTCAAGGCCAAATAAATCTAATTGATCGTATCTCCGCTGCTATTGGGGTTACGAAGAAAGTTCGGGACGCGTTATACACCACATTTGATTCTTTATACAGGACACATCGTTCGGATTGCCCAACGTTAACACTCTTTCCTGTCATATGCAATGCAATTATATTATTTAAATATTCAAGGCCAAATAAATCTAATTGATCGTATCACCGCTGCTATTGGGGTTACAAAGACAATTCGGGGCGCGTTATACTCCACATTTGATTCTTTATACAGGACACATCGTTCGGTTTGCCCAACGTTAACACTCTTCCCTGTCATATGCAATGCAATTATATTATTTAAATTTTCAAGGCCAAATAAATCTAATTGATCGTATCTCCGCTGCTATTGGAGTTACGAAGACATATCGGAGCGCGTTATGCTCCACATTTGATTCTTTATACAGGGCACATCGTTCGATTTGCCCTACGTTAACATTCTTCCCTGTCAAATCTAATGCAATTACAGTTTTTAAATTTTCAAGGCCAAATAAATCTAATTGATCGTATCACCGCTGCTATTGGGGTTATCTAGGCAATTCGCAGCTCGTTATACTCCACATTTGATTTTTTATACAGGACACATCGTTCGGTTTGCTCTACGTTAACTGTCTTCCCTGTCAAATCAAAAGCAATTATAGTTTTTAAATTTTCAAGGCCAAATAAATCTATTTCATCGTATCTCCACTGCCATTGGGGATATCTAGGCAATTCGCCGCGCGTCATACTCCACATTTGATTCTTTATACAGGGCACATCGTTCGGTTTGCCCTACGTTAACATTGTTCCCTGTCAAATCTAATGCAATTATAGTATTTAAATTTTCAAGGCCTAATAAATCTAATTTATCGTATCTCCGCTGCTGTTGGGGTTACGAAGACAATTCGGGGCGCGTTGTACTCCACATTTGATTCTTTATACAGGGCACATCGTTCGGTTTGCCCTACGTTAACATTCTTCCCTGTCAAATCCAATGCAATCATAGTTTTTAAATTTTCAGGGCCAAATAAATCTAATTGATCGTATCTCCGCTGCTATTGGGGTTATCTAGTGAATTCGATGCGCGTTATACTCCACATTTGATTCCTTATACAGGACATATCGTTCGGTTTGCACAATGTTAACACTCTTCCCTGTCGTATGCAATGCAATTATATTATTTAAATTTTCAAGGCCAAATATATCTAATTGATCGTATCACCACTGCTATTGGGGATATCTAGGCAATTCGCAGCGCATTATACTCCACATTTGATTCTTTATACAGGGCACATCGTTCGGATTGCCCTACGTTAACATTCTTCCCTGTCAAATCAAAAGCAGTTGTAGTTTTTAAACTTTCAGGGCCAAATAAATCTAATTGAACGTATCTCCGCTGCTATTGGGGATATCTAGGCAATTCGCAGCGCGTTATATTCCACATTTGCTTCTTTATACAGGGCACAAAGTTCGGTTTGCCCTACGTTAACACTCTTCCCTGTCATATGCAATGCAATTATATTATTTAAATTTTCAAGGCCAAAAAAATCTAATTGATCATATCTCCGCTGCTATTGGGGTTACGAAGACATATCGGATCGCGTTATACTCCACATTTGATTCTTTATATAGGACACATCGTTCGGTTTGCGTAATGTTAACACTCTTCCCTGTCAAATCAAAAGCAATTATAGTTTTTAAATTTTCAGGGCCTAATGAATCTAATTGATCGCGTCTCCGCTGCTATTCGTGTTATCTAGGCAATTCGATACTCGTTATACTCCACATTTGATTCTTTATACAGGACACATCGTTCGGATTGCCCTACGTTAACTGTCTTCCCTGTCAAATCAAAAGCAATTATAGTTTTTAAATTTTCAGGGCCAAATAAATCTAATTGATCGTATCTCCGCTGCTATTGAGGTTATCTAGGCAATTCGATGCGCGTTATACTCCACATTTGATTCTTTATACAGGACACATCGTTCGGTTTGCACAATGTTAACACTCTTCCCTGTCAAATCAAAAGCAATAATAGTTTTAAAATTTTCAGGGCCAAATAAATCTAATTGATCGTGTCTCCACTGCTATTGGGGTTATCTAGGCAATTCGCAGCGCGTTATACTCCACATTTGATTCTTTATACAGGACACATCGTTCGGTTTGCCCAACGTTAACACTCTTCCCTGTCATATGCAATGCAATTATATTATTTAAATTTTCAAGGCCGAATAAATCTAATTGATCGTGTCTCCGCTGCTATTGGAGTTACGAGGACATTTCAGAGCGCGTTATACTCCACATTTGATTCTTTATACAGGACACATTGTTCGGATTGCCCTACGTTAACTGTCTTCCCTGGCAAATCAAAAGCAATTATAGTTTTTAAATTTTCAGGGCCAAATAAATCTAATTGATCGTATCTCCGCTGCTATTGAGGTTATCTAGGCAATTCGATGCGCGTTATACTCCACATTTGATTCTTTATACTGGACACATCGTTCGGTTTGCCCAACGTTAACACTCTTCCCTGTCAAATCAAAAGCAATTATATTTTTTAAATTTTCAGGGCCAAATAAATCTAATTGATCGTGTCTCCACTGCTATTGGGGATATCTAGGCAATTCGCAGCTCGTTATACTCCACATTTGATTCTTTATACAGGGCACATCGTTCGGTTTGCCCTACGTTAACATTCTTCCCTGTCAAATCTAATGCAATTATAGTATTTAAATTTTCAAGGCCAAATAAATCTAATTGATCGTATCTCCGCTGCTATTGGGGTTACGAAGAAAGTTCGGGACGCGTTATACACCACATTTGATTCTTTATACAGGACACATCGTTCGGATTGCCCAACGTTAACACTCTTTCCTGTCATATGCAATGCAATTATATTATTTAAATATTCAAGGCCAAATAAATCTAATTGATCGTATCACCGCTGCTATTGGGGTTACAAAGACAATTCGGGGCGCGTTATACTCCACATTTGATTCTTTATACAGGACACATCGTTCGGTTTGCCCAACGTTAACACTCTTCCCTGTCATATGCAATGCAATTATATTATTTAAATTTTCAAGGCCAAATAAATCTAATTGATCGTATCTCCGCTGCTATTGGAGTTACGAAGACATATCGGAGCGCGTTATGCTCCACATTTGATTCTTTATACAGGGCACATCGTTCGATTTGCCCTACGTTAACATTCTTCCCTGTCAAATCTAATGCAATTACAGTTTTTAAATTTTCAAGGCCAAATAAATCTAATTGATCGTATCACCGCTGCTATTGGGGTTATCTAGGCAATTCGCAGCTCGTTATACTCCACATTTGATTTTTTATACAGGACACATCGTTCGGTTTGCTCTACGTTAACTGTCTTCCCTGTCAAATCAAAAGCAATTATAGTTTTTAAATTTTCAAGGCCAAATAAATCTATTTGATCGTATCTCCGCTGCTATTGGGGTTATCTAGGCAATTCGATGCGCGTTATACTCCACATTTGATTCTTTATACAGGAGACATAGTTCGGTTTGCCCTACGTTAACTGTCTTCCCTGTGAAATCAAAAGCAATTATAGTTTTTAAATTTTCAAGGCCAAATAAATCTAATTGATCGTATCTCCGCTGCTATTGGGGTAACGAAGACAATTCGGGGCGCGTTATACTCCACATTTGATTCTTTATACAGGGCACATCGTTCGGTTTGCCCTACGTTAACATCCTTCCCTGTCAAATCCAGTGCAATTATAGTATTTAAATTTTCAACGCCAAATAAATCTAATTGATCGTATCTCCGCTGCTATTGGGGTTATCTAGGCAATTCGATGCGCGTTATACTCCACATTTGATAATTTATACAGGACACATCGTTCGGTTTGCCCAACGTTAACACTCTTCCCTGTCATATGCAATGAAATTATATTATTTAAAATTTCAAGGCCAAATAAATCTAATTGGTCGTATCTCCGCTGCTATTGGAGTTACGAAGACATTTCGGAGCGCGTTATGCTCCACAATTGATTCTTTATACAGGACACATCGTTCGGTTTGCCCTACGTTAACTTTCTTCCGTGTCAAATCCAATGCAATTATAGTTTTTAAATTTTCAAGGGCAAATAAATCTAAATGATCGTATCTCCGCTGCTATTAGGGTTACGAAGACAATTCGGATCGCGTTACACTCCACATTTGATTCTTTATACAGGACACATCGTTCGGTTTGTACAATGTTAACACTCTTCCCTGTCAAATCAAAAGCAATTATAGTTTTTAAATTTTCAGGGCCAAATAAATGTAATTGATCGTGTCTCCACTGCTATTGGGGATATCTAGGCAATTCGCAGCGCGTTATACTCCACATTTGATTCTTCATACAGGGCACATCGTTCGGTTTGCCCTACGTTAACATTCTTCCCTGTCAAATCCAATGCAATTATATTATTTAAATTTTGAAGGCCAAAAAAATATATTTGTTCGTATCTCCGCTGCTATTGGGGTTACGAAGACATTTCGGATCGCGTTATACTCCACATTCGATTCTATATACAGGACACATCGTTCGGTTTGCACAATGTTAACATTCTTCCCTGTCAAATCAAAAGCAATTATAGTTTTTAAATTTTCAAGGCCAAATAAATCTAATTGATCGTATCTCCGCTGCTATTGGGGACATCTTGGCAATTCGTAGCGCGTTATACTCCACATTTGATTCTTTATACAGGGCAAATCGGTGGGTTTGCCCTACGTTAACTCTCTTCCGTGTCAAATCCAATGCAATTATAGTTTTTAAATTTTCAAGGGCAAATAAATCTAAATGATCGTATCTCCGCTGCTATTGGGGTTAGGAAGACAATTCGGGGCGCGCTATACTCCACATTTGATTCTTTATACAGGACACATCGTTCGGTTTGCCCAACGTTAACACTCTTCCCTGTCATATGCAATGCAATTATATTATTTAAATTTTCAAGGCCAAATAAATCTAATTCATCGTATCTCCGCTGCTATTGGGGTTATCTAGGGAATTCGATGCGCGTTATACTCCACATTTGATTCTTTATACAGGACACATCGTTCGATTTGCCCTACGTTAACATTCTTCCCTGTCAAATCTAATGCAATTATAGTATTTAAATTTTCAAGGCCAAATAAATCTAATTGGTCGTATCACCGCTGCTATTGGGGTTACAAAGACAATTCGGGGCGCGTTATACTCCACATTTGATTCTTTATACAGGACACATCGTTCGGTTTGCCCAACGTTAACAGTCTTCCCTGTCATATGCAATGCAATTATATTATTTAAATTTTCAAGGCCAAATAAATCTAATTGATCGTATCTCCGCTGCTATTGGAGTTACGAAGACATTTCGGAGCGCGTTATGCTCCACATTTGATTCTTTATACAGGGCACATCGTTCGATTTGCCCTACGTTAACATTCTTCCCTGTCAAATCTAATGCAATTATAGTTTTTAAATTTTCAAGGCCAAATAAATCTAATTGATCGTATCTCCGCTGCTTTTGGGCTTATCTAGGCAATTCGATGGGCGTTATACTCCACATTTGATACTTTATACAGGACACATAGTTCGCTTTGCAGTATGTCAACACTGTTCCCTGTCAAATCAAAAGCAATTAAAGTTTTTAAATTCTCAGGGCCAAATAAATCTAATTGATAGTATCTCCACTGCTATTCGGGTTATCTAGGCAATTCGATGCGCGTTATACTCCACATTAGATTCTTTATACAGGACACATCGTTCGCTTTGCACAATGTTAACACTCTTCCCTGTCAAATCAAAAGCAATTATAGTTTTTAAATTCTCAGGGCCAAATAAATCTAATTGATCGTGTCTCCACTGCTATTGGGGATATCTAGGCAATTCGCAGCGCGTTATACTCCACATTTGATTCTTTATACAGGGCACATCGTTCGGTTTGCCCTACGTTAACATTCTTCCCTGTCAAATCCAATGCAATTATATTATTTAAATTTTCAAGGCCAAAAAAATCTAATTGTTCGTATCTCCGCTGCTATTGGGGTTACGAAGACATTTCGGATAGCGTTATACTCCACATTTGATTCTTTATACAGGACACATCGTTCGCTTTGCACAATGTTAACACTCTTCCCTGTCAAATCAAAAGCAGTTATAGTTTTTAAATTTTCAAGGCCAAATAAATCTAATTGATCGTATCTCCGCTGCTATTGGGGACATCTTGGCAATTCGTAGCGCGTTATACTCCACATTTGATTCTTTATACAGGGCAAATCGGTGGGTTTGCCCTACGTTAACTCTCTTCCGTGTCAAATCCAATGCAATTATAGTTTTTAAATTTTCAAGGGCAAATAAATCTAAATGATCGTATCTCCGCTGCTATTGGGGTTAGGAAGACAATTCGGGGCGCGCTATACTCCACATTTGATTCTTTATACAGGACACATCGTTCGGTTTGCCCAACGTTAACACTCTTCCCTGTCATATGCAATGCAATTATATTATTTAAATTTTCAAGGCCAAATAAATCTAATTCATCGTATCTCCGCTGCTATTGGGGTTATCTAGGGAATTCGATGCGCGTTATACTCCACATTTGATTCTTTATACAGGACACATCGTTCGATTTGCCCTACGTTAACATTCTTCCCTGTCAAATCTAATGCAATTATAGTATTTAAATTTTCAAGGCCAAATAAATCTAATTGGTCGTATCACCGCTGCTATTGGGGTTACAAAGACAATTCGGGGCGCGTTATACTCCACATTTGATTCTTTATACAGGACACATCGTTCGGTTTGCCCAACGTTAACACTCTTCCCTGTCATATGCAATGCAATTATATTATTTAAATTTTCAAGGCCAAATAAATCTAATTGATCGTATCTCCGCTGCTATTGGAGTTACGAAGACATTTCGGAGCGCGTTATGCTCCACATTTGATTCTTTATACAGGGCACATCGTTCGATTTGCCCTACGTTAACATTCTTCCCTGTCAAATCTAATGCAATTATAGTTTTTAAATTTTCAAGGCCAAATAAATCTAATTGATCGTATCTCCGCTGCTTTTGGGCTTATCTA
The DNA here is from genome assembly GCA_936014575.1 of Bombus lapidarius. Taxonomy (NCBI): domain Eukaryota; kingdom Metazoa; phylum Arthropoda; class Insecta; order Hymenoptera; family Apidae; genus Bombus; species Bombus lapidarius. The sequence goes on from CAKXZU010000164.1 coordinate 59,670, forward strand.
GGCAATTCGATGGGCGTTATACTCCACATTTGATACTTTATACAGGACACATAGTTCGCTTTGCACTATGTCAACACTGTTCCCTGTCAAATCAAAAGCAATTAAAGTTTTTAAATTCTCAGGGCCAAATAAATCTAATTGATAGTATCTCCACTGCTATTCGGGTTATCTAGGCAATTCGATGCGCGTTATACTCCACATTAGATTCTTTATACAGGACACATCGTTCGCTTTGCACAATGTTAACACTCTTCCCTGTCAAATCAAAAGCAATTATAGTTTTTAAATTCTCAGGGCCAAATAAATCTAATTGATCGTGTCTCCACTGCTATTGGGGATATCTAGGCAATTCGCAGCGCGTTATACTCCACATTTGATTCTTTATACAGGGCACATCGTTCGGTTTGCCCTACGTTAACATTCTTCCCTGTCAAATCCAATGCAATTATATTATTTAAATTTTCAAGGCCAAAAAAATCTAATTGTTCGTATCTCCGCTGCTATTGGGGTTACGAAGACATTTCGGATAGCGTTATACTCCACATTTGATTCTTTATACAGGACACATCGTTCGCTTTGCACAATGTTAACACTCTTCCCTGTCAAATCAAAAGCAGTTATAGTTTTTAAATTTTCAGGGCCAAATAAATCTAATTGATCGTGTCTCCACTGCTATTGGGGTTATCTAGGCAATTCGCAGCGCGTTATACTCCACATTTGATTCTTAATACAGGACACATCGTTCGGTTTGCCCAACGTTAACACTCTTTCCTGTCATATGCAATGCAATTATATTATTTAAATTTTCAAGGCCAAATAAATCTAATTGATCGCATCTCCGCTGCTATTGGAGTTACGAAGACATTTCAGAGCGCGTTATACTCCACATTTGATTCTTTATACAGGACACATCGTTCGGTTTGCACAATGTTAACATTCTTCCCTGTCAAATCAAAAGCAATTATAGTTTTTAAATTTTCAAGGCCAAATAAATCTAATTGATCGTATCTCCGCTGCTATTGGGGACATCTTGGCAATTCGTAGCGCGTTATACTCCACATTTGATTCTTTATACAGGGCAAATCGGTGGGTTTGCCCTACGTTAACTCTCTTCCGTGTCAAATCCAATGCAATTATAGTTTTTAAATTTTCAAGGGCAAATAAATCTAATTGATCGTATCTCCGCTGCTATTGGGGTTACGAAGACAATTCGGATCGCGTTACACTCCACATTTGATTCTTTATACGGGACACATCGTTCCGTTTGCACAATGTTAACACTCTTCCCTGTCAAATCAAAAGCAATTATAGTTTTTAAATTTTCGGGGCCAAATAAATCTAATTGATCGTGTCTCCACTGCTATTGGGGATATCTAGGCAATTCGCAGCGCGTTATACTCCACATTTGATTCTTTATACAGGGCACATCGTTCGGTTTGCCCTACGTTAACACTCTTCCCTGTCAAATCCAATGCAATTATATTATTTAAATTTTCAAGGCCAAAAAAATCTAATTGTTCGTATCTCCGCTGCTATTGGGGTTACGAAGACATTTCGGATCGCGTTATACTCCGCATTTGATTCTTTATACAGGACACATCGTTCGGTTTGCCCTACGTTAACTGTCTTCCCTGTGAAATCAAAAGCAATTATAGCTTTTAAATTTTCAAGGCCAAATAAATCTATTTGATCGTATCTCAGCTACTATTGGGGTTATCTAGGCAATTCGATGCTCTTTATACTCCACATTTGATTCTTTATACAGGACACATCGTTCGGTTTGCCCTACGTTAACGGTCTTCCCTGTGAAATCAAAAGCAATTATAGTTTATAAATTTTCAAGGCCAAATAAATCTAATTGATCGTGTCTCCACTGCTATTGGGGTTATCTAGGCAATTCGCAGCGCGTTATACTCCACATTTGATTCTTTATACAGGACACATCGTTCGGTTTGCCCAACGTTGATACACTTCCCTGTCATATGCAATGCAATTATATTATTTAAATTTTCAAGGCCGAATAAATCTAATTGATCGTATCACCGCTGCTATTGGGGTTACAAAGACAATTCGGGGCGCGTTATACTCCACATTTGATTCTTTATACAGGACACATCGTTCGGTTTGCACAATGTTAACATTCTTCCCTGTCAAATCAAAAGCAATTATAGTTTTTAAATTTTCAAGGCCAAATAAATCTAATTGATCGTATCTCCGCTGCTATTGGGGACATCTTGGCAATTCGTAGCGCGTTATACTCCACATTTGATTCTTTATACAGGGCAAATTGGTGGGTTTGCCCTACGTTAACTCTCTTCCGTGTCAAATCCAATGCAATTATAGTTTTTAAATTTTCAAGGGCAAATAAATCTAATTGATCGTATCTCCGCTGCTATTGGGGTTACGAAGACAATTCGGATCGCGTTACACTCCACATTTGATTCTTTATACGGGACACATCGTTCCGTTTGCACAATGTTAACACTCTTCCCTGTCAAATCAAAAGCAATTATAGTTTTTAAATTTTCGGGGCCAAATAAATCTAATTGATCGTGTCTCCACTGCTATTGGGGATATCTAGGCAATTCGCAGCGCGTTATACTCCACATTTGATTCTTTATACAGGGCACATCGTTCGGTTTGCCCTACGTTAACATTCTTCCCTGTCAAATCCAATGCAATTATATTATTTAAATTTTCAAGGCCAAAAAAATCTAATTGTTCGTATCTCCGCTGCTATTGGGGTTACGAAGACATTTCGGATCGCGTTATACTCCGCATTTGATTCTTTATACAGGACACATCGTTCGGTTTGCCCTACGTTAACTGTCTTCCCTGTGAAATCAAAAGCAATTATAGCTTTTAAATTTTCAAGGCCAAATAAATCTATTTGATCGTATCTCAGCTACTATTGGGGTTATCTAGGCAATTCGATGCTCTTTATACTCCACATTTGATTCTTTATACAGGACACATCGTTCGGTTTGCCCTACGTTAACGGTCTTCCCTGTGAAATCAAAAGCAATTATAGTTTATAAATTTTCAAGGCCAAATAAATCTAATTGATCGTGTCTCCACTGCTATTGGGGTTATCTAGGCAATTCGCAGCGCGTTATACTCCACATTTGATTCTTTATACAGGACACATCGTTCGGTTTGCCCAACGTTGATACACTTCCCTGTCATATGCAATGCAATTATATTATTTAAATTTTCAAGGCCGAATAAATCTAATTGATCGTATCACCGCTGCTATTGGGGTTACAAAGACAATTCGGGGCGCGTTATACTCCACATTTGATTCTTTATACAGGACACATCGTTCGGTTTGCCCAACGTTAACACTCTTTCCTGTCATATGCAATGCAATTATATTATTTAAATTTTCAAGGCCAAATAAATCTAATTGATCGCATCTCCGCTGCTATTGGAGTTACGAAGACATTTCAGAGCGCGTTATACTCCACATTTGATTCTTTATACAGGACACATCGTTCGGTTTGCACAATGTTAACATTCTTCCCTGTCAAATCAAAAGCAATTATAGTTTTTAAATTTTCAAGGCCAAATAAATCTAATTGATCGTATCTCCGCTGCTATTGGGGACATCTTGGCAATTCGTAGCGCGTTATACTCCACATTTGATTCTTTATACAGGGCAAATTGGTGGGTTTGCCCTACGTTAACTCTCTTCCGTGTCAAATCCAATGCAATTATAGTTTTTAAATTTTCAAGGGCAAATAAATCTAATTGATCGTATCTCCGCTGCTATTGGGGTTACGAAGACAATTCGGATCGCGTTACACTCCACATTTGATTCTTTATACGGGACACATCGTTCCGTTTGCACAATGTTAACACTCTTCCCAGTCAAATCAAAAGCAATTATAGTTTTTAAATTTTCGGGGCCAAATAAATCTAATTGATCGTGTCTCCACTGCTATTGGGGATATCTAGGCAATTCGCAGCGCGTTATACTCCACATTTGATTCTTTATACAGGGCACATCGTTCGGTTTGCCCTACGTTAACATTCTTCCCTGTCAAATCCAATGCAATTATATTATTTAAATTTTCAAGGCCAAAAAAATCTAATTGTTCGTATCTCCGCTGCTATTGGGGTTACGAAGACATTTCGGATCGCGTTATACTCCGCATTTGATTCTTTATACAGGACACATCGTTCGGTTTGCACAATGTTAACATTCTTCCCTGTCAAATCAAAAGCAATTATAGTTTTTAAATTTTCAAGGCCAAATAAATATAATTGATCGTATCTCCGCTGCTATTGGGGACATCTTGGCAATTCGTAGCGCGTTATAATCCACATTTGATTCTTTATACAGGGCAAATCGGTGGGTTTGCCCTACGTTAACTCTCTTCCGTGTCAAATCCAATGCAATTATAGTTTTTAAATTTTCAAGGGCAAATAAATCTAAATGATCGTATCTCCGCTGCTATTGGGGTTAGGAAGACAATTCGGGGCGCGCTATACTCCACATTTGATTCTTTATACAGGACACATCGTTCGGTTTGCCCAACGTTAACACTCTTCCCTGTCATATGCAATGCAATAATATTATTTAAATTTTCAAGGCCAAATAAATCTAATTGATCGTATCTCCGCTGCTATTGGGGACATCTTGGCAATTCGTAGCGCGTTATACTCCACATTTGATTCTTTATACAGGGCAAATCGGTGGGTTTGCCCAACGACAACACTCTTCCCTGTCATATGCAATGCAATAATATTATTTAAATTTTCAAGGCCAAATAAATCTAATTGATCGTGTCTACACTGCTATTGGGGTTATCTAGGCAATTCGCAGCGCGTTATACTCCACATTTGATTCTTTATACAGGACACATCGTTCGGTTTGCCCAACGTTAACACTCTTCCCTGTCATATGCAATGCAAGTATATTATTTAAATTTTCAAGGCCGAATAAATCTAATTGATCGTGTCTCCGCTGCTATTGGAGTTACGAAGACATTTCAGAGCGCGTTATACGCCACATTTGATTCTTTATACAGGACATATCGTTCGGTTTGCCCAACGTTAACACTCTTCCCTGTCATATGCAATGCAATTATATTATTTAAATTTTCAAGGCCAAATAAATCTAATTGATCGTATCTCTGCTGCTATTGGGGTTATCTAGGCAATTCGATGCGCGTTATACTGCACATTTGATTCTTTATACAGGACATATCGTTCGGTTTGCCCTACGTTAACTGTCTTCCCTGTCAACTAAAAGCAATTATAGTTTTTAAATTCTCAGGGCCAAATAAATCTAATTTATCGTATCACCGCTGCTATTGGGGTTATCTAGGCAATTCGATGCGCGTTATACTACACATTTGATTCTTTATACAGGACACATCGTTCGGTTTGCACAATGTTAACACTCTTCCCTGTCAAATCAAAAGCAGTTATAGTTTTCAAATTTTCAGGGCCAAATATATCTAATTGATCGTGTCTCCACTGCTATTGGGGTTATCTAGGGAATTCGCAGCACGTTATACTCCACATTTGATTCTTTATACAGGGCACATCGTTCGGTTTGCCCTGCGTTATCTCTCTTCCCTGTCAAACCCAATGCAATTATATTATTTAAATTTTCAAGGCCAAATATATCTAAGTGATCGTATCTCCGCTGCTTTTGGGGTTACGAAGACATTTCGGAGCGCGTTATACTCCACATTTGATTCTTTATACAGGAAACATCGTTCGGTTTGCCCAACGTTAACACTCTTCCCTGTCATATGCAATGCAATTATATTATTTAAATTTTCAAGGCCAACTAAATCTATTTGATCGTATCTCCGCTACTATTGGGGTTACGAGGACATTTCGGAGCGCGTTATACTCCACATTTGATTCTTTATACGGGACATATCGTTCGGTTTGTCCTACGTTAACATTCTTCCCTGTCAAATCAAAAGCAATTATTGTTTTTAAATTTTCAGGGCCAAATAAATCTAATTGATCGTATCTCCACTGCTATTGGGGTTATCTAGGCAATTAGATGCGCGTTATACTCCACATTTGATTCTTTATACAGGACACATCGTTCGCTTTGCACAATGTTAACACTCTTCCCTGTCAAATCAAAAGCAGTTATAGTTTTTAAATTTTCAGGGCCAAATAAATCTAATTGATCGTGTCTCCACTGCTATTGGGGTTATCTAGGCAATTCGCAGCGCGTTATACTCCACATTTGATTCTTTATACAGGACACATCGTTCGGTTTGCCCAACGTTAACACTCTTTCCTGTCATATGCAATGCAATTATATTATTTAAATTTTCAAGGCCAAATAAATCTAATTGATCGTATCTCCGCTGCTATTGGAGTTACGAAGACATTGCAGAGCGCGTTATACTCCACATTTGATTCTTTATACAGGACACATCGTTCGGTTTGCCCTACGTTAACTGTCTTCCCTGTGAAATCAAAAGCAATTATAGTTTTTAAATTTTCAAGGCCTAATAAATCTATTTGATCGTATCTCCGCTGCTATTGGGGTTATCTAGGCAATTCGATGCGCGTTATACTCCACATTTCATTCTTTATACAGGACACATCGTTCGGTTTGCCCTACGTTAACTGTCTTCCCTGTGAAATCAAAAGCAATTATAGTTTTTAAATTTTCAAGGCCTAATAAATCTATTTGATCGCATCTTCGCTGCTATTGGGGTTATCTAGGCAATTCGATGCGCGTTATACTCCACATTTGATTCTTTATACAGGACACATCGTTCGGTTTGCCCTACGTTAACTGCCTTCCCTGAGAAATCAAAGGCAATTATAGTTTTTAAATTTTCAAGGCCAAATAAATCTAATTGATCGTGTCTCCACTGCTATTGGGGTTATCTAGGCAATTCGCAGCGCGTTATACTCCACATTTGATTCTTTATACAGGACACATCGTTCGGCTTGCCCAACGTTAACACTCTTCCCTGTCATATGCAATTGAAGTATATTATTTAAATTTTCACGGCCGAATAAATCTAATTGATCGTGTCTCCGCTGCTGTTGGAGTTACGAAGACATTTCAGAGCGCGTTATACGCCACATTTGATTCTTTATACAGGACATATCGTTCGGTTTGCCCAACGTTAACACTCTTCCCTGTCATATGCAATGCAATTATATTATTTAAATTTTCAAGGCCAAATAAATTTAATTGATCGTATCTCCGCTGCTATTGGGGTTATCTAGGCAATTCGATGCGCGTTATACTACACATTTGATTCTTTATACAGGACATATCGTTCGGTTTGCCCTACGTTAACTGTCTTCCCTGTCAACTAAAAGCAATTATAGTTTTTAAATTCTCAGGGCCAAATAAATCTAATTTATCGTATCACCGCTGCTATTGTTGTTACGAAGACAATTCGGGGCGCGTTATACTCCACATTTGATTCTTTATACAGGACACATCGTTCGGTTTGCCCAACGTCAACACTCTTCCCTGTCATATGCAATGCAATTATATTATTTAAATTTTCAAGGCCAAATAAATCTAATTGATCGTATCTCCGCTGCTATTGGGGTTATCTAGGCAATTCGATGCGCGTTATGCTACACATTTGATTCTTTATACAGGACACATCGTTCGGTTTGCCCTACGTTAACTGTCTTCCCTGAGAAATCAAAGGCAATTATAGTTTTTAAATTTTCAGGGCCAAATAAATCTAATTGATCGTATCTCCACTGCTATTGGGGTTATCTAGGCAATTCGATGCGCGTTATACTCCACATTAGATTCTTTATACAGGACACATCGTTCGGTTTGCACAATGTTAACACTCTTCCCTGTCAAATCAAAAGCAATTATAGTTTTTATATTCTCAGGGACAAATAAATCTAATTGATCGTATCTCCGCTGCTATTGGGGTAACGAAGACAATTCGGGGCGCGTTATACTCCACATTTGATTCTTTATACAGGGCACATCGTTCGGTTTGCCCTACTTTAACATCCTTCCCTGTCAAATCCAATGCAATTATAGTATTTAAATTTTCAAGGCCAAATAAATCTAATTGATCGTATCTCCGCTGCTATTGGGGTTATCTAGGCAATTCGATGCGCGTTATACTACACATTTGATTCTTTATACAGGACACATCGTTCGCTTTGCACAATGTTAACACTCTTCCCTGTCAAATCAAAAGCAGTTATAGTTTTTAAATTTTCAAGGGCAAATAAATCTAAATGATCGTATCTCCGCTGCTATTGGGGTTAGGAAGACAATTCGGGGCGCGCTATACTCCACATTTGATTCTTTATACAGGACACATCGTTCGGTTTGCCCAACGTTAACACTCTTCCCTGTCATATGCAATGCAATAATATTATTTAAATTTTCAAGGCCAAATAAATCTAATTGATCGTATCTCCGCTGCTATTGGGGACATCTTGGCAATTCGTAGCGCGTTATACTCCACATTTGATTCTTTATACAGGGCAAATCGGTGGGTTTGCCCAACGACAACACTCTTCCCTGTCATATGCAATGCAATAATATTATTTAAATTTTCAAGGCCAAATAAATCTAATTGATCGTGTCTACACTGCTATTGGGGTTATCTAGGCAATTCGCAGCGCGTTATACTCCACATTTGATTCTTTATACAGGACACATCGTTCGGTTTGCCCAACGTTAACACTCTTCCCTGTCATATGCAATGCAAGTATATTATTTAAATTTTCAAGGCCGAATAAATCTAATTGATCGTGTCTCCGCTGCTATTGGAGTTACGAAGACATTTCAGAGCGCGTTATACGCCACATTTGATTCTTTATACAGGACATATCGTTCGGTTTGCCCAACGTTAACACTCTTCCCTGTCATATGCAATGCAATTATATTATTTAAATTTTCAAGGCCAAATAAATCTAATTGATCGTATCTCTGCTGCTATTGGGGTTATCTAGGCAATTCGATGCGCGTTATACTGCACATTTGATTCTTTATACAGGACATATCGTTCGGTTTGCCCTACGTTAACTGTCTTCCCTGTCAACTAAAAGCAATTATAGTTTTTAAATTCTCAGGGCCAAATAAATCTAATTTATCGTATCACCGCTGCTATTGGGGTTATCTAGGCAATTCGATGCGCGTTATACTACACATTTGATTCTTTATACAGGACACATCGTTCGGTTTGCACAATGTTAACACTCTTCCCTGTCAAATCAAAAGCAGTTATAGTTTTCAAATTTTCAGGGCCAAATATATCTAATTGATCGTGTCTCCACTGCTATTGGGGTTATCTAGGGAATTCGCAGCACGTTATACTCCACATTTGATTCTTTATACAGGGCACATCGTTCGGTTTGCCCTGCGTTATCTCTCTTCCCTGTCAAACCCAATGCAATTATATTATTTAAATTTTCAAGGCCAAATATATCTAAGTGATCGTATCTCCGCTGCTTTTGGGGTTACGAAGACATTTCGGAGCGCGTTATACTCCACATTTGATTCTTTATACAGGAAACATCGTTCGGTTTGCCCAACGTTAACACTCTTCCCTGTCATATGCAATGCAATTATATTATTTAAATTTTCAAGGCCAACTAAATCTATTTGATCGTATCTCCGCTACTATTGGGGTTACGAGGACATTTCGGAGCGCGTTATACTCCACATTTGATTCTTTATACGGGACATATCGTTCGGTTTGTCCTACGTTAACATTCTTCCCTGTCAAATCAAAAGCAATTATTGTTTTTAAATTTTCAGGGCCAAATAAATCTAATTGATCGTATCTCCACTGCTATTGGGGTTATCTAGGCAATTAGATGCGCGTTATACTCCACATTTGATTCTTTATACAGGACACATCGTTCGCTTTGCACAATGTTAACACTCTTCCCTGTCAAATCAAAAGCAGTTATAGTTTTTAAATTTTCAGGGCCAAATAAATCTAATTGATCGTGTCTCCACTGCTATTGGGGTTATCTAGGCAATTCGCAGCGCGTTATACTCCACATTTGATTCTTTATACAGGACACATCGTTCGGTTTGCCCAACGTTAACACTCTTTCCTGTCATATGCAATGCAATTATATTATTTAAATTTTCAAGGCCAAATAAATCTAATTGATCGTATCTCCGCTGCTATTGGAGTTACGAAGACATTGCAGAGCGCGTTATACTCCACATTTGATTCTTTATACAGGACACATCGTTCGGTTTGCCCTACGTTAACTGTCTTCCCTGTGAAATCAAAAGCAATTATAGTTTTTAAATTTTCAAGGCCTAATAAATCTATTTGATCGCATCTTCGCTGCTATTGGGGTTATCTAGGCAATTCGATGCGCGTTATACTCCACATTTGATTCTTTATACAGGACACATCGTTCGGTTTGCCCTACGTTAACTGCCTTCCCTGAGAAATCAAAGGCAATTATAGTTTTTAAATTTTCAAGGCCAAATAAATCTAATTGATCGTGTCTCCACTGCTATTGGGGTTATCTAGGCAATTCGCAGCGCGTTATACTCCACATTTGATTCTTTATACAGGACACATCGTTCGGCTTGCCCAACGTTAACACTCTTCCCTGTCATATGCAATTGAAGTATATTATTTAAATTTTCACGGCCGAATAAATCTAATTGATCGTGTCTCCGCTGCTGTTGGAGTTACGAAGACATTTCAGAGCGCGTTATACGCCACATTTGATTCTTTATACAGGACATATCGTTCGGTTTGCCCAACGTTAACACTCTTCCCTGTCATATGCAATGCAATTATATTATTTAAATTTTCAAGGCCAAATAAATTTAATTGATCGTATCTCCGCTGCTATTGGGGTTATCTAGGCAATTCGATGCGCGTTATACTACACATTTGATTCTTTATACAGGACATATCGTTCGGTTTGCCCTACGTTAACTGTCTTCCCTGTCAACTAAAAGCAATTATAGTTTTTAAATTCTCAGGGCCAAATAAATCTAATTTATCGTATCACCGCTGCTATTGTTGTTACGAAGACAATTCGGGGCGCGTTATACTCCACATTTGATTCTTTATACAGGACACATCGTTCGGTTTGCCCAACGTCAACACTCTTCCCTGTCATATGCAATGCAATTATATTATTTAAATTTTCAAGGCCAAATAAATCTAATTGATCGTATCTCCGCTGCTATTGGGGTTATCTAGGCAATTCGATGCGCGTTATGCTACACATTTGATTCTTTATACAGGACACATCGTTCGGTTTGCCCTACGTTAACTGTCTTCCCTGAGAAATCAAAGGCAATTATAGTTTTTAAATTTTCAGGGCCAAATAAATCTAATTGATCGTATCTCCACTGCTATTGGGGTTATCTAGGCAATTCGATGCGCGTTATACTCCACATTAGATTCTTTATACAGGACACATCGTTCGGTTTGCACAATGTTAACACTCTTCCCTGTCAAATCAAAAGCAATTATAGTTTTTATATTCTCAGGGACAAATAAATCTAATTGATCGTATCTCCGCTGCTATTGGGGTAACGAAGACAATTCGGGGCGCGTTATACTCCACATTTGATTCTTTATACAGGGCACATCGTTCGGTTTGCCCTACTTTAACATCCTTCCCTGTCAAATCCAATGCAATTATAGTATTTAAATTTTCAAGGCCAAATAAATCTAATTGATCGTATCTCCGCTGCTATTGGGGTTATCTAGGCAATTCGATGCGCGTTATACTACACATTTGATTCTTTATACAGGACACATCGTTCGCTTTGCACAATGTTAACACTCTTCCCTGTCAAATCAAAAGCAGTTATAGTTTTTAAATTTTCAGGGCCAAATAAATCTAATTGATCGTGTCTCCACTGCTATTGGGGTTATCTAGGCAATTCGCAGCGCGTTATACTCCACATTTGATTCTTTATACAGGACACATCGTTCGGTTTGCCCAACGTTAACACTCTTTCCTGTCATATGCAATGCAATTATATTATTTAAATTTTCAAGGCCAAATAAATCTAATTGATCGCATCTCCGCTGCTATTGTAGTTACGAAGACATTTCAGAGCGCGTTATACTCCACATTTGATTCTTTATACAGGACACATCGTTCGGTTTGCCCTACGTTAACTGTCTTCCCTGTCAAATCAAAAGCAGTTATAGTTTTTAAATTTTCAGGGCCAAATAGATCTAGTTGAACGCGTCTCCGCTGCTATTGGGGTTATCTAGACAATTCGCAGCGCGTTATACTCCACATTTGATTCTTTATACAGGACACATCGTTCGGTTTGCCCTACGTTAACTGTCTTCCCTGTCAAACCCAATGCAATTATATTATTTAAATTTTCAAGGCCAAATAAATCTAATTGATCGTATCTCCGCTGCTATTGGAGTTACGAAGACGTTTCGGAGCGTGTTATGCTCCACATTTGATTCTTTATACAGGACACATCGTTCGGTTTGCCCTACGTTAACTTTCTTCCGTGTCAAATCCAATGCAATTATAGTTTATAAATTTTCAAGGGCAAATAAATCTAAATGATCGTATCTGCGCTGCTATTGGGGTTACGAAGACAATTCGGATCGCGTTACACTCCACATTTGATTCTTTATACAGGACACATCGTTCGGTTTGCCCTACGTTAACTGTCTTCCCTGTCAACTAAAAGCAATTATAGTTTTTAAATTCTCAGGGCCAAATAAATCTAATTGATCGTATCTCCGCTGCTATTGGGGTTACGAAGACATTTCGGGGCGCGTTATACTCCACATTTGAATCTTTATACAGGGCACATCGTTCGGTTTGCCCTACGTTAACATCCTTCCCTGTCAAATCCAATGCAATTATAGTATTTAAATTTTCAAGGCCAAATAAATCTAATTGATCGTATCTCCGCAGCCATTGGGGTTATCTAGACAATTCGATGCGCGTTATACTCCACATTTGATTCCTTATACAGGACACATCGTTCGGTTTGCCCAACGTTAACACTCTTCCCTGTCATATGCAATGCAATTATATTATTTAAATTTTCACAGCCAAATAAATCAAATTGATCGTATCTCCGCTGCTTTTGCGGTTACGAAGACAATTCGGGGCGCGTTATACTCCACATTTGATTCTTTATACAGGACATATCGTTCGGTTTGTCCTACGTTAACATTCTTCCCTGTCAAATCAAAAGCAATTATTGTTTTTAAATTTTCAGGGCCAAATAAATCTAATTGATCGTATCTCCGCTGCTTTTGGGGTTACGAAGACAATTCGGGGCACGTTATACTCCACATTTGATTCTTTATACAGGACACATCGTTCGGTTTGCCCTACGTTAACTGTCTTCCCTGTCAACTAAAAGCAATTATAGTTTTTAAATTCTCAGGGCCAAATAAATCTAATTGATCGTATCTCCGCTGCTATTGTGGTTACGAAGACAATTCGGGGCGCGTTATACTCCACATTTGATTCTTTATACAGGGCACATCGTTCGGTTTGCCCTACGTTAACATCCTTCCCTGTCAAATCCAATGCAATTATAGTATTTAAATTTTCAAGGCCAAATAAATCTAATTGATCGTATCTCCGCAGCCATTGGGGTTATCTAGACAATTCGATGCGCGTTATACTCCACATTTGATTCCTTATACAGGACACATCGTTCGGTTTGCCCAACGTTAACACTCTTCCCTGTCATATGCAATGCAATTATATTATTTAAATTTTCACAGCCAAATAAATCAAATTGATCGTATCTCCGCTGCTTTTGCGGTTACGAAGACAATTCGGGGCGCGTTATACTCCACATTTGATTCTTTATACAGGACATATCGTTCGGTTTGTCCTACGTTAACATTGTTCCCTGTCAAATCAAAAACAATTATTGTTTTTAAATTTTCAGGGCCAAATAAATCTAATTGATCGTATCTCCACTGCTATTGGGGTTATCTAGGCAATTCGATGCGCGTCATACTCCACATTAGATTCTTTATACAAGACACGTCGTTCGCTTTGCACAATGTTAACACTCTTCCCTGTCAAATCAAATGCAATTATAGTTTTTAAATTCTCAGGGCCAAATAAATCTAATTCATCGTATCTCCGCTGCTATTGGGGTAACGAAGACAATTCGGGGCGCGTTATACTCCACATTTGATTCTTTATACAGGGCACATCGTTCGGTTTGCCCTACGTTAACATCCTTCCCTGTCAAATCCAATGCAATTATAGTATTTAAATTTTCAAGGCCAAATAAATCTAATTGATCGTATCTCCGCTGCTATTGGGGTTATCTAGGCAATTCGATGCGCGTTACAGTCCACATTTGATTCTTTATACAGGACACATCGTTCGGTTTGCCCAACGTTAACACTCTTCCCTGTCATATGCAATGCAATTATATTTTTTAAATTTTCAAGGCCATATAAATCTAATTGATCGTATCTCCGCTGCTTTTGGGGTTACGAAGACAATTCGGGGCACGTTATACTCCACATTTGATTCTTTATACAGGACACATCGTTCGGTTTGCCCTACGTTAACATCCTTCCCTGTCAAATCCAATGCAATTATAGTATTTAAATTTTCAAGGCCAAATAAATCTAATTGATCGTATCTCCGCAGCCATTGGGGTCATCTAGACAATTCGATGCGCGTTATACTCCACATTTGATTCCTTATACAGGACACATCGTTCGGTTTGCCCAACGTTAACACTCTTCCCTGTCATATGCAATGCAATTATATTATTTAAATTTTCACAGCCAAATAAATCAAATTGATCGTATCTCCGCAGCCATTGGGGTTATCTAGACAATTCGATGCGCGTTACACTCCACATTTGATTCTTTATACAGGACACATCGTTCGGTTTGCACAATGTTAACACTCTTCCCTGTCAAATCAAAAGCAATAATAGTTTTAAAATTTTCAGGGCCAAATAAATCTAATTGATCGTGTCTCCACTGCTATTGGGGTTACCTAGGCAATTCGCAGCGCGTTATACTCCACATTTGATTCTTTATACAGGGCACATCGTTCGGTTTGCCCTACGTTAACATTCTTCCCTGCCAAATCCAATGCAATTATATTATTTAAATTTTCAAGGCCAAATAAATCTAATTGATCGTATCCCCGCTGCTATTTGGGTTATCTAGGCAATTCGATGCGCGTTATACTCCACATTTGATTCTTTATACAGGACACATCGTTCGGTTTGCCCTACGTTAACTGTCTTCCCTGCGAAATCAAAAGCAGATATAGTTTTTAAATTTTCAAGGCCGAATAAATCTAATTGATCGTGTCTCCGCTGCTATTGGAGTTACGAAGACATTTCAGAGCGAGTTATACTCCACATTTGATTCTTTATACAGGACATATCGTTCGGTTTGTCCTACGTTAACATTCTTCCCTGTCAAATCAAAAGCAATTATTGTTTTTAAATTTACAGGGCCAAATAAATCTAATTGATCGTATCTCCACTGCTATTGGGGTTATCTAGGCAATTCGATGCGCGTTATACTCCACATTAGATTCTTTATACAAGACACGTCGTTCGCTTTGCACAATGTTAACACTCTTCCCTGTCAAATCAAATGCAATTATAGTTTTTAAATTCTCAGGGCCAAATAAATCTAATTCATCGTATCTCCGCTGCTATTGGGGTAACGAAGACAATTCGGGGCGCGTTATACTCCACATTTGATTCTTTATACAGGGCACATCGTTCGGTTTGCCCTACGTTAACATCCTTCCCTGTCAAATCCAATGCAATTATAGTATTTAAATTTTCAAGGCCAAATAAATCTAATTGATCGTATCTCCGCTGCTATTGGGGTTATCTAGGCAATTCGATGCGCGTTATAGTCCACATTTGATTCTTTATACAGGACACATCGTTCGGTTTGCCCAACGTTAACACTCTTCCCTGTCATATGCAATGCAATTATATTTTTTAAATTTTCAAGGCCAAATAAATCTAATTGATCGTATCTCCGCTGCTTTTGGGGTTACGAAGACAATTCGGGGCACGTTATACTCCACATTTGATTCTTTATACAGGACACATCGTTCGGTTTGCCCTACGTTAACTGTCTTCCCTGTCAACTAAAAGCAATTATAGTTTTTAAATTCTCAGGGCCAAATAAATCTAATTGATCGTATCTCCGCTGCTATTGGGGTTACGAAGACAATTCGGGGCGCGTTATACTCCACATTTGATTCTTTATACAGGGCACATCGTTCGGTTTGCCCTACGTTAACATCCTTCCCTGTCAAATCCAATGCAATTATAGTATTTAAATTTTCAAGGCCAAATAAATCTAATTGATCGTATCTCCGCAGCCATTGGGGTTATCTAGACAATTCGATGCGCGTTATACTCCACATTTGATTCCTTATACAGGACACATCGTTCGGTTTGCCCAACGTTAACACTCTTCCCTGTCATATGCAATGCAATTATATTATTTAAATTTTCACAGCCAAATAAATCAAATTGATCGTATCTCCGCTGCTTTTGCGGTTACGAAGACAATTCGGGGCGCGTTATACTCCACATTTGATTCTTTATACAGGACATATCGTTCGGTTTGTCCTACGTTAACATTCTTCCCTGTCAAATCAAAAGCAATTATTGTTTTTAAATTTTCAGGGCCAAATAAATCTAATTGATCGTATCTCCACTGCTATTGGGGTTATCTAGGCAATTCGATGCGCGTTATACTCCACATTAGATTCTTTATACAAGACACGTCGTTCGCTTTGCACAATGTTAACACTCTTCCCTGTCAAATCAAATGCAATTATAGTTTTTAAATTCTCAGGGCCAAATAAATCTAATTCATCGTATCTCCGCTGCTATTGGGGTAACGAAGACAATTCGGGGCGCGTTATACTCCACATTTGATTCTTTATACAGGGCACATCGTTCGGTTTGCCCTACGTTAACATCCTTCCCTGTCAAATCCAATGCAATTATAGTATTTAAATTTTCAAGGCCAAATAAATCTAATTGATCGTATCTCCGCTGCTATTGGGGTTATCTAGGCAATTCGATGCGCGTTACAGTCCACATTTGATTCTTTATACAGGACACATCGTTCGGTTTGCCCAACGTTAACACTCTTCTCTGTCATATGCAATGCAATTATATTTTTTAAATTTTCAAGGCCAAATAAATCTAATTGATCGTATCTCCGCTGCTTTTGGGGTTACGAAGACAATTCGGGGCACGTTATACTCCACATTTGATTCTTTATACAGGACACATCGTTCGGTTTGCCCTACGTTAACTGTCTTCCCTGTCAACTAAAAGCAATTATAGTTTTTAAATTCTCAGGGCCAAATAAATCTAATTGATCGTATCTCCGCTGCTATTGGGGTTACGAAGACAATTCGGGGCGCGTTATACTCCACATTTGATTCTTTATACAGGGCACATCGTTCGGTTTGCCCTACGGTAACATCCTTCCCTGTCAAATCCAATGCAATTATAGTATTTAAATTTTCAAGGCCAAATAAATCTAATTGATCGTATCTTCCGCAGCCATTGGGGTTATCTAGACAATTCGATGCGCGTTATACTCCACATTTGATTCCTTATACAGGACACATCGTTCGGTTTGCCCAACGTTAACACTCTTCCCTGTCATATGCAATGCAATTATATTATTTAAATTTTCACAGCCAAATAAATCAAATTGATCGTATCTCCGCTGCTTTTGCGGTTACGAAGACAATTCGGGGCGCGTTATACTCCACATTTGATTCTTTATACAGGACATATCGTTCGGTTTGTCCTACGTTAACATTCTTCCCTGTCAAATCAAAAGCAATAATAGTTTTAAAATTTTCAGGGCCAAATAAATCTAATTGATCGTGTCTCCACTGCTATTGGGGTTACCTAGGCAATTCGCAGCGCGTTATACTCCACATTAGATTCTTTATACAGGGCACATCGTTCGGTTTGCCCTACGTTAACATTCTTCCCTGCCAAATCCAATGCAATTATATTATTTAAATTTTCAAGGCCAAATAAATCTAATTGATCGTATCCCCGCAGCTATTTGGGTTATCTAGGCAATTCGATGCGCGTTATACTCCACATTTGATTCTTTATACAGGACACATCGTTCGGTTTGCCCTACGTTAACTGTCTTCCCTGCGAAATCAAAAGCAGATATAGTTTTTAAATTTTCAAGGCCGAATAAATCTAATTGATCGTGTCTCCGCTGCTATTGGAGTTACGAAGACATTTCAGAGCGCGTTATACTCCACATTTGATTCTTTATACAGGACATATCGTTCGGTTTGTCCTACGTTAACATTCTTCCCTGTCAAATCAAAAGCAATTATTGTTTTTAAATTTTCAGGGCCAAATAAATCTAATTGATCGTATCTCCACTGCTATTGGGGTTATCTAGGCAATTCGATGCGCGTTATACTCCACATTTGATTCCTTATACAGGACACATCGTTCGGTTTGCCCAACGTTAACACTCTTCCCTGTCATATGCAATGCAATTATATTATTTAAATTTTCACAGCCAAATAAATCAAATTGATCGTATCTCCGCAGCCATTGGGGTTATCTAGACAATTCGATGCGCGTTACACTCCACATTTGATTCTTTATACAGGACACATCGTTCGGTTTGCCCAACGTTAACACTCTTCCCTGTCATATGCAATGCAATTATATTATTTAAATTTTCACAGCCAAATAAATCAAATTGATCGTATCTCCGCTGCTTTTGCGGTTACGAAGACAATTCGGGGCGCGTTATACTCCACATTTGATTCTTTATACAGGACACATCGTTCGGTTTGCCCTACGTTAACTGTCTTCCCTGTCAACTAAAAGCAATTATAGTTTTTAAATTCTCAGGGCCAAATAAATCTAATTGATCGTATCTCCGCTGCTATTGGGGTTACGAAGACAATTCGGGGCGCGTTATACTCCACATTTGATTCTTTATACAGGGCACATCGTTCGGTTTGCCCTACGTTAACATCCTTCCCTGTCAAATCCAATGCAATTATAGTATTTAAATTTTCAAGGCCAAATAAATCTAATTGATCGTATCTCCGCAGCCATTGGGGTTATCTAGACAATTCGATGCGCGTTATACTCCACATTTGATTCCTTATACAGGACACATCGTTCGGTTTGCCCAACGTTAACACTCTTCCCTGTCATATGCAATGCAATTATATTATTTAAATTTTCACAGCCAAATAAATCAAATTGATCGTATCTCCGCTGCTTTTGCGGTTACGAAGACAATTCGGGGCGCGTTATACTCCACATTTGATTCTTTATACAGGACACATCGTTCGTTTTGCACAATGTTAACACTCTTCCCTGTCCAATCAAAAGCAATAATAGTTTTAAAATTTTCAGGGCCAAATAAATCTAATTGATCGTGTCTCCACTGCTATTGGGGTTACCTAGGCAATTCGCAGCGCGTTATACTCCACATTTGATTCTTTATACAGGGCACATCGTTCGGTTTGCCCCTACGTTAACATTCTTCCCTGTCAAATCCAATGCAATTATATTATTTAAATTTTCAAGGCCAAATAAATCTAATTGATCGTATCTCCGCTGCTATTTGGGTTATCTAGGCAATTCGATGCGCGTTATACTCCACATTTGATTCTTTATACAGGACACATCGTTCGGTTTGCCCTACGTTAACTGTCTTCCCTGCGAAATCAAAAGCAAATATAGTTTTTAAATTTTCAAGGCCGAATAAATCTAATTGATCGTGTCTCCGCTGCTATTGTAGTTACGAAGACATTTCAGAGCGCGTTATACTCCACATTTGATTCTTTATACAGGACATATCGTTCGGTTTGTCCTACGTTAACATTCTTCCCTGTCAAATCAAAAGCAATTATTGTTTTTAAATTTTCAGGGCCAAATAAATCTAATTGATCGTATCTCCACTGCTATTGGGGTTATCTAGGCAATTCGATGCGCGTTATACTCCACATTAGATTCTTTATACAAGACACGTCGTTCGCTTTGCACAATGTTAACACTCTTCCCTGTCAAATCAAATGCAATTATAGTTGTTAAATTCTCAGGGCCAAATAAATCTAATTCATCGTATCTCCGCTGCTATTGGGGTAACGAAGACAATTCGGGGCGCGTTATACTCCACATTTGATTCTTTATACAGCGCACATCGTTCGGTTTGCCCTACGTTAACATCCTTCCCTGTCAAATCCAATGCAATTATAGTATTTAAATTTTCAAGGCCAAATAAATCTAATTGATCGTATCTCCGCTGCTATTGGGGTTATCTAGGCAATTCGATGCGCGTTATAGTCCACATTTGATTCTTTATACAGGACACATCGTTCGGTTTGCCCAACGTTAACACTCTTCCCTGTCATATGCAATGCAATTATATTTTTTAAATTTTCAAGGCCAAATAAATCTAATTGATCGTATCTCCGCTGCTTTTGGGGTTACGAAGACAATTCGGGGCACGTTATACTCCACATTTGATTCTTTATACAGGACACATCGTTCGGTTTGCCCTACGTTAACTGTCTTCCCTGTCAACTAAAAGCAATTATAGTTTTTAAATTCTCAGGGCCAAATAAATCTAATTGATCGTATCTCCGCTGCTATTGGGGTTACGAAGACAATTCGGGGCGCGTTATACTCCACATTTGATTCTTTATACAGGGCACATCGTTCGGTTTGCCCTACGTTAACATCCTTCCCTGTCAAATCCAATGCAATTATAGTATTTAAATTTTCAAGGCCAAATAAATCTAATTGATCGTATCTCCGCAGCCATTGGGGTTATCTAGACAATTCGATGCGCGTTATACTCCACATTTGATTCCTTATACAGGACACATCGTTCGGTTTGCCCAACGTTAACACTCTTCCCTGTCATATGCAATGCAATTATATTATTTAAATTTTCACGGCCAAATAAATCAAATTGATCGTATCTCCGCTGCTTTTGCGGTTACGAAGACAATTCGGGGCGCGTTATACTCCACATTTGATTCTTTATACAGGACACATCGTTCGGTTTGCACAATGTTAACACTCTTCCCTGTCAAATCAAAAGCAATAATAGTTTTAAAATTTTCAGGGCCAAATAAATCTAATTGATCGTGTCTCCACTGCTATTGGGGTTATCTGGGCAATTCGCAGCGCGCTATACTCCACATTTGATTCTTTATACAGGACACATCGTTCGGTTTGCCCAACGTTAACACTCTTCCCTGTCATATGCAATGCAATTATATTATTTAAATTTTCAAGGCCGAATAAATCTAATTGATCGTGTCTCCGCTGCTATTGGGGTTATCTAGGCAATTCGATGCGCGTTATACTCCACATTTGATTCTTTATACAGGACACATCGTTCGGTTTGCACAATGTTAACACTCTTCCCTGTCAAATCAAAAGCAATAATAGTTTTAAAATTTTCAGGGCCAAATAAATCTAATTGATCGTGTCTCCACTGCTATTGGGGATATCTAGGCAATTCGCAGCTCGTTATACTCCACATTTGATTCTTTATACAGGGCACATCGTTCGATTTGCCCTACGTTAACATTCTTCCCTGTCAAATCCAATGCAATTATAGTATTTAAATTTTCAAGGCCAAATAAATCTAATTGATCGTATCTCCGCTGCTATTGGGGTTACGAAGATATATCGGATCGTGTTATACTCCACATTTGATTCTTTATACAGGGCACATCGTTCGGTTTGCCCTACGTTATCTCTCTTCCCTGTCAAACCCAATGCAATTATATTATTTAAATTTTCAAGGCCAAATAAGTCTAAGTGATCGTATCTCCGCTGCTTTTGGGGTTACGAAGACATTTCGGAGCGCGTTATACTCCACATTTGATTCTTTATACAGGACACATCGTTCGGTTTGCCCAACGTTAACACTCTCCCCTGTCATATGCAATGCAATTATATTATTTAAATTTTCAAGGCCAAATAAATCTAATTGATCGTATCTCCGCTGCTATTGGGGTTACGAAGACAATTCGGATCGCGTTACACTCCACATTTGATTCTTTATACAGGACACATCGTTCGGTTTGCACAATGTTAACATTCTTCCCTGTCAAATCAAAAGCAATTATAGTTTTTAAATTTTCAAGGCCAAATAAATCTAATTGATCGTATCTCCGCTGCTATTGGGGTTATCTAGGCAATTCGATGCGCGTTATACTCCACATTAGATTCTTTATACAGGACACATCGTTCGCTTTGCACAATGTTAACACTCTTCCCTGTCAAATCAAAAGCAATTATAGTTTATAAATTCTCAGGGCCAAATAAATCTAATTGATCGTATCTCCGCTGCTATTGGGGTAACGAAGACAATTCGGGGCGCGTTATACTCCACATTTGATTCTTTATACAGGGCACATCGTTCGGTTTGCCCTACGTTAACATCCTTCCCTGTCAAATCCAATGCAATTATAGTATTTAAATTTTCAACGCCAAATAAATCTAATTGATCGTATCTCCGCTGCTATTGGGGTTATCTAGGCAATTCGATGCGCGTTATACTCCACATTTGATTCTTTATACAGGACACATCGTTCGGTTTGCCCAACGTTAACACTCTTCCCTGTCATATGCAATGCAATTATATTATTCAAATTTTCAAGGCCAAATATCTAATTGATCGTATCTCCGCTGCTATTGGAGTTACGAAGACATTTCGGAGCGCGTTATGCTCCACATTTGATTCTTTATACAGGACACATCGTTCGGTTTGCCCTACGTTAACTTTCTTCCGTGTCATATCCAATGCTATTATAGTTTTTAAATTTTCAAGGGCAAATAAATCTAAATGATCGTATCTCCGCTGCTATTGGGGTTACGAAGACAATTCGGATCGCGTTACACTCCACATTTGATTCTTTATACAGGACACATCGTTCGGTTTGCACAATGTTAACACTCTTCCCTGTCAAATCAAAAGCAATTATAGTTTTTAAATTTTCAGGGCCAAATAAATCTAATTGATCGTGTCTCCACTGCTATTGGGGATATCTAGGCAATTGGCAGCGCGTTATACTCCACATTTGATTCTTTATACAGGGCACATCGTTCGGTTTGCCCTACGTTAACTCTCTTCCGTGTCAAATCCAATGCAATTATAGTTTTTAAATTTTCATGGGCAAATAAATCTAAATGATCGTATCTCCGCTGCTATTGGGGTTAGGAAGACAATCCGGGGCGCGCTATACTCCACATTTGATTCTTTATACAGGACACGTCGTTCGGTTTGCCCAACGTTAACACTCTTCCCTGTCATATGCAATGCAATTATATTATTTAAATTTTCAAGGCCAAATAAATCTAATTGGTCGTATCTCCGCTGCTATTGGGGTTATCTAGGCAATTCGATGCGCGTTATACTCCACATTTGATTCTTTATACAGGACACATCGTTCGGTTTGCCCTACGTTAACTGTCTTCCCTGTCAAATCAAAAGCAATTATAGTTTTTAAATTCTCAGGGCCAAATAAATTTAATTGATCGTATCTCCGCTGCTATTGGGGTTATCTAGGCAATTCGATGCGCGTTATACTCCACATTTGATTCTTTATACAGGACAAATCGTTCGGTTTGTCCTACGTTAACATTCTTCCCTGTCAAATCAAAAGCAATTATTGTTTTTAAATTTTCAGGTCCAAATAAATCTAATTGATCGTATCTCCACTGCTATTGGGGTTATCTAGGCAATTCGATGCGCGTTATACTCCACATTAGATTCTTTATACAGGACACATCGTTCGCTTTGCACAATGTTAACACTCTTCCCTGTCAAATCAAAAGCAATTATAGTTTTTAAATTCTCAGGGCCAAATAAATCTAATTGATCGTATCTCCGCTGCTATTGGGGTAACGAAGACAATTCGGGACGCGTTATACTCCACATTTGATTCTTTATACAGGGCACATCGTTCGGTTTGCCCTACGTTAACATCCTTCCCTGTCAAATCCAATGCAATTATAGTATTTAAATTTTCAACGCCAAATAAATCTAATTGATCGTATCTCCGCTGCTATTGGGGTTATCTAGGCAATTCGATGCGCGTTATACTCCACATTTGATTCTTTATACAGGACACATCGTTCGGTTTGCCCAACGTTAACACTCTTCCCTGTCATATGCAATGCAATTATATTATTCAAATTTTCAAGGCCAAATATCTAATTGATCGTATCTCCGCTGCTATTGGAGTTACGAAGATATTTCGGAGCGCGCTATGCTCCACATTTGATTCTTTATAGAGGACACATCGTTCGGTTTGCCCTACGTTAACTTTCTTCCGTGTCATATCCAATGCTATTATAGTTTTTAAATTTTCAAGGGCAAATAAATCTAAATGATCGTATCTCCGCTGCTATTGGGGTTACGAAGACAATTCGGATCGCGTTATACTCCACATTTGATTCTTTATACAGGACACATCGTTCGGTTTGCACAATGTTAACACTCTTCCCTGTCAAATCAAAAGCAATTATAGTTTTTAAATTTTCAGGGCCAAATAAATCTAATTGATCGTGTCTCCACTGCTATTGGGGATATCTAGGCAATTCGCAGCGCGTTATACTCCACATTTGATTCTTTATACAGGGCACATCGTTCGGTTTGCCCTACGTTAACTCTCTTCCGTGTCAAATCCAATGCAATTATAGTATTTAAATTTTCAACGCCAAATAAATCTAATTGATCGTATCTCCGCTGCTATTGGGGTTATCTAGGCAATTCGATGCGCGTTATACTCCACATTTGATTCTTTATACAGGACACATCGTTCGGTTTGCCCAACGTTAACACTCTTCCCTGTCATATGCAATGCAATTATATTATTCAAATTTTCAAGGCCAAATATCTAGTTGATCGTATCTCCGCTGCTATTGGAGTTACGAAGACATTTCGGAGCGCGTTATGCTCCACATTTGATTCTTTATTCAGGACACATCGTTCGGTTTGCCCTACGTTAACTTTCTTCCGTGTCATATCCAATGCTATTATAGTTTTTAAATTTTCAAGGGCAAATAAATCTAAATGATCGTATCTCCGCTGCTATTGGGGTTACGAAGACAATTCGGATCGCGTTACACTCCACATTTGATTCTTTATACAGGACACATCGTTCCGTTTGCACAATGTTAACACTCTTCCCTGTCAAATCAAAAGCAATTATAGTTTTTAAATTTTCAGGGCCAAATAAATCTAATTGATCGTGTCTCCACTGCTATTGGGGATATCTAGGCAATTCGCAGCGCGTTATACTCCACATTTGATTCTTTATACAGGGCACATTGTTCGGTTTGCCCTACGTTAACTCTCTTCCGTGTCAAATCCAATGCAATTATAGTTTTTAAATTTTCATGGGCAAATAAATCTAAATGATCGTATCTCCGCTGCTATTGGGGTTAGGAAGACAATCCGGGGCGCGCTATACTCCACATTTGATTCTTTATACAGGACACATCGTTCGGTTTGCCCAACGTTAACACTCTTCCCTGTCATATGCAATGCAATTATATTATTTAAATTTTCAAGGCCAAATAAATCTAATTGATCGTATCTCCGCTGCTATTGGGGTTATCTAGGCAATTCGATGCGCGTTATACTCCACATTTGATTCTTTATACAGGACACATCGTTCGGTTTGCCCTACGTTAACTGTCTTCCCTGTCAAATCAAAAGCAATTATAGTTTTCAAATTTTCAGGGCCAAATAAATCTAATTGATCGTGTCTGCACTGCTATTGGGGATATCTAGGCAATTCGCAGCGCGTTATACTCCACATTTGATTCTTTATACAGGGCACATCGTTCGATTTGCCCTACGTTAACATTCTTCCCTGTCAAATCTAATGCAATTATAGTCTTTAAATTTTCAAGGCCAAATAAATCTAATTGATCGTATCTCCGCTGCTATTGGGGTTATCTAGGCAATTCGATGCGCGTTATACTCCACATTTGATTCTTTATACAGGACACATCGTTCGGTTTGCCCTACGTTAACTGTCTTCCCTGAGAAATCAAAAGCAATTATAGTTTTTAAATTTTCAAGGCCAAATAAATCTAATTGATCGTGTCTCCACTGCTATTGGGGTTCTCTAGGCAATTCGCAGCGCGTTATACTCCACATTTGATTCTTTATACAGGACACATCGTTCGGTTTGCCCAACGTTAACACTCTTCCCTGTCAAATGCAATGCAATTACATTATTTATATTTTCAAGGCCAAATAAATCTAATTGATCGTGTCTCCGCTGCTATTGGAGTCACGAAGACATTTCAGAGCGCGTTATACTCCACATTTGATTCTTTATACAGGACATATCGTTCGGTTTGCCCAACGTTAACACTCTTCCCTGTCATATGCAATGCAATCGTATTATTTAAATTTTCAAGGCCAAATAAATCTAATTGATCGTATCTGCGCTGCTGTTGGGGTTATCTAGGCAACTCGATGCGCGTTATACTCCACGTTTGATTCTTTATACAGGACACATCGTTCGGTTTGCACAATGTTAACATCCTTTCCTGTCAAATCCAATGCAATTATAGTATTTAAATTTTCAAGGCCAAATAAATCTAATTGATCGTATCTCCGCTTCTATTGGGGTTACGAAGACAATTCGAAGGCATTACGATGTTACGCATAACGTTATATGGTAATACGTTATAACGTATAACGTTATATGGTAATACGTTATAACGTATAACGTTATGTAGCAGAAAGATATAACGTATAACGTTATGTAGCATTACGATATAACGTATAACGATATGTAGCATTACAATATAATGTATAACGTTATGTAGCATTACGATGTAACGTATAACGTTATGTAGCATAAAGATATAACGTGTAACGCTATATGGTAATACGTTATAACGTATAACGTTATGTAGCATTTCGATACAACGTATAACGTTATGTAGCATTACGATATAACGTATAACGTTATATAGCAGTAAGATATAGCGTATAACGTTATGTAGCATTACGATATAACGTATATCGTTATGTAGCATTACGATATGACGTATAACGTTATGTAGCATTACGATATAACGTATAACGAGATATGGTAACACGTTATAACGTATAACGTTATGTAGCGTTACGATATAACGTATAACATTATGTAGCATTACGATATAACATATAACGTTATATGGTAATACGTTATAACGTATAACGTTATGTAGCATTACCATATAACGTATAACGTTATGTAGCATAACGATATAACGTATAACGTTATATAGTATTACGTTATAACGTATAACGTTATATAGCATTACGTTATAACGTATAACGTTATGTAGTATTACGTTATAACGTATAACGTTATGTAGCATTACGATATAACCTATAACGGTATGTAGCATTACGATACAACGTATAACGTTATGTAGCATCACGATATAACGTATAACGTTATGTATCATTACGATATAGCTTATAACGTTAAGTAGCTTTACGATATAACGTATAACGTTATGTAGCATTACGATATAACGTATAACGAGATATGGTAACACGTTATAACGTATAACGTTATGTAGCATTACGATATGACGTATAACGCTATGTAGCATTACGATGTAACGTATAACGTTATATGGTAATACGTTATAACGTATAACGTTATGTAGCATTAAGATATATCGTATAACGTTATGTAGCATTACGATATAACGTATAACATTATGTAGCATTACGATATAACATATAACGTTATGTAGCATTACGATAAAACGTATAACGTTATGTAGCATTACGATATAACGTATAACGTTATGTAGCAGTACGATATCGCTTATAACGTTATGTAGCAATACGGTATAACGTATAACGTTATGTAGCATTACGATATAATGTATAACGTTATGTAGCATTACGATGTAACGTATAACGTTATATGGTAATACGTTATAACGTATAACGTTATGTAGTATTACGTTATATCGTATAACGTTATGTAGCATTACGAAATAACGTATAACGTTATGTAGCAGTAAGATATAACGTATAACGTTATGTTGCATTACGATATAATGTATAACGTTATGTAGCATTACGATGTAACGTATAACGGTATGTAGCATTACGATACAACGTATAACGTTATGTAGCATTACGATATAACGTATAACGTTATGTAGCAGTACGATATAGCTTATAACGTTAAGTAGCATTACGATATAACGTATAACGTTATGTAGCATTACGATATGACGTATAACGCTATGTAGCACTACGATGTAACGTATAACGTTATATGGTAATATGTTATAACGTATAACGTTATGTAGCATTACGGTATAACGTATAACGTTATGTAGCATTACGATGTAACGTATAACGTTATATGGTAATACGTTATAACGTATAACGTTATGTAGTATTACGTTAAATCGTATAACGTTATGTAGCATTACCATATAACGTATAACGTTATATGGTAATACGTTATAACGTATAACGTTATGTATATTACGTTATATCGTATAACGTTATGTAGCATTACGATATAACGTATAACGTTATGTAGCATTACGATATAACGTATAACGTTATGTAGCATTACGATATAACGTACAACGTTATATGGTAATACGTTATAACGTATAACGTTATGTAGCATCACCATATAACGTATAACGTTATGTAGCATTACGTTATAACGTATAACGTTATGTAGTATTACGTTATATCGTATAACGTTATGTAGCATTACGATATAACGTATAACGTGATGTAGCAGAAAGATATAACGTATAACGTTCTGTAGCAATACGATATAACGTATAACGTTATGTAGCATTACGATATAACGTATAACGTTATGTAGCATTACGATATAACGTATAACGTTATATGGTAATACGTTATAACGTATAACGTTATGTAGCATTACGATATAACGTATAACGTTATGTAGCATTACGATGTAACGTATAACGTTATATGGTAATACGTTATAACGTATAACGTTATGTAGTATTACGTTATATCGTATAACGTTATGTAGCATTACGATATAACGTATAACGTTATGTAGCATTACGATGTAACGTATAGCGTTATATGGTAATACGTTATAACGTATAACGTTATGTAGTATTACGTTATATCGTATAACGTTATGTAGCATTACGATATAACGTATAACGTTATGTAGCAGAAAGATATAACGTATAACGTTATGTTGCATTACGATATAATGTATAACGTTATGTAGCATTACGATGAAACGTATAACGTTATGTAGCATTACGATACAACGTATAACGTTATGTAGCATTACGATATAACGTATAACGTTATGTAGCAGTACGATATAGCTTATAACGTTAAGTAGCATTACGATATAACGTATAACGTTATGTAGCATTACGATATGACGTATAACGCTATGTAGCACTACGATGTAACGTATAACGTTATATGGTAATATGTTATAACGTATAACGTTATGTAGCATTACGATATAACGTATAACGTTATGTAGCATTACGATGTAACGTATAACGTTATATGGTAATACGTTATAACGTATAACGTTATGTAGTATTACGTTATATCGTATAACGTTATGTAGCATTACGATATATCGTATAACGTTCTGTAACATTACGATATAACGTAAAACGTTATGTAGCATTGCGATACAACGTATAACGTTATGTAGCATTACGATATATCGTATAACGTTATGTAGCAGTACGATATAGCGTATAACGTTATATAGCATTACGATATAACGTATAACGTTTTGTAGCATTACGATATGACGTATAACGTTATGTAGCATTACGATGTAACGTATAACGTTATATGGTAATACGTTATAACGTATAACGTTATGTAGCATTACGATATAACGTATAACGTTATGTAGCATTACGATATAACGTATAACGTTATGTAGCATTACAATATAACGTATAACGTTACATGGTAATACGTTATAACGTATAACGTTATGTAGCATCACCATATAACGTATAACGTTATGCAGCATTACGCTATAACGTATAACGTTATGTAGTATTACGTTATATTGTATTACGCTATGTAGCATTACGATATAACGTATAACGTTATGTAGCAGAAAGATATAACGTATAACGTTATGTAGCATTACGATATAACGTATAACGTTATGTAGCAGTAAGATATAACGTATAACGTTATGTAGCATTACGATATAACATAAAACGTTATGTAGCATTGCGATACAACGTATAACGTTATGTAGCATTACGATATATCGTATAACGTTATGTAGCAGTACGATATAGCGTATAACGTTATGTAGCATTACGATATAACGTATAACGATTTGTAGCATTACGATATGACGTATAACGTTATGTAGCATTACGATGTAACGTATAACGTTATGTAGCAGAAAGATATAACGTATAACGTTATGTAGCATTACGATATAACGTATAACGTTATGTAGCATTACGATATAACGTATAACGTTATGTAGCATTACGATATAACGTATAACGTTATGTAGCATTACGATATAACGTATAACGTTATATGGTAATACGTTATAACGTATAACGTTATGTAGCATTACCATATAACGTATAACGTTATGTAGCATTACGTTATAACGTATAACGTTATGTAGTATTACGTTATATCGTATAACGTTATGTAGCATTACGATATAACGTATAACGTTATGTAGAAGAAAGATATAACGTATAACGTTATGTAGCATTACGATATAACGTATAACGTTATATGGTAATACGTTATAACGTATAACGTTATGTAGCATTACGATATAACGTATAACGTTATGTAGCATTACGATATAACGTATAACGTTATGTAGCATTACGATATAACGTATAACGTTATGTAGCATTACGATATAACGTATAACGTTATGTAGCATTACGATATAACGTATAACGTTATATGGTAATACGTTATAACGTATAACGTTATGTAGCATTACCATATAACGTATAACGTTATGTAGCATTACGTTATAACGTATAACGTTATGTAGTATTACGTTATATCGTATAACGTTATGTAGCATTACGATATAACGTATAACGTTATGTAGCAGAAAGATATAACGTATAACGTTATGTAGAATTACGTTATAACGTATAACGTTATGTAGTATTACGTTATATCGTATAACGTTATGTAGCGTTACGATATAACGTATAACGTTATGTAGCTGTAAGGTATAACGTATAACGTTATGTAGCATTACGATGTTACGTATAACGTTATGTAGCATTACGATATAAGGTATAACGTTATATAGCATTACGATATAACGTATAACGTTACATGGTAATACGTTATAACGTATAACGATATGTAGCACTACCATATAACGTACAACGTTATGTAGCATTACAATATAACGTATAACGTTGTGTAGCATTACGATATAACGTATAACGTTATGTAGCATAACGATATAACGTATAACGTTATATAGCATTACGTTATAACGTATAACGTTATATAGTATTACGTTATAACGTATAACGTTATGTAGTATTACGTTATAACGTATAACGTTATGTAGCATTACGATATAACGTATAACGTTATGTAGCATTACGATATAACGTATAACTTTATGTAGCATTACGATATAACGTATAACGATATATGGTAATACGTTATAACGTATAACGTTGTGCAGCATTACGATATAACGTATAACGTTATGTAGCATTACGATATAACGTATAACGTTATCTAGCATTACGATGTAACGTATAACGTTATATGGTAATACGCTATAACGTATAACGTTATGTAGCATTACGATAAAACCTATAACGTTATGTAGCATTACGATATAATGTATAACGTTATGTAGCATTACGATACAGCGTATAACGTTATGTAGCATTCGGATATAACGTATAACGTTATGTAGCATTACGATATAACGTATAACGTCATGTAGCATTACGATGTAACGTATAACGTTATATGGTAATACGTTTTAACGTACAACGATATGTAGCATTACGACATAACGTATAACGTTATGAAGCATTACAATATAACGTATAACGTTATGTAGCATTACGATATAACGTATAACGTTATGTAGCATTACGATGTAACGTACAACGTTATGTAGCATTACGATATAACGTATAACGTTATGTAGCATTACGATATAACGTATAACGTTATGTAGCAGAAAGATATAACGTATAACGTTATGTAGCATTACGATATAATGTATAACGTTATGTAGCAGTACGACATAACGTATAACGTTGTGTAGCATTACGATATAGCGTATAACGTTATGTAGCATTACGATATAACGTATAACGTTATCTAGCATTACGATGTAATGTATAACGTTATATGGTAATACGTTATAACGTATAACGTTATGTAGCATTGCGATATAACTTATAACGTTATATGGTAGTACGTTATAACGTATAACGTTATGTAGCATTACCATACAACGTATAACGTTATGTAGCATTACGATATAACGTATAACATTATGTAGCATTACGATACAACGTATAACGTAATGTAGCGTTACGATATAACGTATAACGTTATGTAGCGTTACGATATAACGTATAACGTTATGTAGCATTGCGATATAACGTATAACGTTATATGGTAATACGTTATAACGTATAACGTTATGTATCATTACCATATAACGTATAACGTTATGTAGCATTACGATATATCGTATAACGTTATGTAGCAGTACGATATAGCGTATAACGTTATGTAGCATTACGATATAACGTACAACGTTATGTAGCATTACCATATAACGTATAACGTTATGTAGTATTACGTTATAACGTATAACGTTATGTAGCATTACGATATAACGTATAACGTTATGTAGCATTACGATATAACGTATAACGTTATGTAGCAGAAAGATATAACGTATAACGTTATGTAGCATTACGATATAATGTATAACGTTATGTAGCAGTACGACATAACGTATAACGTTGTGTAGCATTACGATATAGCGTATAACGTTATGTAGCATTACGATATAACGTATAACGTTATCTAGCATTACGATGTAATGTATAACGTTATATGGTAATACGTTATAACGTATAACGTTATGTAGCATTGCGATATAACTTATAACGTTATATGGTAGTACGTTATAACGTATAACGTTATGTAGCATTACCATACAACGTATAACGTTATGTAGCATTACGATATAACGTATAACATTATGTAGCATTACGATACAACGTATAACGTAATGTAGCGTTACGATATAACGTATAACGTTATGTAGCGTTACGATATAACGTATAACGTTATGTAGCATTGCGATATAACGTATAACGTTATATGGTAATACGTTATAACGTATAACGTTATGTATCATTACCATATAACGTATAACGTTATGTAGCATTACGATATATCGTATAACGTTATGTAGCAGTACGATATAGCGTATAACGTTATGTAGCATTACGATATAACGTACAACGTTATGTAGCATTACCATATAACGTATAACGTTATGTAGTATTACGTTATAACGTATAACGTTATATAGCATTACGATATAACGTATATCGTTATGTAGCATTACGATATGACGTATAACGTTATGTATTATTACGATGTAACGTATAACGTTATATGGTAATACGTTATAACGTATAACGTTATGTAGCATTACGATGTAACGCATAACGTTAAGTAGCATTACGATATAACGTATAACGTTATGTAGCATTACGATATGACGTATAACGCTATGTAGCATTACAATGTAACGTATAGCGTTATATGGTAATACGTTATAACGTATAACGTTATGTAGTATTACGTTATATCGTATAACGTTATGTAGCATTACGATATAACGTATAACGTTATGTAGCAGAAAGATATAACGTATAACGTTATGTAGCATTACGATATAATGTATAACGTTATGTAGCAGTACGACATAACGTATAACGTTGTGTAGCATTACGATATAGCGTATAACGTTATGTAGCATTACGATATAACGTATAACGTTATATAGCATTACGATATAACGTATAACGTTATGTAGTATTACGATACAACGTATAACGCTATGTAGCATTACGATATATCGTATAACGTTATGTAGCAGTACGATATAGCGTATAACGTTATGTAGCATTACGAAATAACGTATAACTTTATGTAGCATTACGATATGACGTATAACGTTATGTAGCATTACGATATAACGTATAACCTTATATGGTAATACGTTATAACGTATAACGTTATGTAGCATTACCATATAACGTATAACGTTATGTAGCATTACGTTATAACGTATAACGTTATGTAGTATTACGATATAACGTATAACGTTATGTAGCACTACGATATAACGTATAACGTTATGTAGCGGTAAGATATTACGTATAACGTTATGTAGCATTACAATATAACGTATAACGTTATGTAGTATTACGTTATAACGTATATCGTTATGTAGTGTTACCTTATATCGTATAACGTTATGTATCATTACGATATAACGTATAACGTTATGTAGCAGAAAGATATAACGCATAACGTTATGTAGCATTACGATATAACGTATAACGTTATGTAGCATTACGATATAACGTATAACGTTATGTAGCAGTAAGATATAACGTATAACGTTATGTAGCATTACGATATAACGTATAACGTTATGTAGCATTACGTTATAACGTATAACGTTATGTAGCATTACGATATAACGTATAACGTTATGTAGCAGAAAGATATAACGTATAACGTTATGTAGCATTACGATATACCGTATAAAGTTATGTAGCATTACGATATAACGTGTAACGTTATGTAGCAGTAAGATATAACGCATAACGTTATGTAGCATTACGATATAACGTATAACGTTATGTAGTATTACGTTATAACGTATAACGTTATGTAGTATTACGTTATATCGTATAACGTTATGTAGCATTACGATATAACGTATGACGTTATGTAGCATTACGATATAACGAATAACGTTATATGGTAATACGTTATAACGTATAACGGTATGTAGCATTACCATATAACGTATAACGTTATGTAGCATTACAATATAACGTATAACGTTATGTAGCATTACGATATAATGTATAACGTTATATGGTAATACATTATAACGTATAACGTTATGTAGCATTACCATATAATGTATAACGTTGTGTAGCATTACGATATAACGTATAACGTTATGTAGCATAAAGATATAACGTGTAACGAAATGTTGCATTACGATATAACGTATAACGCTGTGTAGCATTACGATATAACGTATAACGTTATGTAGCATTACGATATAACGTATAACGTTATGTAGCATTACGATGTAATGTATAACGTTATATGGTAATACGTTATAACGTATAACGTTATGTAGCATTGCGATATAACGTATAACGTTATATGGTAATACGTTATAACGTATAACGTTATGTAGCATTACGATATAACGTATAACGTTATGTAGCATTACGATATAACGTATAACGTTATGTAGCATTACGATGTAACGTATAACGTTATCTGGTAATACGTTATAACGTATAACGTTATGTAGCATTTCGATACATCGTATAACGTTATGTAGCATTACGATATAACGTATAACGTTATATAGCAGTAAGATATAGCGTATAACGTTATGTAGCATTACGATATAACGTATATCGTTATGTAGCATTACGATATGACGTATATCGTTATGTAGCATTACGATATAACGTATAACGAGATATGGTAACACGTTATAACGTATAACGTTATGTAGCGTTACGATATAACGTATAACATTACGTAGCATTACGATATAACATATAACGTTATATGGTAATACGTTATAACGTATAACGTTATGTAGCATTACCATATAACGTATAACGTTATGTAGCATAACGATATAACGTATAACGATATATAGTATTACGTTATAACGTATAACTTTATATAGCATTACGTTATAACGTATAACGTTATGTAGTATTACGTTATAACGTATAACGTTATGTAGCATTACGATATAACCTATAACGGTATGTAGCATTACGATACAACGTATAACGTTATGTAGCATCACGATATAACGTATAACGTTATGTATCATTACGATATAGCTTATAACGTTAAGTAGCTTTACGATATAACGTATAACGTTATGTAGCATTACGATATAACGTATAACGAGATATGGTAACACGTTATAACGTATAACGTTATGTAGCATTACGATATGACGTATAACGCTATGTAGCATTACGATGTAACGTATAACGTTATATGGTAATACGTTATAACGTATAACGTTATGTAGCATTAAGATATATCGTATAACGTTATGTAGCATTACGATATAACGTATAACATTATGTAGCATTACGATATAACATATAACGTTATGTAGCATTACGATACAACGTATAACGTTATGTAGCATTAGGATATAACGTATAACGTTATGTAGCAATACGATATAACATATAACGTCATGTAGCATTACGATATAACGTATAACGTTATGTAGCATTACAATATAATGTATAACGTTGTGTAGCATTACGATATAACGTATAACGTTATGTAGCATTACGATGTAACGTATAACGTTATGTAGCATAAAGATATAACGTGTAACGAAATGTTGCATTACGATATAACGTATAACGCTGTGTAGCATTACGATATAACGTATAACGTTATGTAGCATTACGATATAACGTATAACGTTATGTAGCATTACGATGTAATGTATAACGTTATATGGTAATACGTTATAACGTATAACGTTATGTAGCATTGCGATATAACGTATAACGTTATATGGTAATACGTTATAACGTATAACGTTATGTAGCATTACGATATAACGTATAACGTTATGTAGCATTACGATATAACGTATAACGTTATGTAGCATTACGATGTAACGTATAACGTTATATGGTAATACGTTATAACGTATAACGTTATGTAGCATTTCGATGCAACGTATAACGTTATGTAGCATTACGATATAACGTATAACGTTATATAGCAGTAAGATATAGCGTATAACGTTATGTAGCATTACGATATAACGTATATCGTTATGTAGCATTACGATATGACGTATAACGTTATGTAGCATTACGATATAACGTATAACGAGATATGGTAACACGTTATAACGTATAACGTTATGTAGCGTTACGATATAACGTATAACATTATGTAGAATTACGATATAACATATAACGTTATATGGTAATACGTTATAACGTATAACGTTATGTAGCATTACCATATAACGTATAACGTTATGTAGCATAACGATATAACGTATAACGTTATATAGTATTACGTTATAACGTATAACGTTATATAGCATTACGTTATAACGTATAACGTTATGTAGTATTACGTTATAACGTATAACGTTATGTAGCATTACGATATAACCTATAACGGTATGTAGCATTACGATACAACGTATAACGTTATGTAGCATCACGATATAACGTATAACGTTATGTATCATTACGATATAGCTTATAACGTTAAGTAGCTTTACGATATAACGTATAACGTTATGTAGCATTACGATATAACGTATAACGAGATATGGTAACACGTTATAACGTATAACGTTATGTAGCATTACGATATGACGTATAACGCTATGTAGCATTACGATGTAACGTATAACGTTATATGGTAATACGTTATAACGTATAACGTTATGTAGCATTAAGATATATCGTATAACGTTATGTAGCATTACGATATAACGTATAACATTATGTAGCATTACGATATAACATATAACGTTATGTAGCATTACGATACAACGTATAACGTTATGTAGCATTACGATATAACGTATAACGTTATGTAGCAGTACGATATCGCTTATAACGTTATGTAGCATTACGGTATAACGTATAACGTTATGTAGCATTACGATATAATGTATAACGTTGTGTAGCATTACGATATAACGTATAACGTTATGTAGCATTACGATGTAACGTATAACGTTATATGGTAATACGTTATAACGTATAACGTTATGTAGTATTACGTTATATCGTATAACGTTATGTAGCATTACGAAATAACGTATAACGTTATGTAGCAGTAAGATATAACGTATAACGTTATGTTGCATTACGATATAATGTATAACGTTATGTAGCATTACGATGTAACGTATAACGGTATGTAGCATTACGATACAACGTATAACGTTATGTAGCATTACGATATAACGTATAACGTTATGCAGCAGTACGATATAGCTTATAACGTTAAGTAGCATTACGATATAACGTATAACGTTATGTAGCACTACGATATGACGTATAACGCTATGTAGCACTACGATGTAACGTATAACGTTATATGGTAATATGTTATAACGTATAACGTTATGTAGCATTACGGTATAACGTATAACGTTATGTAGCATTACGATGTAACGTATAACGTTATATGGTAATACGTTATAACGTATAACGTTATGTAGTATTACGTTATATCGTATAACGTTATGTAGCATTACGATATATCGTATAACGTTCTGTAACATTACGATATAACGTAAAACGTTATGTAGCATTGCGATACAACGTATAACGTTATGTAGCATTACGATATATCGTATAACGTTATGTAGCAGTACGATATAGCGTATAACGTTATATAGCATTACGATATAACGTATAACGTTTTGTAGCATTACGATATGACGTATAACGTTATGTAGCATTACGATGTAACGTATAACGTTATATGGTAATACGTTATAACGTAAAACGTTATGTAGCATTACGGTATAACGTATAACGTTATGTAGCATTACGATATAACGTATAACGTTATGTAGCATTACGATATAACGTATAACGTTACATGGTAATACGGTATAACGTATAACGTTATGTAGCATCACCATATAACGTATAACGTTATGCAGCATTACGTTATAACGTATAACGTTATGTAGTATTACGTTATATCGTATTACGCTATGTAGCATTACGATATAACGTATAACGTTACATGGTAATACGGTATAACGTATAACGTTATGTAGCATCACCATATAACGTATAACGTTATGTAGCATTACGATACAACGTATAACGTTATGTAGCATTACGATATAACGTATAACGTTATGCAGCAGTACGATATCGCTTATAACGTTATGTAGCATTACGGTATAACGTATAACGTTATGTAGCATTACGATATAACGTATAACGTTATGTAGCATTACGATATAACGTACAACGTTATATGGTAATACGTTATAACGTATAACGTTATGTAGCATCACCATATAACGTATAACGTTATGTAGCATTACGTTATAACGTATAACGTTATGTAGTATTACGTTATATCGTATAACGTTATGTAGCATTACGATATAACGTATAACGTTATGCAGCAGTACGATATCGCTTATAACGTTATGTAGCATTACGGTATAACGTATAACGTTATGTAGCATTACGATATAACGTATAACGTTATGTAGCATTACGATGTAACGTATAACGTTATATGGTAATACGTTATAACGTATAACGTTATGTAGTATTACGTTATATCGTATAACGTTATGTAGCATTACGATATAACGTATAACGTTATGTAGCAGTACGATATCGCTTATAACGTTATGTAGCATTACGGTATAACGTATAACGTTATCTAGCATTACGATATAACGTATAACGTTGTGTAGCATTACGATATAACGTATAACGTTATGTAGCATTACGATGTAACGTATAGCGTTATATGGTAATACGTTATAACGTATAACGTTATGTAGTATTACGTTATATCGTATAACGTTATGTAGCATTACGATATAACGTATAACGTTATGTAGCAGAAAGATATAACGTATAACGTTATGTTGCATTACGATATAATGTATAACGTTATGTAGCATTACGATGAAACGTATAACGTTATGTAGCATTACGATACAACGTATAACGTTATGTAGCATTACGATATAACGTATAACGTTATGTAGCAGTACGATATAGCTTATAACGTTAAGTAGCATTACGATATAACGTATAACGTTATGTAGCATTACGATATGACGTATAACGCTATGTAGCATTACGATATAACGTATAACGAGATATGGTAACACGTTATAACGTATAACGTTATGTAGCGTTACGATATAACGTATAACATTACGTAGCATTACGATATAACATATAACGTTATATGGTAATACGTTATAACGTATAACGTTATGTAGCATTACCATATAACGTATAACGTTATGTAGCATAACGATATAACGTATAACGATATATAGTATTACGTTATAACGTATAACTTTATATAGCATTACGTTATAACGTATAACGTTATGTAGTATTACGTTATAACGTATAACGTTATGTAGCATTACGATATATCGTATAACGTTATGTAGCAGTACGATATAGCGTATAACGTTATATAGCATTACGATATAACGTATAACGTTTTGTAGCATTACGATATGACGTATAACGTTATGTAGCATTACGATGTAACGTATAACGTTATATGGTAATACGTTATAACGTATAACGTTATGTAGCATTACGATATAACGTATAACGTTATGTAGCATTACGATATAACGTATAACGTTATGTAGCATTACGATATAACGTATAACGTTACATGGTAATACGTTATAACGTATAACGTTATGTAGCATCACCATATAACGTATAACGTTATGCAGCATTACGCTATAACGTATAACGTTATGTAGTATTACGTTATATTGTATTACGCTATGTAGCATTACGATATAACGTATAACGTTATGTAGCAGAAAGATATAACGTATAACGTTATGTAGCATTACGATATAACGTATAACGTTATGTAGCAGTAAGATATAACGTATAACGTTATGTAGCATTACGATATAACATAAAACGTTATGTAGCATTGCGATACAACGTATAACGTTATGTAGCATTACGATATATCGTATAACGTTATGTAGCAGTACGATATAGCGTATAACATTATGTAGCATTACGATATAACGTATAACGATTTGTAGCATTACGATATGACGTATAACGTTATGTAGCATTACGATGTAACGTATAACGTTATGTAGCAGAAAGATATAACGTATAACGTTATGTAGCATTACGATATAACGTATAACGTTATGTAGCATTACGATATAACGTATAACGTTATGTAGCATTACGATATAACGTATAACGTTATGTAGCATTACGATATAACGTATAACGTTATATGGTAATACGTTATAACGTATAACGTTATGTAGCATTACCATATAACGTATAACGTTATGTAGCATTACGTTATAACGTATAACGTTATGTAGTATTACGTTATATCGTATAACGTTATGTAGCATTACGATATAACGTATAACGTTATGTAGAAGAAAGATATAACGTATAACGTTATGTAGCATTACGATATAACGTATAACGTTATATGGTAATACGTTATAACGTATAACGTTATGTAGCATTACGATATAACGTATAACGTTATGTAGCATTACGATATAACGTATAACGTTATGTAGCATTACGATATAACGTATAACGTTATGTAGCATTACGATATAACGTATAACGTTATATGGTAATACGTTATAACGTATAACGTTATGTAGCATTACCATATAACGTATAACGTTATGTAGCATTACGTTATAACGTATAACGTTATGTAGTATTACGTTATATCGTATAACGTTATGTAGCATTACGATATAACGTATAACGTTATGTAGCAGAAAGATATAACGTATAACGTTATGTAGAATTACGTTATAACGTATAACGTTATGTAGTATTACGTTATATCGTATAACGTTATGTAGCGTTACGATATAACGTATAACGTTATGTAGCTGTAAGGTATAACGTATAACGTTATGTAGCATTACGATGTAACGTATAACGTTATGTAGCATTACGATATAAGGTATAACGTTATATAGCATTACGATATAACGTATAACGTTACATGGTAATACGTTATAACGTATAACGAT
This sequence comes from Bombus lapidarius, assembly GCA_936014575.1. Classification (NCBI taxonomy): domain Eukaryota; kingdom Metazoa; phylum Arthropoda; class Insecta; order Hymenoptera; family Apidae; genus Bombus; species Bombus lapidarius. The sequence goes on from CAKXZU010000164.1 coordinate 101,832, forward strand.
ATGTAGCACTACCATATAACGTATAACGTTATGTAGCATTACAATATAACGTATAACGTTGTGTAGCATTACGATATAACGTATAACGTTATGTAGCATAACGATATAACGTATAACGTTATATAGCATTACGTTATAACGTATAACGTTATATAGTATTACGTTATAACGTATAACGTTATGTAGTATTACGTTATAACGTATAACGTTATGTAGCATTACGATATAACGTATAACGTTATGTAGCATTACGATATAACGTATAACGTTATGTAGCATTACGATATAACGTATAACAATATATGGTAATACGTTATAACGTATAACGTTGTGCAGCATTACGATATAACGTATAACGTTATGTAGCATTACGATATAACGTATAACGTTATCTAGCATTACGATGTAACGTATAACGTTATATGGTAATACGCTATAACGTATAACGTTATGTAGCATTACGATATAACGTATAACGTTATGTAGCATTACGATATAACTGATAACGTTATGTAGCATTACGATGTAACGTATAACGTTATATGGTAATACGTTATAACGTATAACGTTATGTAGCATTACGATAAAACCTATAACGTTATGTAGCATTACGATATAACGTATAACGTTATGTAGCATTACGATATAACTGATAACGTTATGTAGCATTACGATATAACGTATAACGTCATGTAGCATTACGATGTAACGTATAACGTTATATGGTAATACGTTTTAACGTACAACGATATGTAGCATTACGACATAACGTATAACGTTATGAAGCATTACAATATAACGTATAACGTTATGTAGCATTACGATATAACGTATAACGTTATGTAGCATTACGATGTAACGTACAACGTTATGTAGCATTACGATATAACGTATAACGTTATGTAGCATTACGATATAACGTATAACGTTATGTAGCAGAAAGATATAACGTATAACGTTATGTAGCATTACGATATAATGTATAACGTTATGTAGCAGTACGACATAACGTATAACGTTGTGTAGCATTACGATATAGCGTATAACGTTATGTAGCATTACGATATAACGTATAACGTTATCTAGCATTACGATGTAATGTATAACGTTATATGGTAATATGTTATAACGTATAACGTTATGTAGCATTGCGATATAACTTATAACGTTATATGGTAGTACGTTATAACGTATAACGTTATGTAGCATTACCATACAACGTATAACGTTATGTAGCATTACGATATAACGTATAACATTATGTAGCATTACGATACAACGTATAACGTAATGTAGCGTTACGATATAACGTATAACGTTATGTAGCGTTACGATATAACGTATAACGTTATGTAGCATTGCGATATAACGTATAACGTTATATGGTAATACGTTATAACGTATAACGTTATGTATCATTACCATATAACGTATAACGTTATGTAGCATTACGATATATCGTATAACGTTATGTAGCAGTACGATATAGCGTATAACGTTATGTAGCATTACGATATAACGTACAACGTTATGTAGCATTACCATATAACGTATAACGTTATGTAGTATTACGTTATAACGTATAACGTTATATAGCATTACGATATAACGTATATCGTTATGTAGCATTACGATATGACGTATAACGTTATGTATTATTACGATGTAACGTATAACGTTATATGGTAATACGTTATAACGTATAACGTTATGTAGCATTACGATGTAACGCATAACGTTAAGTAGCAGAAAGATATAACGTATAACGTTATGTAGCATTACGATATAATGTATAACGTTATATGGTAATACGTTATAACGTATAACGTTATGTAGCATTACGATATGACGTATAACGCTATGTAGCATTACAATGTAACGTATAGCGTTATATGGTAATACGTTATAACGTATAACGTTATGTAGTATTACGTTATATCGTATAACGTTATGTAGCATTACGATATAACGTATAACGTTATGTAGCAGAAAGATATAACGTATAACGTTATGTAGCATTACGATATAATGTATAACGTTATGTAGCAGTACGACATAACGTATAACGTTGTGTAGCATTACGATATAGCGTATAACGTTATGTAGCATTACGATATAACGTATAACGTTATATAGCATTACGATATAACGTATAACGTTATGTAGCATTACGATATAACGTATATCGTTATGTAGCATTACGATATGACGTATATCGTTATGTAGCATTACGATATAACGTATAACGAGATATGGTAACACGTTATAACGTATAACGTTATGTAGCGTTACGATATAACGTATAACATTACGTAGCATTACGATATAACATATAACGTTATATGGTAATACGTTATAACGTATAACGTTATGTAGCATTACCATATAACGTATAACGTTATGTAGCATAACGATATAACGTATAACGATATATAGTATTACGTTATAACGTATAACGTTATATAGCATTACGTTATAACGTATAACGTTATGTAGTATTACGTTATAACGTATAACGTTATGTAGCATTACGATATAACCTATAACGGTATGTAGCATTACGATACAACGTATAACGTTATGTAGCATCACGATATAACGTATAACGTTATGTATCATTACGATATAGCTTATAACGTTAAGTAGCTTTACGATATAACGTATAACGTTATGTAGCATTACGATATAACGTATAACGAGATATGGTAACACGTTATAACGTATAACGTTATGTAGCATTACGATATGACGTATAACGCTATGTAGCATTACGATGTAACGTATAACGTTATATGGTAATACGTTATAACGTATAACGTTATGTAGCATTAAGATATATCGTATAACGTTATGTAGCATTACGATATAACGTATAACATTATGTAGCATTACGATATAACATATAACGTTATGTAGCATTACGATACAACGTATAACGTTATGTAGCATTAGGATATAACGTATAACGTTATGTAGCAATACGATATAACATATAACGTCATGTAGCATTACGATATAACGTATAACGTTATGTAGCATTACAATATAATGTATAACGTTGTGTAGCATTACGATATAACGTATAACGTTATGTAGCATTACGATGTAACGTATAACGTTATGTAGCATAAAGATATAACGTGTAACGAAATGTTGCATTACGATATAGCGTATAACGCTGTGTAGCATTACGATATAACGTATAACGTTATGTAGCATTACGATATAACGTATAACGTTATGTAGCATTACGATGTAATGTATAACGTTATATGGTAATACGTTATAACGTATAACGTTATGTAGCATTGCGATATAACGTATAACGTTATATGGTAATACGTTATAACGTATAACGTTATGTAGCATTACGATATAACGTATAACGTTATGTAGCATTACGATATAACGTATAACGTTATGTAGCATTACGATGTAACGTATAACGTTATATGGTAATACGTTATAACGTATAACGTTATGTAGCATTTCGATGCAACGTATAACGTTATGTAGCATTACGATATAACGTATAACGTTATATAGCAGTAAGATATAGCGTATAACGTTATGTAGCATTACGATATAACGTATATCGTTATGTAGCATTACGATATGACGTATAACGTTATGTAGCATTACGATACAACGTATAACGTTATGTAGCATCACGATATAACGTATAACGTTATGTATCATTACGATATAGCTTATAACGTTAAGTAGCTTTACGATATAACGTATAACGTTATGTAGCATTACGATATGACGTATAACGCTATGTAGCATTACGATGTAACGTATAACGTTATATGGTAATACGTTATAACGTATAACGTTATGTAGCATTAAGATATATCGTATAACGTTATGTAGCATTACGATATAACGTATAACATTATGTAGCATTACGATATAACATATAACGTTATGTAGCATTACGATACAACGTATAACGTTATGTAGCATTACGATATAACGTATAACGTTATGTAGCAGTACGATATCGCTTATAACGTTATGTAGCATTACGGTATAACGTATAACGTTATGTAGCATTACGATATAATGTATAACGTTGTGTAGCATTACGATATAACGTATAACGTTATGTAGCATTACGATGTAACGTATAACGTTATATGGTAATACGTTATAACGTATAACGTTATGTAGTATTACGTTATATCGTATAACGTTATGTAGCATTACGAAATAACGTATAACGTTATGTAGCAGTAAGATATAACGTATAACGTTATGTTGCATTACGATATAATGTATAACGTTATGTAGCATTACGATGTAACGTATAACGGTATGTAGCATTACGATACAACGTATAACGTTATGTAGCATTACGATATAACGTATAACGTTATGTAGCAGTACGATATAGCTTATAACGTTAAGTAGCATTACGATATAACGTATAACGTTATGTAGCACTACGATATGACGTATAACGCTATGTAGCACTACGATGTAACGTATAACGTTATATGGTAATATGTTATAACGTATAACGTTATGTAGCATTACGGTATAACGTATAACGTTATGTAGCATTACGATGTAACGTATAACGTTATATGGTAATACGTTATAACGTATAACGTTATGTAGTATTACGTTATATCGTATAACGTTATGTAGCATTACGATATATCGTATAACGTTCTGTAACACTACGATATAACGTAAAACGTTATGTAGCATTGCGATACAACGTATAACGTTATGCAGCATTACGATATATCGTATAACGTTATGTAGCAGTACGATATAGCGTATAACGTTATATAGCATTACGATATAACGTATAACGTTTTGTAGCATTACGATATGACGTATAACGTTATGTAGCATTACGATGTAACGTATAACGTTATATGGTAATACGTTATAACGTAAAACGTTATGTAGCATTACGGTATAACGTATAACGTTATGTAGCATTACGATATAACGTATAACGTTATGTAGCATTACGATATAACGTATAACGTTACATGGTAATACGGTATAACGTATAACGTTATGTAGCATCACCATATAACGTATAACGTTATGCAGCATTACGTTATAACGTATAACGTTATGTAGTATTACGTTATATCGTATTACGCTATGTAGCATTACGATATAACGTATAACGTTATGTAGCAGAAAGATATAACGCATAACGTTCTGTAGCATTACGATATAACGTATAACGTTATGTAGCATTACGATATGACGTATAACGCTATGTAGCATTACGATGTAACGTATAACGTTATATGGTAATACGTTATAACGTATAACATTATGTAGCATTACGATATGACGTATAACGCTATGTAGCATTACGATGTAACGTATAACGTTATATGGTAATACGTTATAACGTATAACGTTATGTAGCATTAAGATATATCGTATAACGTTATGTAGCATTACGATATAACGTATAACATTATGTAGCATTACGATATAACATATAACGTTATGTAGCATTACGATACAACGTATAACGTTATGTAGCATTACGATATAACGTATAACGTTATGCAGCAGTACGATATCGCTTATAACGTTATGTAGCATTACGGTATAACGTATAACGTTATGTAGCATTACGATATAACGTATAACGTTATGTAGCATTACGATATAACGTACAACGTTATATGGTAATGCGTTATAACGTATAACGTTATGTAGCATCACCATATAACGTATAACGTTATGTAGCATTACGTTATAACGTATAACGTTATGTAGTATTACGTTATATCGTATAACGTTATGTAGCATTACGATATAACGTATAACGTGATGTAGCAGAAAGATATAACGTATAACGTTCTGTAGCAATACGATATAACGTATAACGTTATGTAGCATTACGATATAACGTATAACGTTATGTAGCATTACGATATAACGTACAACGTTATATGGTAATACGTTATAACGTATAACGTTATGTAGCATCACCATATAACGTATAACGTTATGTAGCATTACGTTATAACGTATAACGTTATGTAGTATTACGTTATATCGTATAACGTTATGTAGCATTACGATATAACGTATAACGTGATGTAGCAGAAAGATATAACGTATAACGTTCTGTAGCAATACGATATAACGTATAACGTTATGTAGCATTACGATATAACGTATAACGTTATATGGTAATACGTTATAACGAGTAACGTTATGTAGCAATACGATATAACGTATAACGTTGTGTAGCATTACGATATGACGTATAACGTTATGTAGCATTACGATATAACGTATAACCTTATATGGTAATACGTTATAACGTATAACGTTATGTAGCATTACCATATAACGTATAACGTTATGTAGCATTACGTTATAACGTATAACGTTATGTAGTATTACGATATAACGTATAACGTTATGTAGCACTACGATATAACGTATAACGTTATGTAGCGGTAAGATATTACGTATAACGTTATGTAGCATTACAATATAACGTATAACGTTATGTAGTATTACGTTATAACGTATATCGTTATGTAGTGTTACCTTATATCGTATAACGTTATGTATCATTACGATATAACGTATAACGTTATGTAGCAGAAAGATATAACGCATAACGTTATGTAGCATTACGATATAACGTATAACGTTATGTAGCATTACGATATAACGTATAACGTTATGTAGCAGTAAGATATAACGTATAACGTTATGTAGCATTACGATATAACGTATAACGTTATGTAGCATTACGATATAACGTATAACGTTATGTAGCATTACGATATAACGTATAACGTTATGTAGCAGAAAGATATAACGTATAACGTTATGTAGCATTACGATATACCGTATAAAGTTATGTAGCATTACGATATAACGTGTAACGTTATGTAGCAGTAAGATATAACGCATAACGTTATGTAGCATTACGATATAACGTATAACGTTATGTAGTATTACGTTATAACGTATAACGTTATGTAGTATTACGTTATATCGTATAACGTTATGTAGCATTACGATATAACGTATGACGTTATGTAGCATTACGATATAACGAATAACGTTATATGGTAATACGTTATAACGTATAACGGTATGTAGCATTACCATATAACGTATAACGTTATGTAGCATTACAATATAACGTATAACGTTATGTAGCATTACGATATAATGTATAACGTTATATGGTAATACATTATAACGTATAACGTTATGTAGCATTACCATATAATGTATAACGTTGTGTAGCATTACGATATAACGTATAACGTTATGTAGCATAAAGATATAACGTGTAACGAAATGTTGCATTACGATATAACGTATAACGCTGTGTAGCATTACGATATAACGTATAACGTTATGTAGCATTACAATATAATGTATAACGTTGTGTAGCATTACGATATAACGTATAACGTTATGTAGCATTACGATGTAACGTATAACGTTATGTAGCATAAAGATATAACGTGTAACGAAATGTTGCATTACGATATAACGTATAACGCTGTGTAGCATTACGATATAACGTATAACGTTATGTAGCATTACGATATAACGTATAACGTTATGTAGCATTACGATGTAATGTATAACGTTATATGGTAATACGTTATAACGTATAACGTTATGTAGCATTGCGATATAACGTATAACGTTATATGGTAATACGTTATAACGTATAACGTTATGTAGCATTACGATATAACGTATAACGTTATGTAGCATTACGATATAACGTATAACGTTATGTAGCATTACGATGTAACGTATAACGTTATATGGTAATACGTTATAACGTATAACGTTATGTAGCATTTCGATGCAACGTATAACGTTATGTAGCATTACGATATAACGTATAACGTTATATAGCAGTAAGATATAGCGTATAACGTTATGTAGCATTACGATATAACGTATATCGTTATGTAGCATTACGATATGACGTATAACGTTATGTAGCATTACGATATAACGTATAACGAGATATGGTAACACGTTATAACGTATAACGTTATGTAGCGTTACGATATAACGTATAACATTATGTAGAATTACGATATAACATATAACGTTATATGGTAATACGTTATAACGTATAACGTTATGTAGCATTACCATATAACGTATAACGTTATGTAGCATAACGATATAACGTATAACGTTATATAGTATTACGTTATAACGTATAACGTTATATAGCATTACGTTATAACGTATAACGTTATGTAGTATTACGTTATAACGTATAACGTTATGTAGCATTATGATATAACCTATAACGGTATGTAGCATTACGATACAACGTATAACGTTATGTAGCATCACGATATAACGTATAACGTTATGTATCATTACGATATAGCTTATAATGTTAAGTAGCTTTACGATATAACGTATAACGTTATGTAGCATTACGATATAACGTATAACGAGATATGGTAACACGTTATAACGTATAACGTTATGTAGCATTACGATATGACGTATAACGCTATGTAGCATTACGATGTAACGTATAACGTTATATGGTAATACGTTATAACGTATAACGTTATGTAGCATCAAGATATATCGTATAACGTTATGTAGCATTACGATATAACGTATAACATTATGTAGCATTACGATATAACATATAACGTTATGTAGCATTACGATACAACGTATAACGTTATGTAGCATTACGATATAACGTATAACGTTATGTAGCAGTACGATATCGCTTATAACGTTATGTAGCATTACGGTATAACGTATAACGTTATGTAGCATTACGATATAATGTATAACGTTGTGTAGCATTACGATATAACGTATAACGTTATGTAGCATTACGATGTAACGTATAACGTTATATGGTAATACGTTATAACGTATAACGTTATGTAGTATTACGTTATATCGTATAACGTTATGTAGCATTACGAAATAACGTATAACGTTATGTAGCAGTAAGATATAACGTATAACGTTATGTTGCATTACGATATAATGTATAACGTTATGTAGCATTACGATGTAACGTATAACGTTATGTAGCAGTACGATATCGCTTATAACGTTATGTAGCATTACGGTATAACGTATAACGTTATGTAGCATTACGATATAATGTATAACGTTGTGTAGCATTACGATATAACGTATAACGTTATGTAGCATTACGATGTAACGTATAACGTTATATGGTAATACGTTATAACGTATAACGTTATGTAGTATTACGTTATATCGTATAACGTTATGTAGCATTACGAAATAACGTATAACGTTATGTAGCAGTAAGATATAACGTATAACGTTATGTTGCATTACGATATAATGTATAACGTTATGTAGCATTACGATGTAACGTATAACGGTATGTAGCATTACGATACAACGTATAACGTTATGTAGCATTACGATATAACGTATAACGTTATGTAGCAGTACGATATAGCTTATAACGTTAAGTAGCATTACGATATAACGTATAACGTTATGTAGCACTACGATATGACGTATAACGCTATGTAGCACTACGATGTAACGTATAACGTTATATGGTAATATGTTATAACGTATAACGTTATGTAGCATTACGGTATAACGTATAACGTTATGTAGCATTACGATGTAACGTATAACGTTATATGGTAATACGTTATAACGTATAACGTTATGTAGTATTACGTTATATCGTATAACGTTATGTAGCATTACGATATATCGTATAACGTTCTGTAACATTACGATATAACGTAAAACGTTATGTAGCATTACGATACAACGTATAACGTTATGTAGCATTACGATATAACGTATAACGTTATGCAGCAGTACGATATCGCTTATAACGTTATGTAGCATTACGGTATAACGTATAACGTTATGTAGCATTACGATATAACGTATAACGTTATGTAGCATTACGATATAACGTACAACGTTATATGGTAATGCGTTATAACGTATAACGTTATGTAGCATCACCATATAACGTATAACGTTATGTAGCATTACGTTATAACGTATAACGTTATGTAGTATTACGTTATATCGTATAACGTTATGTAGCATTACGATATAACGTATAACGTGATGTAGCAGAAAGATATAACGTATAACGTTCTGTAGCAATACGATATAACGTATAACGTTATGTAGCATTACGATATAACGTATAACGTTATGTAGCATTACGATATAACGTACAACGTTATATGGTAATACGTTATAACGTATAACGTTATGTAGCATCACCATATAACGTATAACGTTATGTAGCATTACGTTATAACGTATAACGTTATGTAGTATTACGTTATATCGTATAACGTTATGTAGCATTACGATATAACGTATAACGTGATGTAGCAGAAAGATATAACGTATAACGTTCTGTAGCAATACGATATAACGTATAACGTTATGTAGCATTACGATATAACGTATAACGTTATATGGTAATACGTTATAACGAGTAACGTTATGTAGCAATACGATATAACGTATAACGTTGTGTAGCATTACGATATGACGTATAACGTTATGTAGCATTACGATATAACGTATAACCTTATATGGTAATACGTTATAACGTATAACGTTATGTAGCATTACCATATAACGTATAACGTTATGTAGCATTACGTTATAACGTATAACGTTATGTAGTATTACGATATAACGTATAACGTTATGTAGCACTACGATAAAACGTATAACGTTATGTAGCGGTAAGATATTACGTATAACGTTATGTAGCATTACAATATAACGTATAACGTTATGTAGTATTACGTTATAACGTATATCGTTATGTAGTGTTACCTTATATCGTATAACGTTATGTATCATTACGATATAACGTATAACGTTATGTAGCAGAAAGATATAACGCATAACGTTATGTAGCATTACGATATAACGTATAACGTTATGTAGCATTACGATATAACGTATAACGTTATGTAGCAGTAAGATATAACGTATAACGTTATGTAGCATTACGATATAACGTATAACGTTATGTAGCATTACGATATAACGTATAACGTTATGTAGCATTACGATATAACGTATAACGTTATGTAGCAGAAAGATATAACGTATAACGTTATGTAGCATTACGATATACCGTATAAAGTTATGTAGCATTACGATATAACGTGTAACGTTATGTAGCAGTAAGATATAACGCATAACGTTATGTAGCATTACGATATAACGTATAACGTTATGTAGTATTACGTTATAACGTATAACGTTATGTAGTATTACGTTATATCGTATAACGTTATGTAGCATTACGATATAACGTATGAAGTTATGTAGCATTACGATATAACGAATAACGTTATATGGTAATACGTTATAACGTATAACGGTATGTAGCATTACCATATAACGTATAACGTTATGTAGCATTACAATATAACGTATAACGTTATGTAGCATTACGATATAATGTATAACGTTATATGGTAATACATTATAACGTATAACGTTATGTAGCATTACCATATAATGTATAACGTTGTGTAGCATTACGATATAACGTATAACGTTATGTAGCATAAAGATATAACGTGTAACGAAATGTTGCATTACGATATAACGTATAACGCTGTGTAGCATTACGATATAACGTATAACGTTATGTAGCATTACAATATAATGTATAACGTTGTGTAGCATTACGATATAACGTATAACGTTATGTAGCATTACGATGTAACGTATAACGTTATGTAGCATAAAGATATAACGTGTAACGAAATGTTGCATTACGATATAACGTATAACGCTGTGTAGCATTACGATATAACGTATAACGTTATGTAGCATTACGATATAACGTATAACGTTATGTAGCATTACGATGTAATGTATAACGTTATATGGTAATACATTATAACGTATAACGTTATGTAGCATTACCATATAATGTATAACGTTGTGTAGCATTACGATATAACGTATAACGTTATGTAGCATAAAGATATAACGTGTAACGAAATGTTGCATTACGATGTAACGTATAACGTTATATGGTAATACGTTATAACGTATAACGTTATGTAGCATTTCGATGCAACGTATAACGTTATGTAGCATTACGATATAACGTATAACGTTATATAGCAGTAAGATATAGCGTATAACGTTATGTAGCATTACGATATAACGTATATCGTTATGTAGCATTACGATATGACGTATAACGTTATGTAGCATTACGATATAACGTATAACGAGATATGGTAACACGTTATAACGTATAACGTTATGTAGCGTTACGATATAACGTATAACATTATGTAGAATTACGATATAACATATAACGTTATATGGTAATACGTTATAACGTATAACGTTATGTAGCATTACCATATAACGTATAACGTTATGTAGCATAACGATATAACGTATAACGTTATATAGTATTACGTTATAACGTATAACGTTATATAGCATTACGTTATAACGTATAACGTTATGTAGTATTACGTTATAACGTATAACGTTATGTAGCATTATGATATAACCTATAACGGTATGTAGCATTACGATACAACGTATAACGTTATGTAGCATCACGATATAACGTATAACGTTATGTATCATTACGATATAGCTTATAATGTTAAGTAGCTTTACGATATAACGTATAACGTTATGTAGCATTACGATATAACGTATAACGAGATATGGTAACACGTTATAACGTATAACGTTATGTAGCATTACGATATGACGTATAACGCTATGTAGCATTACGATGTAACGTATAACGTTATATGGTAATACGTTATAACGTATAACGTTATGTAGCATCAAGATATATCGTATAACGTTATGTAGCATTACGATATAACGTATAACATTATGTAGCATTACGATATAACATATAACGTTATGTAGCATTACGATACAACGTATAACGTTATGTAGCATTACGATATAACGTATAACGTTATGTAGCAGTACGATATCGCTTATAACGTTATGTAGCATTACGGTATAACGTATAACGTTATGTAGCATTACGATATAATGTATAACGTTGTGTAGCATTACGATATAACGTATAACGTTATGTAGCATTACGATGTAACGTATAACGTTATATGGTAATACGTTATAACGTATAACGTTATGTAGTATTACGTTATATCGTATAACGTTATGTAGCATTACGAAATAACGTATAACGTTATGTAGCAGTAAGATATAACGTATAACGTTATGTTGCATTACGATATAATGTATAACGTTATGTAGCATTACGATGTAACGTATAACGGTATGTAGCATTACGATACAACGTATAACGTTATGTAGCATTACGATATAACGTATAACGTTATGTAGCAGTACGATATAGCTTATAACGTTAAGTAGCATTACGATATAACGTATAACGTTATGTAGCACTACGATATGACGTATAACGCTATGTAGCACTACGATGTAACGTATAACGTTATATGGTAATATGTTATAACGTATAACGTTATGTAGCATTACGGTATAACGTATAACGTTATGTAGCATTACGATGTAACGTATAACGTTATATGGTAATACGTTATAACGTATAACGTTATGTAGTATTACGTTATATCGTATAACGTTATGTAGCATTACGATATATCGTATAACGTTCTGTAACATTACGATATAACGTAAAACGTTATGTAGCATGGCGATACAACGTATAACGTTATGTAGCATTACGATATATCGTATAACGTTATGTAGCAGTACGATATAGCGTATAACGTTATATAGCATTACGATATAACGTATAACGTTTTGTAGCATTACGATATGACGTATAACGTTATGTAGCATTACGATGTAACGTATAACGTTATATGGTAATACGTTATAACGTAAAACGTTATGTAGCATTACGGTATAACGTATAACGTTATGTAGCATTACGATATAACGTATAACGTTATGTAGCATTACGATATAACGTATAACGTTACATGGTAATACGTTATAACGTATAACGTTATGTAGCATCACCATATAACGTATAACGTCATGCAGCATTACGTTATAACGTATAACGTTATGTAGTATTACGTTATATCGTATTACGCTATGTAGCATTACGATATAACGTATAACGTTATGTAGCAGAAAGATATAACGCATAACGTTCTGTAGCATTACGATATAACGTATAACGTTATGTAGCATTACGATATGACGTATAACGCTATGTAGCATTACGATGTAACGTATAACGTTATATGGTAATACGTTATAACGTATAACGTTATGTAGCATTACGATATGACGTATAACGCTATGTAGCATTACGATGTAACGTATAACGTTATATGGTAATACGTTATAACGTATAACGTTATGTAGCATTAAGATATATCGTATAACGTTATGTAGCATTACGATATAACGTATAACATTATGTAGCATTACGATATAACATATAAAGTTATGTAGCATTACGATACAACGTATAACGTTATGTAGCATTACGATATAACGTATAACGTTATGCAGCAGTACGATATCGCTTATAACGTTATGTAGCATTACGGTATAACGTATAACGTTATGTAGCATTACGATATAACGTATAACGTTATGTAGCATTACGATATAACGTACAACGTTATATGGTAATACGTTATAACGTATAACGTTATGTAGCATAACCATATAACGTATAACGTTATGTAGCATTACGTTATAACGTATAACGTTATGTAGTATTACGTTATATCGTATAACGTTATGTAGCATTACGATATAACGTATAACGTGATGTAGCAGAAAGATATAACGTATAACGTTCTGTAGCAATACGATATAACGTATAACGTTATGTAGCATTACGATATAACGTATAACGTTATATGGTAATACGTTATAACGAGTAACGTTATGTAGCATTACGATATAACGTATAACGTTGTGTAGCGTTACGATATAACGTATAACGTTATGTAGCATTACGATGTAACGTATAACGTTATATGGTAATACGTTATAACGTATAACGTTATGTAGTATTACGTTATATCGTATAACGTTATGTAGCATTACGATATAACGTATAACGTTATGTAGCAGTACGACATAACGTATAACGTTGTGTAGCAGTAAGATATAACGTATAACGTTATGTTGCATTACGATATAATGTATAACGTTATGTAGCATTACGATGTAACGTATAACGGTATGTAGCATTACGATACAACGTATAACGTTATGTAGCATTACGATATAACGTATAACGTTATGTAGCAGTACGATATAGCTTATAACGTTAAGTAGCATTACGATATAACGTATAACGTTATGTAGCACTACGATATGACGTATAACGCTATGTAGCACTACGATGTAACGTATAACGTTATATGGTAATATGTTATAACGTATAACGTTATGTAGCATTACGGTATAACGTATAACGTTATGTAGCATTACGATGTAACGTATAACGTTATATGGTAATACGTTATAACGTATAACGTTATGTAGTGTTACGTTATATCGTATAACGTTATGTAGCATTACGAAATAACGTATAACGTTATGTAGCAGTAAGATATAACGTATAACGTTATGTTGCATTACGATATAATGTATAACGTTATGTAGCATTACGATGTAACGTATAACGGTATGTAGCATTACGATACAACGTATAACGTTATGTAGCATTACGATATAACGTATAACGTTATGTAGCAGTACGATATAGCTTATAACGTTAAGTAGCATTACGATATAACGTATAACGTTATGTAGCACTACGATATGACGTATAACGCTATGTAGCACTACGATGTAACGTATAACGTTATATGGTAATATGTTATAACGTATAACGTTATGTAGCATTACGGTATAACGTATAACGTTATGTAGCATTACGATGTAACGTATAACGTTATATGGTAATACGTTATAACGTATAACGTTATGTAGTATTACGTTATATCGTATAACGTTATGTAGCATTACGATATATCGTATAACGTTCTGTAACATTACGATATAACGTAAAACGTTATGTAGCATTGCGATACAACGTATAACGTTATGTAGCATTACGGTATAACGTATAACGTTATATGGTAATACGTTATAACGTAAAACGTTATGTAGCATTACGGTATAACGTATAACGTTATGTAGCATTACGATATAACGTATAACGTTATGTAGCATTACGATATAACGTATAACGTTACATGGTAATACGTTATAACGTATAACGTTATGTAGCATCACCATATAACGTATAACGTTATGCAGCATTACGTTATAACGTATAACGTTATGTAGTATTACGTTATATCGTATTACGCTATGTAGCATTACGATATAACGTATAACGTTATGTAGCAGAAAGATATAACGCATAACGTTCTGTAGCATTACGATATAACGTATAACGTTATGTAGCATTACGATATGACGTATAACGCTATGTAGCATTACGATGTAACGTATAACGTTATATGGTAATACGTTATAACGTATAACGTTATGTAGCATTACGATATGACGTATAACGCTATGTAGCATTACGATGTAACGTATAACGTTATATGGTAATACGTTATAACGTATAACGTTATGTAGCATTAAGATATATCGTATAACGTTATGTAGCATTACGATATAACGTATAACATTATGTAGCATTACGATATAACATATAACGTTATGTAGCATTACGATACAACGTATAACGTTATGTAGCATTACGATATAACGTATAACGTTATGCAGCAGTACGATATCGCTTATAACGTTATGTAGCATTACGGTATAACGTATAACGTTATGTAGCATTACGATATAACGTATAACGTTATGTAGCATTACGATATAACGTACAACGTTATATGGTAATACGTTATAACGTATAACGTTATGTAGCATAACCATATAACGTATAACGTTATGTAGCATTACGTTATAACGTATAACGTTATGTAGTATTACGTTATATCGTATAACGTTATGTAGCATTACGATATAACGTATAACGTGATGTAGCAGAAAGATATAACGTATAACGTTCTGTAGCAATACGATATAACGTATAACGTTATGTAGCATTACGATATAACGTATAACGTTATATGGTAATACGTTATAACGA
This sequence comes from Bombus lapidarius, assembly GCA_936014575.1. Classification (NCBI taxonomy): domain Eukaryota; kingdom Metazoa; phylum Arthropoda; class Insecta; order Hymenoptera; family Apidae; genus Bombus; species Bombus lapidarius. The sequence goes on from CAKXZU010000164.1 coordinate 119,014, forward strand.
GTAACGTTATGTAGCATTACGATATAACGTATAACGTTGTGTAGCGTTACGATATAACGTATAACGTTATGTAGCATTACGATGTAACGTATAACGTTATATGGTAATACGTTATAACGTATAACGTTATGTAGTATTACGTTATATCGTATAACGTTATGTAGCATTACGATATAACGTATAACGTTATGTAGCAGTACGACATAACGTATAACGTTGTGTAGAATTACGATATAGCGTATAACGTTATGTAGCATTACGATATAACGTATAACATTATGTAGCATTACGATATAACATATAACGTTATGTAGCATTACGATACAACGTATAACGTTATGTAGCATTACGATATAACGTATAACGTTATGTAGCAGTACGATATCGCTTATAACGTTATGTAGCATTACGGTATAACGTATAACGTTATGTAGCATTACGATATAACGTATAACGTTGTGTAGCATTACGATATAACGTATAACGTTATGTAGCATTACGATGTAACGTATAGCGTTATATGGTAATACGTTATAACGTATAACGTTATGTAGTATTACGTTATATCGTATAACGTTATGTAGCATTACGATATAACGTATAACGTTATGTAGCAGAAAGATATAACGTATAACGTTATGTTGCATTACGATATAATGTATAACGTTATGTAGCATTACGATGAAACGTATAACGTTATGTAGCATTACGATAAAACGTATAACGTTATGTAGCATTACGATATAACGAATAACGTTATGTAGCAGTACGATATAGCTTATAACGTTAAGTAGCATTACGATATAACGTATAACGTTATGTAGCATTACGATATGACGTATAACGCTATGTACAACTACGATGTAACGTATAACGTTATATGGTAATATGTTATAACGTATAACGTTATGTAGCATTACGATATAACGTATAACGTTATGTAGCATTACGATGTAACGTATAACGTTATATGGTAATACGTTATAACGTATAACGTTATGTAGCATTAAGATATATCGTATAACGTTATGTAGCATTACGATATAACGTATAACATTATGTAGCATTACGATATAACATATAACGTTATGTAGCATTACGATACAACGTATAACGTTATGTAGCATTACGATATAACGTATAACGTTATGCAGCAGTACGATATCGCTTATAACGTTATGTAGCATTACGGTATAACGTATAACGTTATGTAGCATTACGATATAACGTATAACGTTATGTAGCATTACGATATAACGTACAACGTTATATGGTAATATGTTATAACGTATAACGTTATGTAGCATCACCATATAACGTATAACGTTATGTAGCATTACGTTATAACGTATAACGTTATGTAGTATTACGTTATATCGTATAACGTTATGTAGCATTACGATATAACGTATAACGTGATGTAGCAGAAAGATATAACTTATAACGTTCTGTAGCAATACGATATAACGTATAACGTTATGTAGCATTACGATATAACGTATAACGTTATATGGTAATACGTTATAACGTATAACGTTATGTAGCATTACGATATAACGTATAACGTTGTGTAGCGTTACGATATAACGTATAACGTTATGTAGCATTACGATGTAACGTATAACGTTATATGGTAATACGTTATAACGTATAACGTTATGTAGTATTACGTTATATCGTATAACGTTATGTAGCATTACGATATCGCTTATAACGTTATGTAGCATTACGGTATAACGTATAACGTTATATGGTAATACTTTATAACGTATAACGTTATGTAGCATTACGATATAGCGTATAACGTTATGTAGCATTACGATATAACGTATAACATTATGTAGCATTACGATATAACATATAACGTTATGTAGCATTACGATATAACGTATAACGTTATGTAGCATTACGATACAACGTATAACGTTATGTAGCATTACGATATAACGTATAACGTTATGTAGCAGTACGATATCGCTTATAACGTTATGTAGCATTACGGTATAACGTATAACGTTATGTAGCATTACGATATAACGTATAACGTTGTGTAGCATTACGATATAACGTATAACGTTATGTAGCATTACGATGTAACGTATAGCGTTATATGGTAATACGTTATAACGTATAACGTTATGTAGTATTACGTTATATCGTATAACGTTATGTAGCATTACGATATAACGTATAACGTTATGTAGCATTACGTTGAAACGTATAACGTTATGTAGCATTACGATGTAACGTATAACGTTATGTAGCAGTACGATATAGCTTATAACGTTAAGTAGCATTACGATATAACGTATAACGTTATGTAGCATTACGATATGACGTATAACGCTATGTAGCACTACGATGTAACGTATAACGTTATATGGTAATATGTTATAACGTATAACGTTATGTAGCATTACGATATAACGTATAACGTTATGTAGCATTACGATGTAACGTATAACGTTATATGGTAATACGTTATAACGTATAACGTTATGTAGTATTACGTTATATCGTATAACGTTATGTAGCATTACGATATATCGTATAACGTTCTGTAACATTACGATATAACGCAAAACGTTATGTAGCATTGCGATACAACGTATAACGTTATGTAGCATTACGATATATGGTATAACGTTATGTAGCAGTACGATATAGCGTATAACGTTATATAGCATTTCGATATAACGTATAACGTTTTGTAGCATTACGATATGACGTATAACGTTATGTAGCATTACGATGTAACGTATAACGTTATGTGGTAATACGTTATAACGTATAACGTTATGTAGCATTACGATATAACGTATAACGTTATGTAGCATTACGATATAACGTATAACGTTATGTAGCACTACGATATAACGTATAACGTTATGTAGCATCACCATATAACGTATAACGTTATGCAGCATTACGCTATAACGTATAACGTTATGTAGTATTACGTTATATTGTATTACGCTATGTAGCATTACGATATAACGTATAACGTTATGTAGCAGAAAGATATAACGTATAACGTTATGTAGCATTACGATATAACGTATAACGTTATGTAGCAGTAAGATATAACGTATAACGTTATGTAGCATTACGATATAACATAAAACGTTATGTAGCATTGCGATACAACGTATAACGTTATGTAGCATTACGATATATCGTATAACGTTATGTAGCAGTACGATATAGCGTATAACGTTATGTAGCATTACGATATAACGTATAACGATTTGTAGCATTACGATATGACGTATAACGTTATGTAGCATTACGATGAAACGTATAACGTTATGTAGCATTACGATACAACGTATAACGTTATGTAGCATTACGATATAACGTATAACGTTATGTAGCAGTACGATATAGCTTATAACGTTAAGTAGCATTACGATATAACGTATAACGTTATGTAGCATTACGATATGAGGTATAACGCTATGTAGCACTACGATGTAACGTATAACGTTATATGGTAATATGTTATAACGTTTAACGTTATGTAGCATTACGATATAACGTATAACGTTATGTAGCATTACGATGTAACGTATAACGTTATATGGTAATACGTTATAACGTATAACGTTATGTAGTATTACGTTATATCGTATAACGTTATGTAGCATTACGATATATCGTATAACGTTCTGTAACATTACGATATAACGCAAAACGTTATGTAGCATTGCGATACAACGTATAACGTTATGTAGCATTACGATATATGGTATAACGTTATGTAGCAGTACGATATAGCGTATAACGTTATATAGCATTACGATATAACGTATAACGTTTTGTAGCATTACGATATGACGTATAACGTTATGTAGCATTACGATGTAACGTATAACGTTATATGGTAATACGTTATAACGTATAACGTTATGTAGCATTACGATATAACGTATAACGTTATGTAGCAGAAAGATATAACGTATAACGTTATGTAGCATTACGATATAACATAAAACGTTATGTAGCATTGCGATACAACGTATAACGTTATGCAGCATTACGATATATCGTATAACGTTATGTAGCAGTACGATATAGCGTATAACGTTATGTAGCATTACGATATAACGTATAACGATTTGTAGCATTACGATATAACGTATAACGTTATGTAGCATTACGATATAACGTATAACGTTATGTAGCATTACGATATAACGTATAACGTTATATGGTAATACGTTATAACGTATAACGTTATATGGTAATACGTTATAACGTATAACGTTATGTAGCATTACGATATAACGTATAACGTTATGTAGCATTACGATATAACGTATAACGTTATGTAGCATTACGATATAACGTATAACGTTATGTAGCATTACGATATAACGTATAACGTTATATGGTAATACGTTATAACGTATAACGTTATGTAGCATTACCATATAACGTATAACGTTATGTAGCATTACGTTATAACGTATAACGTTATGTAGTATTACGTTATATCGTATAACGTTATGTAGCATTAGGATATAACGTATAACGTTATGTAGCAGAAAGATATAACGTATAACGTTATGTAGCATTACGATATAACGTATAACGTTATGTAGCAGTAAGATATAACGCATAACGTTATGTAGCATTACGATATAACGTATAACGTTATGTAGCATTACGATATAACGTACAACATTATGTAGCATTACAATATAACGTATAACGTTATGTAGAATTACGTTATAACGTATAACGTTATGTAGTATTACGTTATATCGTATAACGTTATGTAGCATTACGATATAACGTATAACGTTATGTAGCAGAATGATATAACGTATAACGTAATGTAGCATTACGATTTAACGTATAACGTTATGTAGCGTTACGATATAACGTATAACGTTATGTATCTGTAAGGTATAACGTATAACGTTATGTAGCATTACGATGTAACGTATAACGTTATGTAGCATTACGATATAAGGTATAACGTTATATAGCATTACGATATAACGTATAACGTTACATGGTAATACGTTATAACGTATAACGATATGTAGCATTACCATATAACGTATAACGTTATGTAGCATTACAATATAACGTATAACGTTGTGTAGCATTACGATATAACGTATAACGTTATGTAGCATAACGATATAACGTATAACGTTATATAGCATTACGTTATAACGTATAACGTTATGTAGTATTACGATATAGCGTATAACGTTATGTAGCATTACAAAATAACGTATAACTTTATGTAGCATTACGATATGACGTATAACGTTGTGTAGCATTACGATATAGCGTATAACGTTATGTAGCATAACGATATAACGTATAACGTTATATAGTATTACGTTATAACGTATAACGTTATGTAGTATTACGTTATAACGTATAACGTTATGTAGCATTACGATATAACGTATAACGTTATGTAGCATTACGATATAACGTATAACGTTATGTAGCATTACGATATAACGTATAACGATATATGGTAATACGTTATAACGTATAACGTTGTGCAGCATTACGATATAACGTATAACGTTATGTAGCATTACGATATAACGTATAACGTTATCTAGCATTACGATGTAACGTATAACGTTATATGGTAATACGCTACAACGTATAACGTTATGTAGCATTACGATATAACGTATAACGTTATGTAGCATTACGATATAACTGATAACGTTATGTAGCATTACGATGTAACGTATAACGTTATGTGGTAATACGTTATAACGTATAACGTTATGTAGCATTACGATAAAACGTATAACGTTATGTAGCATTACGATATAATGTATAACGTTATGTAGCATTACGATACAGCGTATAACGTTATGTAGCATTAGGATATAACGTATAACGTTATGTAGCATTACGATATAACGTATAACGTCATGTAGCATTACGATGTAACGTATAACGTTATATGGTAATACGTTTTAACGTACAACGTTATGTAGCATTACGACATAACGTATAACGTTATGAAGCATTACGATGTAACGTACAACGTTATGTAGCATTACGATATAACGTATAACGTTATGTAGCATTACGATATAACGTATAACGTTATGTAGCAGAAAGATATAACGTGTAACGTTATGTAGCATTACGATATAATGTATAACGTTATGTAGCAGTACGACATAACGTATAACGTTGTGTAGCATTACGATATAGCGTATAACGTTATGTAGCATTACGATATAACGTATAACGTTATGTAGCAGAAAGATATTACGTGTAACGTTATGTAGCATTACGATATAATGTATAACGTTATGTAGCAGTACGACATAACGTATAACGTTGTGTAGCATTACGATATAGCGTATAACGTTATGTAGCATTACGATATAACGTATAACGTTATCTAGCATTACGATGTAATGTATAACGTTATATGGTAATACGTTATAACGTATAACGTTATGTAGCATTGCGATATAACTTATAACGTTATATGGTAGTACGTTATAACGTATAACGTTATGTAGCATTACCATACAACGTATAACGTTATGTAGCATTACGATATAACGTATAACATTATGTAGCATTACGATACAACGTATAACGTAATGTAGCGTTACGATATAACGTATAACGTTATGTAGCGTTACGATATAACGTATAACGTTATGTAGCATTGCGATATAACGTATAACGTTATATGGTAATACGTTATAACGTATAACGTTATGTATCATTACCATATAACGTATAACGTTATGTAGCATTACGATATATCGTATAACGTTATGTAGCAGTAAGATATAGCGTATAACGTTATGTAGCATTGCGATATAACGTATAACGTTATATGGTAATACGTTATAACGTATAACGTTATGTATCATTACCATATAACGTATAACGTTATGTAGCAGTAAGATATAACGTATAACGTTATCTAGCATTACGATATAACGTATAACGTTATGTAGCATTACGATATAACGTATAACGTTATGTAGCATTACGATATAACGTATAACGTTATGTAGCAGAAAGATATAACGTATAACGTTATGTAGTATTACGTTATATCGTATAACGTTATGTAGCATTACGATATAACGTATGACGTTATGTAGCATTACGATATAACGAATAACGTTATATGGTAATACGTTATAACGTATAACGGTATGTAGCATTACCATATAACGTATAACGTTATGTAGCATTACAATATAACGTATAACGTTATGTAGCATTACGATATAATGTATAACGTTATATGGTAATACATTATAACGTATAACGTTATGTAGCATTACCATATAACTTATAACGTTACGTAGCATTGCAATATAACGTATAACGTTATGTAGTATTACGTTATAACGTATAACGTTATGTAGCATTACGATACAGCGTATAACGTTATGTAGCATTAGGATATAACGTATAACGTTATGTAGCAATACGATATAACATATAACGTCATGTAGCATTACGATATAACGTATAACGTTATGTAGCATTACAATATAATGTATAACGTTGTGTAGCATTACGATATAACGTATAACGTTATGTAGCATTACGATGTAACGTATAACGTTATGTAGCATAAAGATATAACGTGTAACGAAATGTTGCATTACGATATAACGTATAACGCTGTGTAGCATTACGATATAACGTATAACGTTATGTAGCATTACGATATAACGCATAACGTTATGTAGCGGTAAGATATTACGTATAACGTTATGTAGCATTACAATTTAACGTATAACGTTATGTAGTATTACGTTATAACGTATATCGTTATGTAGTGTTACCTTATATCGTATAACGTTATGTAGCATTACGATATAACGTATAACGTTATGTAGCAGAAAGATATAACGCATAACGTTATGTAGCATTACGATATAACGTATAACGTCATGTAGCATTACAATATAACGTAAAACGTTATGTAGCAGTAAGATATAACGTATAACGTTATGCAGCATTACGATATAACGTATAACGTTATATAGCAGTAAGATATAGCGTATAACGTTACGTAGCATTACGATATAACGTATATCGTTATGTAGCATTACCATATAACGTATAACGTTATGTAGTATTACGTTATAACGTATAACGTTATATAGCATTACGATATAACGTATATCGTTATGTAGCATTACGATATGACGTATAACGTTATGTATTATTACGATGTAACGTATAACGTTATATGGTAATACGTTATAACGTATAACGTTATGTAGCATTACGATGTAACGCATAACGTTAAGTAGCATTACGATATAACGTATAACGTTATGTAGCATTACGATATGACGTATAACGCTATGTAGCATTACGATGTAACGTATAACGTTATATGGTAATACGTTATAACGTATAACGTTATGTAGCATTACGATATAACGTATAACGTTATGTAGCATTACGATATAACGTATAACGTTATGTAGCACTACGATATAACGTATAACGTTATGTAGCATCACCATATAACGTATAACGTTATGCAGCATTACGCTATAACGTATAACGTTATGTAGTATTACGTTATATTGTATTACGCTATGTAGCATTACGATATAACGTATAACGTTATGTAGCAGAAAGATATAACGTATAACGTTATGTAGCATTACGATATAACGTATAACGTTATGTAGCAGTAAGATATAACGTATAACGTTATGTAGCATTACGATAGAACATAAAACGTTATGTAGCATTGCGATACAACGTATAACGTTATGTAGCATTACGATATATCGTATAACGTTATGTAGCAGTACGATATAGCGTATAACGTTATGTAGCATTACGATATAACGTATAACGATTTGTAGCATTACGATATGACGTATAACGTTATGTAGCATTACGATGAAACGTATAACGTTATGTAGCATTACGATACAACGTATAACGTTATGTAGCATTACGATATAACGTATAACGTTATGTAGCAGTACGATATAGCTTATAACGTTAAGTAGCATTACGATATAACGTATAACGTTATGTAGCATTACGATATGAGGTATAACGCTATGTAGCACTACGATGTAACGTATAACGTTATATGGTAATATGTTATAACGTATAACGTTATGTAGCATTACGATATAACGTATAACGTTATGTAGCATTACGATGTAACGTATAACGTTATATGGTAATACGTTATAACGTATAACGTTATGTAGTATTACGTTATATCGTATAACGTTATGTAGCATTACGATATATCGTATAACGTTCTGTAACATTACGATATAACGCAAAACGTTATGTAGCATTGCGATACAACGTATAACGTTATGTAGCATTACGATATATGGTATAACGTTATGTAGCAGTACGATATAGCGTATAACGTTATATAGCATTACGATATAACGTATAACGTTTTGTAGCATTACGATATGACGTATAACGTTATGTAGCATTACGATGTAACGTATAACGTTATATGGTAATACGTTATAACGTATAACGTTATGTAGCATTACGATATAACGTATAACGTTATGTAGCATTACGATATAACGTATAACGTTATGTAGCATTACGATATAACGTATAACGTTATGTAGCATCACCATATAACGTATAACGTTATGCAGCATTACGCTATAACGTATAACGTTATGTAGTATTACGTTATATTGTATTACGCTATGTAGCATTACGATATAACGTATAACGTTATGTAGCAGAAAGATATAACGTATAACGTTATGTAGCATTACGATATAACATAAAACGTTATGTAGCATTGCGATACAACGTATAGCGTTATGTAGCATTACGATATATCGTATAACGTTATGTAGCAGTACGATATAGCGTATAACGTTATGTAGCATTACGATATAACGTATAACGATTTGTAGCATTACGATATAACGTATAACGTTATGTAGCATTACGATATAACGTATAACGTTATGTAGCCTTACGATATAACGTATAACGTTATATGGTAATACTTTATAACGTATAACGTTATATGGTAATACGTTATAACGTATAACGTTATGTAGCATTACGATATAACGTATAACGTTATGTAGCATTACGATATAACGTATAACGTTATGTAGCATTACGATATAACGTATAACGTTATGTAGCATTACGATATAACGTATAACGTTATATGGTAATACGTTATAACGTATAACGTTATGTAGCATTACCATATAACGTATAACGTTATGTAGCATTACGTTATAACGTATAACGTTATGTAGTATTACGTTATATCGTATAACGTTATGTAGCATTAGGATATAACGTATAACGTTATGTAGCAGAAAGATATAACGTATAACGTTATGTAGCATTACGATATAACGTATAACGTTATGTAGCAGTAAGATATAACGCATAACGTTATGTAGCATTACGATATAACGTATAACGTTATGTAGCATTACGATATAACGTACAACATTATGTAGCATTACAATATAACGTATAACGTTATGTAGAATTACGTTATAACGTATAACGTTATGTAGTATTACGTTATATCGTATAACGTTATGTAGCATTACGATATAACGTATAACGTTATGTAGCAGAATGATATAACGTATAACGTAATGTAGCATTACGATTTAACGTATAACGTTATGTAGCGTTACGATATAACGTATAACGTTATGTAGCTGTAAGGTATAACGTATAACGTTATGTAGCATTACGATGTAACGTATAACGTTATGTAGCATTACGATATAAGGTATAACGTTATATAGCATTACGATATAACGTATAACGTTACATGGTAATACGTTATAACGTATAACGATATGTAGCATTACCATATAACGTATAACGTTATGTAGCATTACAATATAACGTATAACGTTGTGTAGCATTACGATATAACGTATAACGTTATGTAGCATAACGATATAACGTATAACGTTATATAGCATTACGTTATAACGTATAACGTTATGTAGTATTACGATATAGCGTATAACGTTATGTAGCATTACAAAATAACGTATAACTTTATGTAGCATTACGATATGACGTATAACGTTGTGTAGCATTACGATATAGCGTATAACGTTATGTAGCATAACGATATAACGTATAACGTTATATAGTATTACGTTATAACGTATAACGTTATGTAGTATTACGTTATAACGTATAACGTTATGTAGCATTACGATATAACGTATAACGTTATGTAGCATTACGATATAACGTATAACGTTATGTAGCATTACGATATAACGTATAACGATATATGGTAATACGTTATAACGTATAACGTTGTGCAGCATTACGATATAACGTATAACGTTATGTAGCATTACGATATAACGTATAACGTTATCTAGCATTACGATGTAACGTATAACGTTATATGGTAATACGCTACAACGTATAACGTTATGTAGCATTACGATATAACGTATAACGTTATGTAGCATTACGATATAACTGATAACGTTATGTAGCATTACGATGTAACGTATAACGTTATGTGGTAATACGTTATAACGTATAACGTTATGTAGCATTACGATAAAACGTATAACGTTATGTAGCATTACGATATAATGTATAACGTTATGTAGCATTACGATACAGCGTATAACGTTATGTAGCATTAGGATATAACGTATAACGTTATGTAGCATTACGATATAACGTATAACGTCATGTAGCATTACGATGTAACGTATAACGTTATATGGTAATACGTTTTAACTTACAACGTTATGTAGCATTACGACATAACGTATAACGTTATGAAGCATTACGATGTAACGTACAACGTTATGTAGCATTACGATATAACGTATAACGTTATGTAGCATTACGATATAACGTATAACGTTATGTAGCAGAAAGATATAACGTGTAACGTTATGTAGCATTACGATATAATGTATAACGTTATGTAGCAGTACGACATAACGTATAACGTTGTGTAGCATTACGATATAGCGTATAACGTTATGTAGCATTACGATATAACGTATAACGTTATGTAGCAGAAAGATATTACGTGTAACGTTATGTAGCATTACGATATAATGTATAACGTTATGTAGCAGTACGACATAACGTATAACGTTGTGTAGCATTACGATATAGCGTATAACGTTATGTAGCATTACGATATAACGTATAACGTTATCTAGCATTACGATGTAATGTATAACGTTATATGGTAATACGTTATAACGTATAACGTTATGTAGCATTGCGATATAACTTATAACGTTATATGGTAGTACGTTATAACGTATAACGTTATGTAGCATTACCATACAACGTATAACGTTATGTAGCATTACGATATAACGTATAACATTATGTAGCATTACGATACAACGTATAACGTAATGTAGCGTTACGATATAACGTATAACGTTATGTAGCGTTACGATATAACGTATAACGTTATGTAGCATTGCGATATAACGTATAACGTTATATGGTAATACGTTATAACGTATAACGTTATGTATCATTACCATATAACGTATAACGTTATGTAGCATTACGATATATCGTATAACGTTATGTAGCAGTAAGATATAGCGTATAACGTTATGTAGCATTGCGATATAACGTATAACGTTATATGGTAATACGTTATAACGTATAACGTTATGTATCATTACCATATAACGTATAACGTTATGTAGCAGTAAGATATAACGTATAACGTTATCTAGCATTACGATATAACGTATAACGTTATGTAGCATTACGATATAACGTATAACGTTATGTAGCATTACGATATAACGTATAACGTTATGTAGCAGAAAGATATAACGTATAACGTTATGTAGCGTTACGATATACCGTATAAAGTTATGTAGCATTACGATATAACGTGTAACGTTATGTAGCAGTAAGATATAACGCATAACGTTATGTAGCATTACGATATAACGTATAACGTTATGTAGTATTACGTTATAACGTATAACGTTATGTAGTATTACGTTATATCGTATAACGTTATGTAGCATTACGATATAACGTATGACGTTATGTAGCATTACGATATAACGAATAACGTTATATGGTAATACGTTATAACGTATAACGGTATGTAGCATTACCATATAACGTATAACGTTATGTAGCATTACAATATAACGTATAACGTTATGTAGCATTACGATATAATGTATAACGTTATATGGTAATACATTATAACGTATAACGTTATGTAGCATTACCATATAACTTATAACGTTACGTAGCATTACAATATAACGTATAACGTTATGTAGTATTACGTTATAACGTATAACGTTATGTAGCATTACGATACAGCGTATAACGTTATGTAGCATTAGGATATAACGTATAACGTTATGTAGCAATACTATATAACATATAACGTCATGTAGCATTACGATATAACGTATAACGTTATGTAGCATTACAATATAATGTATAACGTTGTGTAGCATTACGATATAACGTATAACGTTATGTAGCATTACGATGTAACGTATAACGTTATGTAGCATAAAGATATAACGTGTAACGAAATGTTGCATTACGATATAACGTATAACGCTGTGTAGCATTACGATATAACGTATAACGTTATGTAGCATTACGATATAACGCATAACGTTATGTAGCGGTAAGATATTACGTATAACGTTATGTAGCATTACAATTTAACGTATAACGTTATGTAGTATTACGTTATAACGTATATCGTTATGTAGTGTTACCTTATATCGTATAACGTTATGTAGCATTACGATATAACGTATAACGTTATGTAGCAGAAAGATATAACGCATAACGTTATGTAGCATTACGATATAACGTATAACGTCATGTAGCATTACAATATAACGTATAACGTTATGTAGCAGTAAGATATAACGTATAACGTTATGCAGCATTACGATATAACGTATAACGTTATATAGCAGTAAGATATAGCGTATAACGTTACGTAGCATTACGATATAACGTATATCGTTATGTAGCATTACCATATAACGTATAACGTTATGTAGTATTACGTTATAACGTATAACGTTATATAGCATTACGATATAACGTATATCGTTATGTAGCATTACGATATGACGTATAACGTTATGTATTATTACGATGTAACGTATAACGTTATATGGTAATACGTTATAACGTATAACGTTATGTAGCATTACGATGTAACGCATAACGTTAAGTAGCATTACGATATAACGTATAACGTTATGTAGCATTACGATATGACGTATAACGCTATGTAGCATTACGATGTAACGTATAACGTTATATGGTAATACGTTATAACGTATAACGTTATGTAGCATTACGATATAACGTATAACGTTGTGTACCATTGCGATATAACGTATAACGTTATGTAGCATTACGATGTAACGTATAACGTTATATGGTAATACGTTATAACGTATAACGTTATGTAGTATTACGTTATATCGTATAACGTTATGTAGCATTACGATATAACGTATAACGTTATGTAGCAGAAAGATATAACGTATAACGTTATGTAGCATTACGATATAATGTATAACGTTATGTAGCAGTACGACATAACGTATAACGTTGTGTAGCATTACGATATAGCGTATAACGTTATGTAGCATTACGATATAACGTATAACGTTATATAGCATTACGATATAACGTATAACGTTATGTAGTATTACGATACAACGTATAACGTTATGTAGTATTACGTTATATCGTATAACGTTATGTAGCATTACGATATAACGTATAACGTTATGTAGCAGAAAGATATAACGTATAACGTTATGTAGCATTACGATGTAACGTATAACGTTATATGGTAATACGTTATAACGTATAACGTTATGTAGTATTACGTTATATCGTATAACGTTATGCAGCATTACGATATAACGTATAACGTTATGTAGCAGAAAGATATAACGTATAACGTTATGTAGCATTACCATATAACGTATAACGTTATGTAGCATTACGTTATAACGTATAACGTTATGTAGTATTACGATATAACGTATAACGTTATGTAGCACTACGATATAACGTATAACGTTATGTAGCGGTAAGATATTACGTATAACGTTATGTAGCATTACAATATAACGTATAACGTTGTGTAGTATTACGTTATAACGTATATCGTTATGTAGTGTTACCTTATATCGTATAACGTTATGTAGCATTACGATATAACGTATAACGTTATGTAGCATTACGATATAACGTATAACGTTATGTAGCATTACGATATAACGTATAACGTTATGTAGCAGAAAGATATAACGTATAACGTTATGTAGCAGTAAGATATAACGTATAACGTTATCTAGCATTACGATATAACGTATAACGTTATGTAGCATTACGATATAACGTATAACGTTATGTAGCATTACGATATAACGTATAACGTTATGTAGCAGAAAGATATAACGTATAACGTTATGTAGCGTTACGATATACCGTATAAAGTTATGTAGCATTACGATATAACGTGTAACGTTATGTAGCAGTAAGATATAACGCATAACGTTATGTAGCATTACGATATAACGTATAACGTTATGTAGTATTACGTTATAACGTATAACGTTATGTAGTATTACGTTATATCGTATAACGTTATGTAGCATTACGATATAACGTATAACGTTATGTAGCAGAAAGATATAACGTATAACGTTATGTAGCATTACGATATAATGTATAACGTTATGTAGCAGTACGACATAACGTATAACGTTGTGTAGCATTACGATATAGCGTATGACGTTATGTAGCATTACGATATAACGAATAACGTTATATGGTAATACGTTATAACGTATAACGGTATGTAGCATTACCATATAACGTATAACGTTATGTAGCATTACGATATAACGTATAACGTTATGTAGCAGAAAGATATAACGTATAACGCTGTGTAGCATTACGATATAACGTATAACGTTATGTAGCATTACGATATAACGTATAACGTTATGTAGCGGTAAGATATTACGTATAACGTTATGTAGCATTACAATATAACGTATAACGTTATGTAGTATTACGTTATAACGTATATCGTTATGTAGTGTTACCTTATATCGTATAACGTTATGTAGCATTACGATATAACGTATAACGTTATGTAGCAGAAAGATATAACGCATAACGTTATGTAGCATTACGATATAACGTATAACGTCATGTAGCATTACGATATAACGTATAACGTTATGTAGCAGTAAGATATAACGTATAACGTTATGCAGCATTACGATATAACGTATAACGTTATATAGCAGTAAGATATAGCGTATAACGTTATGTAGCATTACGATATAACGTATATCGTTATGTAGCATTACGATATGACGTATAACGTTATGTAGCATTACGATATAACGTATAACGAGATATGGTAACACGTTGTAACGTATAACGTTATGTAGCGTTACGATATAACGTATAACATTATGTAGCATTACGATATAACACATAACGTTATATGGTAATACGTTATAACGTATAACGTTATGTAGCATTACCATATAACGTATAACGTTATGTAGCATAACGATATAACGTATAACGTTATATAGTATTACGTTATAACGTATAACGTTATATAGCATTACGTTATAACGTATAACGTTATGTAGTATTACGTTATAACGTATAACGTTATGTAGCATTACGATATAACCTATAACGGTATGTAGCATTACGATACAACGTATAACGTTATGTAGCAGAAAGATATAACGTGTAACGTTATGTAGCATTACGATATAATGTATAACGTTATGTAGCAGTACGACATAACGTATAACGTTGTGTAGCATTACGATATAGCGTATAACGTTATGTAGCATTACGATATAACGTATAACGTTATCTAGCATTACGATGTAATGTATAACGTTATATGGTAATACGTTATAACGTATAACGTTATGTAGCATTGCGATATAACTTATAACGTTATATGGTAGTACGTTATAACGTATAACGTTATGTAGCATTACCATACAACGTATAACGTTATGTAGCATTACGATATAACGTATAACATTATGTAGCATTACGATACAACGTATAACGTAATGTAGCGTTACGATATAACGTATAACGTTATGTAGCGTTACGATATAACGTATAACGTTATGTAGCATTGCGATATAACGTATAACGTTATATGGTAATACGTTATAACGTATAACGTTATGTATCATTACCATATAACGTATAACGTTATGTAGCATTACGATATATCGTATAACGTTATGTAGCAGTACGATATAGCGTATGACGTTATGTAGCATTACGATATAACGTACAACGTTATGTAGCATTACCATATAACGTATAACGTTATGTAGTATTACGTTATAACGTATAACGTTATATAGCATTACGATATAACGTATATCGTTATGTAGCATTACGATATGACGTATAACGTTATGTATTATTACGATGTAACGTATAACGTTATATGGTAATACGTTATAACGTATAACGTTATGTAGCATTACGATGTAACGCATAACGTTAAGTAGCATTACGATATGACGTATAACGCTATGTAGCATTACGATGTAACGTATAACGTTATATGGTAATACGTTATAACGTATAACGTTATGTAGCATTACGATATAACGTATAACGTTGTGTACCATTGCGATATAACGTATAACGTTATGTAGCATTACGATGTAACGTATAACGTTATATGGTAATACGTTATAACGTATAACGTTATGTAGTATTACGTTATATCGTATAACGTTATGTAGCATTACGATATAACGTATAACGTTATGTAGCAGAAAGATATAACGTATAACGTTATGTAGCATTACGATATAATGTATAACGTTATGTAGCAGTACGACATAACGTATAACGTTGTGTAGCATTACGATATAGCGTATAACGTTATGTAGCATTACGATATAACGTATAACGTTATATAGCATTACGATATAACGTATAACGTTATGTAGTATTACGATACAACGTATAACGCTATGTAGCATTACGATATATCGTATAACGTTATGTAGCATTACGATATAACGTATAACGTTATATGGTAATACGTTATAACGTATAACGTTATGTAGCATTACCATATAACGTATAACGTTATGTAGCATTACGTTATAACATATAACGTTATGTAGTATTACGATATAACGTATAACGTTATGTAGCACTACGATATAACGTATAACGTTATGTAGCGGTAAGATATTACGTATAACGTTATGTAGCATTACAATATAACGTATAACGTTATGTAGTATTACGTTATAACGTATATCGTTATGTAGTGTTACCTTATATCGTATAACGTTATGTAGCATTACGATATAACGTATAACGTTATGTAGCATTGCGATATAACGTATAACGTTATATGGTAATACGTTATAACGTATAACGTTATGTATCATTACCATATAACGTATAACGTTATGTAGCAGTAAGATATAACGTATAACGTTATCTAGCATTACGATATAACGTATAACGTTATGTAGCATTACGATATAACGTATAACGTTATGTAGCATTACGATATAACGTATAACGTTATGTAGCAGAAAGATATAACGTATAACGTTATGTAGCGTTACGATATACCGTATAAAGTTATGTAGCATTACGATATAACGTGTAACGTTATGTAGCAGTAAGATATAACGCATAACGTTATGTAGCATTACGATATAACGTATAACGTTATGTAGTATTACGTTATAACGTATAACGTTATGTAGTATTACGTTATATCGTATAACGTTATGTAGCATTACGATATAACGTATGACGTTATGTAGCATTACGATATAACGAATAACGTTATATGGTAATACGTTATAACGTATAACGGTATGTAGCATTACCATATAACGTATAACGTTATGTAGCATTACAATATAACGTATAACGTTATGTAGCATTACGATATAATGTATAACGTTATATGGTAATACATTATAACGTATAACGTTATGTAGCATTACCATATAACTTATAACGTTACGTAGCATTACAATATAACGTATAACGTTATGTAGTATTACGTTATAACGTATAACGTTATGTAGCATTACGATACAGCGTATAACGTTATGTAGCATTAGGATATAACGTATAACGTTATGTAGCAATACGATATAACATATAACGTCATGTAGCATTACGATATAACGTATAACGTTATGTAGCATTACAATATAATGTATAACGTTGTGTAGCATTACGATATAACGTATAACGTTATGTAGCATTACGATGTAACGTATAACGTTATGTAGCATAAAGATATAACGTGTAACGAAATGTTGCATTACGATATAACGTATAACGCTGTGTAGCATTACGATATAACGTATAACGTTATGTAGCATTACGATATAACGCATAACGTTATGTAGCGGTAAGATATTACGTATAACGTTATGTAGCATTACAATTTAACGTATAACGTTATGTAGTATTACGTTATAACGTATATCGTTATGTAGTGTTACCTTATATCGTATAACGTTATGTAGCATTACGATATAACGTATAACGTTATGTAGCAGAAAGATATAACGCATAACGTTATGTAGCATTACGATATAACGTATAACGTCATGTAGCATTACAATATAACGTATAACGTTATGTAGCAGTAAGATATAACGTATAACGTTATGCAGCATTACGATATAACGTATAACGTTATATAGCAGTAAGATATAGCGTATAACGTTACGTAGCATTACGATATAACGTATATCGTTATGTAGCATTACGATATGACGTATAACGTTATGTAGCATTACGATATAACGTATAACGAGATATGGTAACACGTTGTAACGTATAACGTTATGTAGCGTTACGATATAACGTATAACATTATGTAGCATTACGATATAACACATAACGTTATATGGTAATACGTTATAACGTATAACGTTATGTAGCATTACCATATAACGTATAACGTTATGTAGCATAACGATATAACGTATAACGTTATATAGTATTACGTTATAACATATAACGTTATATAGCATTACGTTATAACGTATAACGTTATGTAGTATTACGTTATAACGTATAACGTTATGTAGCATTACGATATAACCTATAACGGTATGTAGCATTACGATACAACGTATAACGTTATGTAGCATCACGATATAACGTATAACGCTATGTATCATTACGATATAGCTTATAACGTTAAGTAGCTATACGATATAACGTATAACGTTATGTAGCATTACGATATAACGTATAACGAGATATGGTAACACGTTATAACGTATAACGTTATGTAGCATTACGATATGACGTATAACGCTATGTAGCATTACGATGTAACGTATAACGTTATATGGTAATACGTTACAACGTATAACGTTATGTAGCATTAAGATATATCGTATAACGTTATGTAGCATTACGATATAACGTATAACATTATGTAGCATTACGATATAACATATAACGTTATGTAGCATTACGATACAACGTATAACGTTATGTAGCATTACGATATAACGTATAACGTTATGTAGCAGTACGATATCGCTTATAACGTTATGTAGCATTACGGTATAACGTATAACGTTATGTAGCATTACGATATAACGTATAACGTTGTGTAGCATTACGATATAACGTATAACGTTATGTAGCATTACGATGTAACGCATAACGTTATATGGTAATACGTTATAACGTATAACGTTATGTAGTATTACGTTATATCGTATAACGTTATGTAGCATTACGAAATAACGTATAACGTTATGTAGCAGTAAGATATAACGTATAACGTTATGTTGCATTACGATATAATGTATAACGTTATGTAGCATTACGATGTAACGTATAACGTTATGTAGCATTACGATACAACGTATAACGTTATGTAGCATTACGATATAACGTATAACGTTATGTAGCAGTACGATATAGCTTATAACGTTAAGTAGCATTACGATATAACGTATAACGTTATGTAGCATTACGATATGACGTATAACGCTATGTAGCACTACGATGTAACGTATAACGTTATATGGTAATATGTTATAACGTATAACGTTATGTAGCATTACGATATAACGTATAACGTTATGTAGCATTACGATATAACGTATATCGTTATGTAGCATTACGATATGACGTATAACGTTATGTAGCATTACGATATAACGTATAACGAGATATGGTAACACGTTATAACGTATAACGTTATGTAGCGTTACGATATATCGTATAACATTATGTAGCATTACGATATAACATATAACGTTATGTAGCATTACGATATAACATATAACGTTATGTAGCTTTACGATACAACGTATAACGTTATGTAGCATTACGATGTAACGTATAACGTTATATGGTAATATGTTATAACGTATAACGTTATGTAGCATTACGATATAACGTATAACGTTATGTAGCAGTACGATATCGCTTATAACGTTATGTAGCATTACGGTATAACGTATAACGTTATGTAGCATTACGATATAACGTATAACGTTGTGTAGCATTACGATATAACGTATAACGTTATGTAGCATTACGATGTAACGTATAACGTTATATGGTAATACGTTATAACGTATAACGTTATGTAGCATTAAGATATATCGTATAACGTTATGTAGCATTACGATATAACGTATAACATTATGTAGCATTACGATATAACATATAACGTTATGTAGCATTACGATACAACGTATAACGTTATGTAGCATTACGATATAACGTATAACGTTATGTAGCAGTACGATATCGCTTATAACGTTATGTAGCATTACGGTATAACGTATAACGTTATGTAGCATTACGATATAACGTATAACGTTGTGTAGCATTACGATATAACGTATAACGTTATGTAGCATTACGATGTTACGTATAACGTTATATGGTAATACGTTATAACGTATAACGTTATGTAGTATTACGTTATATCGTATAACGTTATGTAGCATTACGAAATAACGTATAACGTTATGTAGCAGTAAGATATAACGTATAACGTTATGTTGCATTACGATATAATGTATAACGTTATGTAGCATTACGATGTAACGTATAACGTTATGTAGCATTACGATACAACGTATAACGTTATGTAGCATTACGATATAACGTATAACGTTATGTAGCAGTACGATATAGCTTATAACGTTAAGTAGCATTACGATATAACGTATAACGTTATGTAGCATTACGATATGACGTATAACGCTATGTAGCACTACGATGTATCGTATAACGTTATATGGTAATATGTTATAACGTATAACGTTATGTAGCATTACGATATAACGTATAATGTTATGTAGCATTACGGTGTAACGTATAACGTTATATGGTAATACGTTATAACGTATAACGTTATGTAGTATTACGTTATATCGTATAACGTTATGTAGCATTACGATATATCGTATAACGTTCTGTAACATTACGATATAACGTAAAACGTTATGTAGCATTGCGATACAACGTATAACGTTATGTAGCATTACGATATATCGTATAACGTTATGTAGCAGTACGATATAGCGTATAACGTTATATAGCATTACGATATAACGTATAACGTTTTGTAGCATTACGATATGACGTATAACGTTATGTAGCATTACGATGTAACGTATAACGTTATATGGTAATACGTTATAACGTATAACGTTATGTAGCATTACGATATAACGTATAACGTTATGTAGCATTACGATATAACGTATAACGTTATGTAGCATTACGATATAACGTATAACGTTACATGGTAATACGTTATAACGTATAACGTTATGTAGCATCACCATATAACGTATAACGTTATGCAGCATTACGTTATAACGTATAACGTTATGTAGTATTACGTTATATCGTATTACGCTATGTAGCATTACGATATAACGTATAACGTTATGTAGCAGAAAGATACAACGTATAACGTTCTGTAGCATTACGATATAACGTATAACGTTATGTAGCATTACGATATGACGTATAACGCTATGTAGCATTACGATGTAACGTATAACGTTATATGGTAATACGTTATAACGTATAACGTTATGTAGCATTAAGATATAACGTATAACGTTGTGTAGCATTACGATATAACGTATAACGTCATGTAGCATTACGATATAATGTATAACGTTATGTAACAGTACGACATAACGTATAACGTTATGTAGCAATACGATATAAGGTATATCGTTATATAGTATTACGTTAAATCGTATAACGTTATGTAGCATTACCATATAACGTATAACGTTATATGGTAATACGTTATAACGTATAACGTTATGTAGTATTACGTTATATCGTATAACGTTATGTAGCATTACGATATAACGTATAACGTTATGTAGCATTACGATATAACGTATAACGTTATGTAGCATTACGATATAACGTACAACGTTATATGGTAATACGTTATAACGTATAACGTTATGTAACAGTACGACATAACGTATAATGTTATGTAGCAATACGATATAAGGTATATCGTTATATAGTATTACGTTAAATCGTATAACGTTATGTAGCATTACCATATAACGTATATCGTTATATGGTAATACGTTATAACGTATAACGTTATGTAGTATTACGTTATATCGTATAACGTTATGTAGCATTACGATATAACGTATAACGTTATGTAGCATTACGATATAACGTATAACGTTATGTAGCATTACGATATAACGTACAACGTTATATGGTAATACGTTATTACGTATAACGTTATGTAGCATCACCATATAACGTATAACGTTATGTAGCATTACGTTATAACGTATAACGCTATGTAGCATTACGATGTAACGTATAACGTTATATGGTAATACGTTATAACGTATAACGTTATGTAGCATTAAGATATAACGTATAACGTTCTGTAGCAATACGATATAACGTATAACGTTATGTAGCATTACGATATAACGTATAACGTTATATGGTAATACGTTATAACGTATAACGTTATGTAGCATTACGATATAACGTATAACGTTGTGTAGCGTTACGATATAACGTATAACGTTATGTAGCATTACGATGTAACGTATAACGTTATATGGTAATACGTTATAACGTATAACGTTATGTAGTATTACGTTATATCGCATAACGTTATGTAGCATTACGATATAACGTATAACGTTATGTAGCAGTACGACATAACGTATAACGTTGTGTAGCATTACGATATAGCGTATAACGTTATGTAGCATTACGATATAACGTATAACACTATGTAGCATTACGATATAACATATAACGTTATGTAGCATTACGATATAACGTATAACGTTATGTAGCATTACGATATAACGTATAACGTTATGTAGCACAACGATATAACGTATAACGTTGTGTAGCAGAAAGATATAACGTATAACGTTATGTAGCATTACGATATACCGTATAACGTTATGTAGCATTACGATATAACGTATAACGTTATGTAGCAGTACGATATAGCTTATAACGTTAAGTAGCATTACGATATAACGTATAACGTTATGTAGCATTACGATATGACGTATAACGCTATGTAGCACTACGATGTATCGTATAACGTTATATGGTAATATGTTATAACGTATAACGTTATGTAGCATTACGATATAACGTATAACGTTATGTAGCATTACGATGTAACGTATAACGTTATATGGTAATACGTTATAACGTATAACGTTATGTAGTATTACGTTATATCGTATAACGTTATGTAGCATTACGATATATCGTATAACGTTCTGTAACATTACGATATAACGTAAAACGTTATGTAGCATTGCGATACAACGTATAACGTTATGTAGCATTACGATATATCGTATAACGTTATGTAGCAGTACGATATAGCGTATAACGTTATATAGCATTACGATATAACGTATAACGTTTTGTAGCATTACGATATGACGTATAACGTTATGTAGCATTACGATGTAACGTATAACGTTATATGGTAATACGTTATAACGTATAACGTTATGTAGCATTACGATATAACGTATAACGTTATGTAGCATTACGATATAACGTATAACGTTATGTAGCATTACGATATAACGTATAACGTTACATGGTAATACGTTATAACGTATAACGTTATGTAGCATCACCATATAACGTATAACGTTATGCAGCATTACGTTATAACGTATAACGTTATGTAGTATTACGTTATATCGTATTACGCTATGTAGCATTACGATATAACGTATAACGTTATGTAGCAGAAAGATACAACGTATAACGTTCTGTAGCATTACGATATAACGTATAACGTTATGTAGCATTACGATATGACGTATAACGCTATGTAGCATTACGATGTAACGTATAACGTTATATGGTAATACGTTATAACGTATAACGTTATGTAGCATTAAGATATAACGTATAACGTTGTGTAGCATTACGATATAACGTATAACGTCATGTAGCATTACGATATAATGTATAACGTTATGTAACAGTACGACATAACGTATAACGTTATGTAGCAATACGATATAAGGTATATCGTTATATAGTATTACGTTAAATCGTATAACGTTATGTAGCATTACCATATAACGTATAACGTTATATGGTAATACGTTATAACGTATAACGTTATGTAGTATTACGTTATATCGTATAACGTTATGTAGCATTACGATATAACGTATAACGTTATGTAGCATTACGATATAACGTATAACGTTATGTAGCATTACGATATAACGTACAACGTTATATGGTAATACGTTATAACGTATAACGTTATGTAACAGTACGACATAACGTATAATGTTATGTAGCAATACGATATAAGGTATATCGTTATATAGTATTACGTTAAATCGTATAACGTTATGTAGCATTACGATATAACGTATAACGTTATGTAGCATTACGATATAACGTATAACGTTATGTAGCATTACGATATAACGTACAACGTTATATGGTAATACGTTATTACGTATAACGTTATGTAGCATTACGATATAACGTACAACGTTATATGGTAATACGTTATTACGTATAACGTTATGTAGCATCACCATATAACGTATAACGTTATGTAGCATTACGTTATAACGTATAACGCTATGTAGCATTACGATGTAACGTATAACGTTATATGGTAATACGTTATAACGTATAACGTTATGTAGCATTAAGATATAACGTATAACGTTCTGTAGCAATACGATATAACGTATAACGTTATGTAGCATTACGATATAACGTATAACGTTATATGGTAATACGTTATAACGTATAACGTTATGTAGCATTACGATATAACGTATAACGTTGTGTAGCGTTACGATATAACGTATAACGTTATGTAGCATTACGATGTAACGTATAACGTTATATGGTAATACGTTATAACGTATAACGTTATGTAGTATTACGTTATATCGTATAACGTTATGTAGCATTACGATATAACGTATAACGTTATGTAGCAGTACGACATAACGTATAACGTTGTGTAGCATTACGATATAGCGTATAACGTTATGTAGCATTACGATATAACGTATAACACTATGTAGCATTACGATATAACATATAACGTTATGTAGCATTACGATATAACGTATAACGTTATGTAGCATTACGATATAACGTATAACGTTATGTAGCACAACGATATAACGTATAACGTTGTGTAGCAGAAAGATATAACGTATAACGTTATGTAGCATTACGATATACCGTATAACGTTATGTAGCATTACGATATAACGTGTAACGTTATGTAGCAGTAAGATATAACGCATAACGTAATGTAGCATTACGATATAACGTATAACGTTATGTAGCATTACGATATAACGTACAACATTATGTAGCATTACAATATAACGTATAACGTTATGTAGAATTACGTTATAACGTATAACGTTATGTAGTATTACGTTATATCGTATAACGTTATGTAGCATTACGATATAACGTATAACGTTATGTAGCAGAATGATATAACGTATAACGTAATGTAGCATTACGATATAACGTATAACGTTATGTAGCGTTACGATATAACGTATAACGTTATGTAGCTGTAAGGTATAACGTATAACGTTATGTAGCATTACGATGTAACGTATAACGTTATGTAGCATTACGACATAAGGTATAACGTTATATAGCATTACGATATAACGTATAACGTTACATGGTAATACGTTATAACGTATAACGATATGTAGCATTACCATATAACGTATAACGTTATTTAGCATTACAATATAACGTATAACGTTGTGTAGCATTACGATATAACGTATAACGTTATGTAGCATAACGATATAACGTATAACGTTATATAGCATTACGTTATAACGTATAACGTTATGTAGTATTACGATATAGCGTATAACGTTATGTAGCATTACGAAATAACGTATAACTTTATGTAGCATTACGATGTATCGTATAACGTTATATGGTAATATGTTATAACGTATAACGTTATGTAGCATTACGATATAACGTATAACGTTATGTAGCATTACGATATAACGTATAACGTTATGTAGCATTACGATATAACGTACAACGTTATATGGTAATACGTTATTACGTATAACGTTATGTAGCATTACGATATAACGTACAACGTTATATGGTAATACGTTATTACGTATAACGTTATGTAGCATCACCATATAACGTATAACGTTATGTAGCATTACGTTATAACGTATAACGCTATGTAGCATTACGATGTAACGTATAACGTTATATGGTAATACGTTATAACGTATAACGTTATGTAGCATTAAGATATAACGTATAACGTTCTGTAGCAATACGATATAACGTATAACGTTATGTAGCATTACGATATAACGTATAACGTTATATGGTAATACGTTATAACGTATAACGTTATGTAGCATTACGATATAACGTATAACGTTGTGTAGCGTTACGATATAACGTATAACGTTATGTAGCATTACGATGTAACGTATAACGTTATATGGTAATACGTTATAACGTATAACGTTATGTAGTATTACGTTATATCGTATAACGTTATGTAGCATTACGATATAACGTATAACGTTATGTAGCAGTACGACATAACGTATAACGTTGTGTAGCATTACGATATAGCGTATAACGTTATGTAGCATTACGATATAACGTATAACACTATGTAGCATTAAGATATAACATATAACGTTATGTAGCATTACGATATAACGTATAACGTTATGTAGCATTACGATATAACGTATAACGTTATGTAGCACAACGATATAACGTATAACGTTGTGTAGCAGAAAGATATAACGTATAACGTTATGTAGCATTACGATATACCGTATAACGTTATGTAGCATTACGATATAACGTGTAACGTTATGTAGCAGTAAGATATAACGCATAACGTAATGTAGCATTACGATATAACGTATAACGTTATGTAGCATTACGATATAACGTACAACATTATGTAGCATTACAATATAACGTATAACGTTATGTAGAATTACGTTATAACGTATAACGTTATGTAGTATTACGTTATATCGTATAACGTTATGTAGCATTACGATATAACGTATAACGTTATGTAGCAGAATGATATAACGTATAACGTAATGTAGCATTACGATATAACGTATAACGTTATGTAGCGTTACGATATAACGTATAACGTTATGTAGCTGTAAGGTATAACGTATAACGTTATGTAGCATTACGATGTAACGTATAACGTTATGTAGCATTACGACATAAGGTATAACGTTATATAGCATTACGATATAACGTATAACGTTACATGGTAATACGTTATAACGTATAACGATATGTAGCATTACCATATAACGTATAACGTTATTTAGCATTACAATATAACGTATAACGTTGTGTAGCATTACGATATAACGTATAACGTTATGTAGCATAACGATATAACGTATAACGTTATATAGCATTACGTTATAACGTATAACGTTATGTAGTATTACGATATAGCGTATAACGTTATGTAGCATTACGAAATAACGTATAACTTTATGTAGCATTACGATATGACGTATAACGTTGTGTAGCATTACGATATAACGTATAACGTTATGTAGCATAACGATATAACGTATAACGTTATATAGTATTACGTTATAACGTATAACGTTATGTAGTATTACGTTATAACGTATAACGTTATGTAGCATTACGATATAACGTATAACGTTATGTAGCATTACGATATAACGTATAACGATATATGGTAATACGTTATAACGTATAACGTTGTGCAGCATTACGATATAACGTATAACGTTATGTAGCATTACGATATAACGTATAACGTTATGTAGCTGTAAGATATAACCTATAACGTTATGTAGCATTACGATATAACGTATAACGTTATCTAGCAGTACGATATAGCGTATAACGTTATGTGGCATTACGATATAACGTGTAACGTTATGTAGCAGTAAGATATAACGCATAACGTTATGTAGCATTACGATATAACGTATAACGTTATGTAGCATTACGATATAACGTACAACATTATGTAGCATTACAATATAACGTATAACGTTATGTAGCATTACGATATAACGTATAACGTTATGTAGCATTACGATATAACGTATAACGTTACATGGTAATACGTTATAACGTATAACGTTATGTAGCATCACTATATAACGTATAACGTTATGCAGCATTACGCTATAACGTATAACGTTATGTAGTATTACGTTATATTGTATTACGCTATGTAGCATTACGATATAACGTATAACGTTATGTAGCAGAAAGATATAACGTATAACGTTATGTAGCATTACGATATAACGTATAACGTTATGTAGCAGTAAGATATAACGTATAACGTTATGTAGCATTACGATATAACATAAAACGTTATGTAGCATTGCGATACAACGTATAACCTTATGTAGCATTACGATATATCGTATAACGTTATGTAGCAGTACGATATAGCGTATAACGTTATGTAGCATTACGATATAACGTATAACGATTTGTAGCATTACGATATGACGTATAACGTTATATAGCATTACGATATAACGTATAACGTTTTGCAGCATTACGATATGACGTATAACGTTATGTAGCATTACGATGTAACGTATAACGTTATATGGTAATACGTTATAACGTATAACGTTATGTAGCATTACGATATAACGTATAACGTTATGTAGCATTACGATATAACGTATAACGTTATGTAGCATTACGATATAACGTATAACGATATATGGTAATACGTTATAACGTATAACGTTGTGCAGCATTACGATATAACGTATAACGTTATGTAGCATTACGATATAACGTATAACGTTATGTAGCTGTAAGATATAACCTATAACGTTATGTAGCATTACGATATAACGTATAACGTTATCTAGCAGTACGATATAGCGTATAACGTTATGTGGCATTACGATATAACGTGTAACGTTATGTAGCAGTAAGATATAACGCATAACGTTATGTAGCATTACGATATAACGTATAACGTTATGTAGCATTACGATATAACGTACAACATTATGTAGCATTACAATATAACGTATAACGTTATGTAGCATTACGATATAACGTATAACGTTATGTAGCATTACGACATAACGTATAACGTTACATGGTAATACGTTATAACGTATAACGTTATGTAGCATCACCATATAACGTATAACGTTATGCAGCATTACGCTATAACGTACAACGTTATGTAGTATTACGTTATATTGTATTACGCTATGTAGCATTACGATATAACGTATAACGTTATGTAGCAGAAAGATATAACGTATAACGTTATGTAGCATTACGATATAACGTATAACGTTATGTAGCAGTAAGATATAACGTATAACGTTATGTAGCATTACGATATAACATAAAACGTTATGTAGCATTGCGATACAACGTATAACGTTATGTAGCATTACGATATATCGTATAACGTTATGTAGCAGTACGATATAGCGTATAACGTTATGTAGCATTACGATATAACGTATAACGATTTGTAGCTTTACGATATGACGTATAACGTTATATAGCATTACGATATAACGTATAACGTTTTGTAGCATTACGATATGACGTATAACGTTATGTAGCATTACGATGTAACGTATAACGTTATATGGTAATACGTTATAACGTATAACGTTATGTAGCATTACGATATAACGTATAACGTTATGTAGCATTACGATATAACGTATAACGTTATGTAGCATTACGATATAACGTACAACGTTATGTAGCATTACGATACAACGTATAACGTTATGTAGCATTACGATATAACGTATAACGTTATATGGTAATACGTTATAACGTATAACGATATGTAGCATTACCATATGACGTATAACGTTATGTAGCATTACAATATAACGTATAACGTTATGTAGCATTACGATATAACGTATAACGTTATGTAGCATTACGATATAACGTATAACGTTATGTAGCATTACGATATAACGTATAACGATATATGGTAATACGTTATAACGTATAACGTTGTGCAGCATTACGATATAACGTATAACGTTATGTAGCATTACGATATAACGTATAACGTTATGTAGCTGTAAGATATAACCTATAACGTTATGTAGCATTACGATATAACGTATAACGTTATCTAGCAGTACGATATAGCGTATAACGTTATGTGGCATTACGATATAACGTGTAACGTTATGTAGCAGTAAGATATAACGCATAACGTTATGTAGCATTACGATATAACGTATAACGTTATGTAGCATTACGATATAACGTACAACATTATGTAGCATTACAATATAACGTATAACGTTATGTAGCATTACGATATAACGTATAACGTTATGTAGCATTACGACATAACGTATAACGTTACATGGTAATACGTTATAACGTATAACGTTATGTAGCATCACCATATAACGTATAACGTTATGCAGCATTACGCTATAACGTATAACGTTATGTAGTATTACGTTATATTGTATTACGCTATGTAGCATTACGATATAACGTATAACGTTATGTAGCAGAAAGATATAACGTATAACGTTATGTAGCATTACGATATAACGTATAACGTTATGTAGCAGTAAGATATAACGTATAACGTTATGTAGCATTACGATATAACATAAAACGTTATGTAGCATTGCGATACAACGTATAACGTTATGTAGCATTACGATATATCGTATAACGTTATGTAGCAGTACGATATAGCGTATAACGTTATGTAGCATTACGATATAACGTATAACGATTTGTAGCTTTACGATATGACGTATAACGTTATATAGCATTACGATATAACGTATAACGTTTTGTAGCATTACGATATGACGTATAACGTTATGTAGCATTACGATGTAACGTATAACGTTATATGGTAGTACGTTATAACGTATAACGTTATGTAGCATTACGATATAACGTATAACGTTATGTAGCATTACGATATAACGTATAACGTTATGTAGCATTACGATATAACGTACAACGTTATGTAGCATTACGATACAACGTATAACGTTATGTAGCATTACGATATAACGTATAACGTTATATGGTAATACGTTATAACGTATAACGATATGTAGCATTACCATATGACGTATAACGTTATGTAGCATTACAATATAACGTATAACGTTATGTAGCATTACGATATAACGTATAACGTTATGTAGCATAACGATATAACGTATAACGTTATATGGTAATACGTTATAACGTATAACGTTGTGTAGCATTACGGTATAACGTGTAACGTTATGTAGCATTACGATATAACGTACAACGTTATGTAGCATTACGATACACCGTATAACGTTATGTAGCATTACGATATAACGTATAACGTTATCTAGCAGTACGATATAGCGTATAACGTTATGTGGCATTACGATGTAACGTATAACGTTATGTAGCATTACGATATGACGTATAACGTTATCTAGCATTACGATGTAACGTATAACGTTACATGGTAATACGTTATAACGTATAACGTTATGTAGCATCACCATATAACGTATAACGTTATGCAGCATTACGATATAACGTATAACGTTATGTAGCATTACGATATAACGTATAACGATATATGGTAATACGTTATAACGTATAACGTTGTGCAGCATTACGATATGACGTATAACGTTATGTAGCATTACGATGTAACGTATAACGTTATATGGTAATACGTTATAACGTATAACGTTATGTAGCATTACGATATAACGTATAACGTTATGTAGCATTACGATATAACGTATAACGTTATGTAGCATTACGATATAACGTATAACGATATATGGTAATACGTTATAACGTATAACGTTGTGCAGCATTACGATATAACGTATAACGTTATGTAGCATTACGATATAACGTATAACGTTATGTAGCTGTAAGATATAACCTATAACGTTATGTAGCATTACGATATAACGTATAACGTTATCTAGCAGTACGATATAGCGTATAACGTTATGTGGCATTACGATATAACGTGTAACGTTATGTAGCAGTAAGATATAACGCATAACGTTATGTAGCATTACGATATAACGTATAACGTTATGTAGCATTACGATATAACGTACAACATTATGTAGCATTACAATATAACGTATAACGTTATGTAGCATTACGATATAACGTATAACGTTATGTAGCATTACGACATAACGTATAACGTTACATGGTAATACGTTATAACGTATAACGTTATGTAGCATCACCATATAACGTATAACGTTATGCAGCATTACGCTATAACGTATAACGTTATGTAGTATTACGTTATATTGTATTACGCTATGTAGCATTACGATATAACGTATAACGTTATGTAGCAGAAAGATATAACGTATAACGTTATGTAGCATTACGATATAACGTATAACGTTATGTAGCAGTAAGATATAACGTATAACGTTATGTAGCATTACGATATAACATAAAACGTTATGTAGCATTGCGATACAACGTATAACGTTATGTAGCATTACGATATATCGTATAACGTTATGTAGCAGTACGATATAGCGTATAACGTTATGTAGCATTACGATATAACGTATAACGATTTGTAGCTTTACGATATGACGTATAACGTTATATAGCATTACGATATAACGTATAACGTTTTGTAGCATTACGATATGACGTATAACGTTATGTAGCATTACGATGTAACGTATAACGTTATATGGTAATACGTTATAACGTATAACGTTATGTAGCATTACGATATAACGTATAACGTTATGTAGCATTACGATATAACGTATAACGTTATGTAGCATTACGATATAACGTACAACGTTATGTAGCATTACGATACAACGTATAACGTTATGTAGCATTACGATATAACGTATAACGTTATATGGTAATACGTTATAACGTATAACGATATGTAGCATTACCATATGACCTATAACGTTATGTAGCATTACAATATAACGTATAACGTTATGTAGCATTACGATATAACGTATAACGTTATGTAGCATAACGATATAACGTATAACGTTATATGGTAATACGTTATAACGTATAACGTTGTGTAGCATTACGGTATAACGTGTAACGTTATGTAGCATTACGATATAACGTACAACGTTATGTAGCATTACGATACACCGTATAACGTTATGTAGCATTACGATATAACGTATAACGTTATCTAGCAGTACGATATAGCGTATAACGTTATGTGGCATTACGATATAACGTATAACGTTATGTAGCATTACGATATGACGTATAACGTTATCTAGCATTACGATGTAACGTATAACGTTACATGGTAATACGTTATAACGTATAACGTTATGTAGCATCACCATATAACGTATAACGTTATGCAGCATTACGCTATAACGTATAACGTTATGTAGTATTACGTTATATTGTATTACGCTATGTAGCATTACGATATAACGTATAACGTTATGTAGCAGAAAGATATAACGTATAACGTTATGTAGCATTACGATATAACGTATAACGTTATGTAGCAGTAAGATATAACGTATAACGTTATGTAGCATTACAATATAACATAAAACGTTATGTAGCATTGCGATACAACGTATAACGTTATGTAGCATTACGATATATCGTATAACGTTATGTAGCAGTACGATATAGCGTATAACGTTATGTAGCATTACGATATAACGTATAACGATTTGTAGCATTACGATATGACGTATAACGTTATGTAGCATTACGATGTAACGTATAACGTTATGTAGCAGAAAGATATAACGTATAACGTTATGTAGCATTACGATATAACGTATAACGTTATATGGTAATACGTTATAACGTATAACGTTATGTAGCATTACGATATAACGTATAACGTTATGTAGCATTACGATATAACGTATAATGTTATGTAGCATTACGATATAACGTATAACGTTATATGGTAATACGTTATAACGTATAACGTTATGTAGCATTACCATATAACGTATAACGTTATGTAGCATTACGTTATAACGTATAACGTTATGTAGTATTACGTTATATCGTATAACGTTATGTAGCATTACGATATAACGTATAACGTTATGTAGCAGAAAGATATAACGTATAACGTTATGTAGCATTACGATATAACGTATAACGTTATGTAGCAGAAAGATATAACGTATAACGTTATGTAGCATTACGATATAACGTATAACGTTATGTAGCATTACGATATAACGTATAACGTTATGTAGCAGTAAGATATAACGTATAACGTTATGTAGCATTACAATATAACGTATAACGTTATGTAGTATTACGTTATAACGTATATCGTTATGTAGTATTACCTTATATCGTATAACGTTATGTAGCATTACGATATAACGTATAACGTTATGTAGCAGAAAGATATAACGTATAACGTTATGTAGCATTACGATATAACGTATAACGTTATGTAGCATTACGATATAACGTATAACGTTATGTAGAAGTAAGATATAACGTATAACGTTATGTAGCATTACGATATAACGTATAACGTTATGTAGCATTACGATATAACGTATAACGTTATGTAGCATAACGATATAACGTATAACGTTATGTAGCATTACGATATACCGTATAACGTTATGTAGCATTACGATATAACGTGTAACGTTATGTAGCATAACGATATAACGTATAACGTTATGTAGCATTACGATATAACGTATAACGTTATGTAGCATTACGATATAACGTATAACGTTATGTAGCATAACGATATAACGTATAACGTTATGTAGCATTACCATATAACGTATAACGTTATGTAGCATTACGTTATAACGTATAACGTTATGTAGTATTACGTTATATCGTATAACGTTATGTAGCATTACGATATAACGTATAACGTTATGTAGCAGAAAGATATAACGTATAACGTTATGTAGCATTACGATATAACGTATAACGTTATGTAGCAGAAAGATATAACGTATAACGTTATGTAGCATTACGATATAACGTATAACGTTATGTAGCATTACGATATAACGTATAACGTTATGTAGCAGTAAGATATAACGCATAACGTTATGTAGCTGTAAGGTATAACGTATAACGTTATGTAGCATTACGATGTAACGTATAACGTTATGTAGCATTACGATATAAGGTATAACGTTATATAGCATTACGATATAACGTATAACGTTACATGGTAATACGTTATAACGTATAACGATATGTAGCATTACCATATAACGTATAACGTTATTTAGCATTACAATATAACGTATAACGTTGTGTAGCATTACGATATAACGTATAACGTTATGTAGCATTACAATATAACGTATAACGTTATGTAGTATTACGTTATAACGTATATCGTTATGTAGTATTACCTTATATCGTATAACGTTATGTAGCATTACGATATAACGTATAACGTTATGTAGCAGAAAGATATAACGTATAACGTTATGTAGCATTACGATATAACGTATAACGTTATGTAGCATTACGATATAACGTATAACGTTATGTAGCAGTAAGATATAACGTATAACGTTATGTAGCATTACGATATAACGTATAACGTTATGTAGCAGAAAGATATAACGTATAACGTTATGTAGCATTACGATATAACGTATAACGTTATGTAGCATTACGATATAACGTATAACGTTATGTAGCATTACGATATAACGTATAACGATATATGGTAATACGTTATAACGTATAATGTTATGTAGCATTACGATATAACGTATAACGTTATGTAGCATTACGATATAACGTATAACGTTATGTAGCATTACGATATAACGTATAACGATATATGGTAATACGTTATAACGTATAACGTTGTGCAGCATTACGATATAACGTATAACGTTATGTAGCATTACGATATAACGTATAACGTTATGTAGCTGTAAGATATAACCTATAACGTTATGTAGCATTACGATATAACGTATAACGTTATCTAGCAGTACGATATAGCGTATAACGTTATGTGGCATTACGATATAACGTGTAACGTTATGTAGCAGTAAGATATAACGCATAACGTTATGTAGCATTACGATATAACGTATAACGTTATGTAGCATTACGATATAACGTACAACATTATGTAGCATTACAATATAACGTATAACGTTATGTAGCATTACGATATAACGTATAACGTTATGTAGCATTACGATATAACGTATAACGTTACATGGTAATACGTTATAACGTATAACGTTATGTAGCATCACCATATAACGTATAACGTTATGCAGCATTACGCTATAACGTATAACGTTATGTAGTATTACGTTATATTGTATTACGCTATGTAGCATTACGATATAACGTATAACGTTATGTAGCAGAAAGATATAACGTATAACGTTATGTAGCATTACGATATAACGTATAACGTTATGTAGCAGTAAGATATAACGTATAACGTTATGTAGCATTACGATATAACATAAAACGTTATGTAGCATTGCGATACAACGTATAACGTTATGTAGCATTACGATATATCGTATAACGTTATGTAGCAGTACGATATAGCGTATAACGTTATGTAGCATTACGATATAACGTATAACGATTTGTAGCATTACGATATGACGTATAACGTTATGTAGCATTACGATGTAACGTATAACGTTATGTAGCAGAAAGATATAACGTATAACGTTATGTAGCATTACGATATAACGTATAACGTTATATGGTAATACGTTACAACGTATAACGTTATGTAGCATTACGATATAACGTATAACGTTATGTAGCATTACGATATAACGTATAACGTTATGTAGCATTACGATATAACGTATAACGTTATATGGTAATACGTTATAACGTATAACGTTATGTAGCATTACCATATAACGTATAACGTTATGTAGCATTACGTTATAACATATAACGTTATGTAGTATTACGTTATATTGTATTACGCTATGTAGCATTACGATATAACGTATAACGTTATGTAGCAGAAAGATATAACGTATAACGTTATGTAGCATTACGATATAACGTATAACGTTATGTAGCAGAAGGATATAACGTATAACGTTATGTAGCATTACGATATACCGTATAACGTTATGTAGCATTACGATATAACGTATAACGTTATGTAGCAGAAAGATATAACGTATAACGTTATGTAGCATTACGATATAACATAAAACGTTATGTAGCATTGCGATACAACGTATAACGTTATGTAGCATTACGATATATCGTATAACGTTATGTAGCAGTACGATATAGCGTATAACGTTATGTAGCATTACGATATAACGTATAACGATTTGTAGCATTACGATATGACGTATAACGTTATGTAGCATTACGATGTAACGTATAACGTTATGTAGCAGAAAGATATAACGTATAACGTTATGTAGCATTACGATATAACGTATAACGTTATATGGTAATACGTTACAACGTATAACGTTATGTAGCATTACGATATAACGTATAACGTTATGTAGCATTACGATATAACGTATAACGTTATGTAGCATTACGATATAACGTATAACGTTATGTAGCATTACGATATAACGTATAACGATATATGGTAATACGTTATAACGTATAACGTTGTGCAGCATTACGATATAACGTATAACGTTATGTAGCATTACGATATAACGTATAACGTTATGTAGCTGTAAGATATAACCTATAACGTTATGTAGCATTACGATATAACGTATAACGTTATCTAGCAGTACGATATAGCGTATAACGTTATGTGGCATTACGATATAACGTGTAACGTTATGTAGCAGTAAGATATAACGCATAACGTTATGTAGCATTACGATATAACGTATAACGTTATGTAGCATTACGATATAACGTACAACATTATGTAGCATAACAATATAACGTATAACGTTATGTAGCATTACGATATAACGTATAACGTTATGTAGCATTACGATATAACGTACAACATTATGTAGCATAACAATATAACGTACAACATTATGTAGCATAACAATATAACGTATAAAGTTATGTAGCATTACGATATAACGTATAACGTTATGTAGCATCACCATATAACGTATAACGTTATGCAGCATTACGCTAT
Organism: Bombus lapidarius; assembly: GCA_936014575.1. Lineage (NCBI taxonomy): Eukaryota > Metazoa > Arthropoda > Insecta > Hymenoptera > Apidae > Bombus > Bombus lapidarius. The sequence goes on from CAKXZU010000164.1 coordinate 158,819, forward strand.
AACGTATAACGTTATGTAGTATTACGTTATATTGTATTACGCTATGTAGCATTACGATATAACGTATAACGTTATGTAGCAGAAAGATATAACGTATAACGTTATGTAGCATTACGATATAACGTATAACGTTATGTAGCAGAAGGATATAACGTATAACGTTATGTAGCATTACGATATACCGTATAACGTTATGTAGCATTACGATATAACGTATAACGTTATGTAGCAGAAAGATATAACGTATAACGTTATGTAGCATTACGACATAACATAAAACGTTATGTAGCATTGCGATACAACGTATAACGTTATGTAGCATTACGATATATCGTATAACGTTATGTAGCAGTACGATATAGCGTATAACGTTATGTAGCATTACGATATAACGTATAACGATTTGTAGCATTACGATATGACGTATAACGTTATGTAGCATTACGATGTAACGTATAACGTTATGTAGCAGAAAGATATAACGTATAACGTTATGTAGCATTACGATATAACGTATAACGTTATATGGTAATACGTTACAACGTATAACGTTATGTAGCATTACGATATAACGTATAACGTTATGTAGCATTACGATATAACGTATAACGTTATGTAGCATTACGATATAACGTATAACGTTATATGGTAATACATTATAACGTATAACGTTATGTAGCATTACCATATAACGTATAACGTTATGTAGCATTACGTTATAACGTATAACGTTATGTAGTATTACGTTATATCGTATAACGTTATGTAGCATTACGATATAACGTATAACGTTATGTAGCAGAAAGATATAACGTATAACGTTATGTAGCATTACGATATAACGTATAACGTTATGTAGCAGAAAGATATAACGTATAACGTTATGTAGCATTACAATATAACGTATAACGTTATATGGTAATACGTTACAACGTATAACGTTATGTAGCATTACGATATAACGTATAACGTTATGTAGCATTACGATATAACGTATAACGTTATGTAGCATTACGATATAACGTATAACGTTATATGGTAATACATTATAACGTATAACGTTATGTAGCATTACCATATAACGTATAACGTTATGTAGCATTACGTTATAACGTATAACGTTATGTAGTATTACGTTATATCGTATAACGTTATGTAGCATTACGATATAACGTATAACGTTATGTAGCAGAAAGATATAACGTATAACGTTATGTAGCATTACGATATAACGTATAACGTTATGTAGCAGAAAGATATAACGTATAACGTTATGTAGCATTACGATATAACGTATAACGTTATGTAGCATTACGTTATAACGTATAACGTTATGTAGTATTACGTTATATCGTATAACGTTATGTAGCATTACGATATAACGTATAACGTTATGTAGCAGAAAGATATAACGTATAACGTTATGTAGCATTACGATATAACGTATAACGTTATGTAGCAGAAAGATATAACGTATAACGTTATGTAGCATTACGATATAACGTATAACGTTATGTAGCATTACGATATAACGTATAACGTTATGTAGCAGTAAGATATAACGTATAACGTTATGTAGCATTACAATATAACGTATAACGTTATGTAGTATTACGTTATAACGTATATCGTTATGTAGTATTACCTTATATCGTATAACGTTATGTAGCATTACGATATAACGTATAACGTTATGTAGCAGAAAGATATAACGTATAACGTTATGTAGCATTACGATATAACGTATAACGTTATGTAGCATTACGATATAACGTATAACGTTATGTAGCAGTAAGATATAACGTATAACGTTATGTAGCATTACGATATAACGTATAACGTTATGTAGCATCACGATATAACGTATAACGTTATGTAGCATAACGATATAACGTATAACGTTATGTAGCAGAAGGATATAACGTATAACGTTATGTAGCATTACGATATACCGTATAACGTTATGTTGCATTACGATATAACGTGTAACGTTATGTAGCAGTAAGATATAACGCATAACGTTATGTAGCATTACGATATAACGTATAACGTTATGTAGCATTACGATATAACGTACAACATTATGTAGCATTACAATATAACGTATAACGTTATGTACAATTACGTTATAACGTATAACGTTATGTAGTATTACGTTATATCGTATAACGTTATGTAGCATTACGATATAACGTATAACGTTATGTAGCAGAATGATATAACGTATAACGTAATGTAGCATTACGATATAACGTATAACGTTATGTAGCGTTACGATATAACTTATAACGTTATGTAGCTGTAAGGTATAACGTATAACGATATGTAGCATTACCATATAACGTATAACGTTATTTAGCATTACAATATAACGTATAACGTTGTGTAGCATTACGGTATAACGTATAACGTTATGTAGCATAACGATATAACGTATAACGTTATATAGCATTACGTTATAACGTATAACGTTATGTAGAATTACGATATAGCGTATAACGTTATGTAGCATTACGAAATAACGTATAACTTTATGTAGCATTACGATATAACGTATAACGTTGTGTAGCATTACGATATAACGTATAACGTTATGTAGCATAACGATATAACGTATAACGTTATATAGTATTACGTTATAACGTATAACGTTATGTAGTATTACGTTATAACGTATAACGTTATGTAGCATTACGATATAACGTATAACGTTATGTAGCATTACGATATAACGTATAACGTTATGTAGCATTACGATATAACGTATTACGATATATGGTAATACGTTATAACGTATAACGTTGTGCAGCATTACGATATAACGTATAACGTTATGTAGCATTACGATATAACGTATAACGTTATGTAGCTGTAAGATATAACCTATAACGTTATGTAGCATTACGATATAACGTATAACGTTATCTAGCAGTACGATATAGCGTATAACGTTATGTGGCATTACGATATAACGTATAACGTTATGTAGCATTACGATATGACGTATAACGTTATCTAGCATTACGATGTAACGTATAACGTTATATGGTAATACGCTATAACGTATAACGTTATGTAGCATTACGATATAACGTATAACGTTATGTAGCATTACGATATAACTGATAACGTTATGTAGCATTACGATGTAACGTATAACGTTATATGGTAATACGTTATAACGTATAACGTTATGTAGCATTACGATAAAACGTATAACGTTATGTAGCATTACGATATAATGTATAACGTTATGTAGCATTACGATACAGCGTATAACGTTATGTAGCATTAGGATATAACGTATAACGTTATGTAGCATTACGATATAACGTATAACGTCATGTAGCATTACGATGTAACGTATAACGTTATATGGTAATACGTTTTAACGTACAACGTTATGTAGCATTACGACATAACGTATAACGTTATGAAGCATTACAATATAACGTATAACGTTATGTAGCATTACGATATAACGTATAACGTTATGTAGCATTACGATGTAACGTACAACGTTATGTAGCATTACGATATAACGTATAACGTTATGTAGCATTACGATATAACGTATAACGTTTTGTAGTAGAAAGATATAACGTATAACGTTATGTAGTATTACGATGTAATGTATAACGTTATATGGTAATACGTTATAACGTATAACGTTATGTAGCATTGCGATATAACTTATAACGTTATATGGTAGTACGTTATAACGTATAACGTTATGTAGCATTACCATATAACGTATAACGTTATGTAGCATTACGATATAACGTATAACATTATGTAGCATTCCGATACAACGTATAACGTAATGTAGCGTTACGATATAACGTATAACGTTATGTAGCGTTACGATATAACGTATAACGTTATGTAGCTGTAAGGTATAACGTATAACGTTATGTAGCATTACGATGTAACGTATAACGTTATGTAGCATTACGATATAACGTATAACGTTATGTAGCATTACGATGTAATGTATAACGTTATATGGTAATACGTTATAACATATAACGTTATGTAGCATTGCGATATAACGTATAACGTTATATGGTAATACGTTATAACGTATAACGTTATGTAGCATTGCGATATAACGTATAACGTTATATGGTAATACGTTATAACGTATAACGGTATGTAGCATTACCATATAACGTATAACGTTATGTAGCATTACAATATAACGTATAACGTTATGTAGCACTACGATATAATGTATAACGTTATATGGTAATACATTATAACGTATACCGTTATGTAGCATTACCATATAACTTATAACGTTACGTAGCATTACAATATAACGTATAACGTTATGTAGTATTACGTTATAACGTATAACGTTATGTAGCATTACGATACAGCGTATAACGTTATGTAGCATTAGGATATAACGTATAACGTTATGTAGCAATACGATATAACGTATAACGTCATGTAGCATTACGATATAACGTATAACGTTATGTAGCATTACAATATAACGTATAACGTTGTGTAGCATTACGATATAACGTATAACGTTATGTAGCATTACGATGTAACGTATAACGTTATATGGTAATACGTTATAACGTATAACGTTATGTAGCATTACGATATAACGTATAACGTTATGTTGCATTACGATATAACGTATAACGTTATGTAGCAGTAAGATATAACCTATAGCGTTATGTAGCATTACGATATAACGTATAACGTGATATGGTAATACGTCATAACGTATAACGTTATGTAGCATTACGATATAACGTATAACGTTTTGTAGCATTACGATATAACGTACAACGTTATGTAGCATTACGATACAACGTATAACGTTATGTAGCATTACGATATAACGTATAACGTTATCTAGCAGTACGATATAGCGTATAACGTTATGTGGCATTAGGATTTAACGTATAACGTTATGTAGCATTACGACATGACGTATAACGTTATCCAGCATTACGATGTAACGTATAACGTTATATGGTAATACGTTATAACGTGTAACGTTGTGTGGCATTACGATATAACGTATAAAATTATGTAGCATTACGATATAACGTATAACGTTATGTAGCATTAGGATATAGCGTATAACGTTATGTAGCATTACGATATAACATATAACGTTATGTAGCATTACGATACAACGTATAACGTTATGTAGCATTACGATATAACGTATAACCTTGTGTAGCATTACGATATAACGTATAACGTTATGTAGCATTACGATATAACGTATAACGTTATATAGCATTACGATGTAATATATAACGTTATATGGTAATACGTTATAACGTATAACGTTATGTAGCATTACCATATAACGTATAACGTTATGTAGTAGTACGACATAACGTATTACGTTATGTAGCATTACGATATAGCGTATAACGTTATGTAGCTTTACGATATAACGTATAACATTATGTAGCATTACGATATAACATATAACGTTATGTAGCATTACGATATAACGTATAACGTTATGTAGCAGTACGATATAGCTTATAACGTTATGTAGCTTTACGATATAACGTATGACGTTATGTAGCATTACGATATAACGTATAACGTGATATGGTAATACGTTATAACGTATAACGTTATGTAGCATTACGATATAACGTATAACATTATGTAGCATTACGATATAACATATAACGTTATGTAGTATTACGTTATATCGTATAACGTTATGTAGCATTACGATATAACGTATAACGTTATGTAGCAGAATGATATAACGTATAACGTTATGTAGCATTACGATATAACGTATAACGTTATGTAGCAGAAAGATATAACGTATAACGTTATATAGTATTACTTTTTAATGTATAACGTTATTTATCATTACGTTATAAAGTATAACGTTGTATGGTATTACGTTATAGCGCATAACGTTATATAGTATTGCGATATAACGTATAACGTTATGTGGTATTACGGTATGACGATTAACTTTATATGGTATTACGTTAGAACGTATAACGTTATGTGGTATTACGATATAACGTATAACATTAAGTGGTACGTCGATACAACGTATAACGTTATGTGGTATTACGTTAGAACGTATAACGTTATGTGGTATTACGATATAACGTATAACGTTGTTACGTATTTGCTTATATGTTTTAAATTTTGGATTGTCGTCAATTTAAACGAAAACCAATTTGAACGTTAGTGGGTGAAATATAAATTCAAACCTTCGATTAATACGATAGTTGCTGCCACCAGAAATAGTCTATGGACTATTTCGACTAAATTTTTTTTTATTTATTATTTAATTTTTTATTTATTTTATTTATTTATCTATACTTATGTATATTTCTATATTTCTGGATGTGTTTATATATTCTTTCTTTCTCCCCTTTTCTTATCTTTTACTGTTATTTTTCCTATTATTACTGTTCTTCACTTTCTTTTATTTCCCCTTTTGATATTATATATATATATATATATATATATATATATATATATATGTTACTACTATTGAAGGATGTGGATTTATTGCGAGTGCTTTAATAACTTACGATTACAATTTAATTAACTTGGCTACTCTTCGTGACAACTCGGATGAAATCTCAAAACTAAGCGACGCCTTTACTGGCGCACGTATTGCCTCGAGTATTTCGTCTTGTTGCCCTTAATCTTGCACTCTTCGCTACAACTTGAATGAAATCTCAAGACTAAGCGACGCCCATACCGGCGCACGTATCGCCTCGAGTATTTCGTCTTGTTGCCCTTAACTACGCACTCTTCGTGACAACTCTTCGTGAATATGACGACTAAATCAATGTCTCACCGAACGAAACCTGTGCGACTTCGCAAGCCTTGCCCTAAGATGAGCGAATTTGTTAACAGTGGGAGGAGGAATGCGAGAGTCAATAAGTGTTTTCAATAGGTAAAACACCGTTATACACAGGTTGATACAGGAAACAAAATTTTTATCTAATGATTCCAAGATTTAAAGACTATTGTTTTACTCTCAACAGCGCTGCGGAGCACGAATTTGTTAAGCGAATTTCTCTATCTCTCTGAGTAAGACCTGTGTGATTTCGCAAGCCTTGCCCAAAGACGAGCGAATTGCTAACAGTGGGAGGAAGAATGCGAAAATCAGTAAGTATTCCAATGACTTGAAAGTACGTTTTCACGGCTCGGCCCAGGGTATAATCGTTAGTCCGAGTAACTCACACTTTAGAAGCAATTATTTATTCTTCAACAAACTAAAATGTACAGCGAGGACTTTCTTTTTGATTTATGAATATTGAGCAGCCGCAGAATTATCGGAGAAGAGAATATACAACTTAAATTCTCACCTTAGACAGGCAGGGGTTGATCGGATCTTGACACTCGAGAACATCGATACGAGCACTTTATTTTTCGTAAATACACTATAACTAACACTTATGATTTCGAGTGGAGAATTTTCTTTTTACTTGTATTTATTTATTTTTCTTTTGACAATGAGAAGAGGAATTTTTCGAACAATAAATTTAACAAATGATAACAATTATTAATACTTATCGCAATTTTACTAACTTGATGTTGGTTGTGGCGATTGTATTGGCGAGTGACAATACGAGCACTTTAATTTCCAAACGGTGATTCGGAGTCTAATAATTACAATATCTAACTCTCTCTTTTTTTTATAATCGACGGAGCGACAATATAACGCATCGGAAAGTAAAGGACAACTAATTTTTACTCGTTATCGACACTTATAAAATTTGATTGAAACAACTTAATCGAAAATCAAACTGACAGAATGACAGTGTAAACACTTCGGACAATTAACAGGTAACTACGAAGTTTTCTATGTTACTAAGCTTATTTATAACTAAATCCCCCACGGGGCAACAGTCACATGACAGTTGGCTCCTGTGGGAATCGCAATGCTGCAGTTTTAGGGTGTCTGCCCGCGTACGTGAAAGAACGTGGATTTTGGTGGTCGCTGATATCTCGTCTTGTTTACTACCGATGTATTAGATTCCTAATTTCTCATTGTTGCTACGTGAAAGAATGTCAAGACCAGTCGCCCGACTTAGTTTCTTATCTTATCATAACCGCTGATGTTGCGTCTGGGAGGCTGCTGCAACCTTCTTGCTGATGCCTGTGGGAACGCTCAGACGCGTGGCTGCGTGTCCTTGTTGAGGATGCGCCTGGGGACCTTGTGGAACTTTTCGTGCTGATGCCAATGGTGGGGTTTAGTCCACGTGTATTGTTATCAGGGGATGCCTCTGGAACCTTCCTTGTAAGTTTTAGTGGAGGTGGTAATGGGACTCCTATTGTTCTGTGGAGCTGCTTTACGTGTAGCACGTGTTGTTTCGTGTGTCTCCCATAAGGTATTTTGTTTAATAGTAAGTTTAGATATATGTATTTTCCATAAAAATGGTGTGAAGTGATGCGTGGCTTTTATAGGTTTGATCATCTATTTATTTATTAGTTTACGTTATTTGGGTGTTGATCAGTCGTTAGATTTGGTATCGGTTTTTTATTTGATCGGTTTATTTTTAATACGTTGTGTGTGGTTATGATGATTCAACTCAGTGTTTTTGATCCAGTGGAGTTTACCTTCGAGGTTATTTCTTTGTACTCGTAGCGGTGTGTTCGTTAGGTTAGGCTGTTTGTTGTTTGTTTATGTTTATTGGAGTTCTATATGAATATTTTGGTTTTATTTCAGGTGTGGGAGTGTTTTTGATGGAAGCTCCTGTGTCTTCTAATCCAGTCGTGGAGGTGTGTAAAATTTGTTCTTTGCATTTCCTTTTTATATCTTTAGTCGATATTCATCCTTTACTCGTCACTTCTTGAGTTTTCAGTATGAAAGAAGAAGAAACGGAAGAAAAGGAAGAATCGGAAGCATAAACCATTCAAGAGAAGTCCAAATCATTTACGAAGGCGTGATCAGAGTAGTGGTGTGTTGTGCCGCCAAAAAAGAGAGTTGAGATTACTGAGGGAAGTATCTGCTACTCAAACTGGTATAACAGCCTCGTCGTCGGTGTCTTATTCTGGTAGTTTTCCAGTTGTTGATTTGACTTTGTCTGATGAAGATACGGTTGAGTTACCACCCAATTCTCCTCCGATCGAAGTCCTAAACACCAATAATTGTGCAAAGATACGGTTCCCGGAGGAAATTCCTGCGGAGGTTTTGGATGCTCATTTGCGCCATCATCGTTCTGGTGAAAAGGGGGTTTCACCTATAGTGCTTTCATGGTGTATGCAACGGTTTCATGAACTGTGTCCGGATGCTCCGCTTTGTGACTTTGATTTTATTTAATAATAATATCCTAGTTGTACATATATATATGTTATATATATATTATATTCTATATATATATTATATATTATATATATATATTATATATTATATATATTATATATTATATATTATATTATATATATAATATATATAATATATATATTATATTATATATATATATATATTATATATCAATAATTTTAAGTATATTAGCATAAGGTTACAGTGAGTGTATGTTTCATATTCTGTAGTGTAGATTTTGTATGTTTTTTGTAGATCGAATAAATTATTTTTGTATTGCTCCATTTTTCCTTACTTGAGTTTGCTTGACTTTTTAGTTCGTTGTGGTTTTTATATTTTCTGTGTGGGTACAGGTTGTGTTGTATACGTATGTATTATTTTATTTATTTTAGTCATGTCCTATTTCTATCCATTTGGTCGTTTTATGTAATAGTTTACATTTTCTTTTAATGCGTGGTTGTGCGTAGTAGTGCGTGGTTTTGACGGTTTAGTTCGATATTGTAGATTGAATAAATTATTCTTAGTGTTGCCTTTTATCTATTTTATTTTATTTAAATTTGCTCGGTATTTTAGTTTGTTGTATCATTTTATTTCAGCCTTGTCTTATTTCTAATGGTATTTCGTCCATTTTATCGTTTTTATGTAGTAGTTTACATTTTCAATTGTGAATACGGCATTAAGCTTTAACGTGTGTTTGTGTGTGGTAGTGCGTGATTTGACGGTTTAGCTCGATATTGTAGATCGAACAAATTATTCCTAGTATTTAATTTATTTATTTTAGGTTTGTTTGGTATTTTAGTGGTTCCTTATAATATTTCATCCATTTGATCGTCTTTATGTAGTAGTTTACATTTCTTTTGATTCATAGTAGGTTTTAATGCGTGTTTTGTGCGTGGTAATGTGTAGTTTGGCGGTTATGTTCGATATTGTAGATCGAATAAATTATTCTTAGTGTTGCTTATTATTTATTTTATTTTATTTAAGTTTCCTCGATATTTTAGTTTGTTAGGGTTTTTATGTTTTCCTCTGTGGGTGCAGGTTATGTTGGTTATGGACGTAGAAATTCCTGCACTTATCCAACCTGTACGAGTATATATTATTTTATTTATTTTAACTTTATCCTCTTTCCTATGGTGTTTCGTCTGTTTGTCTGCCTGATCTTGCTTGTATTGTTTTAGCGCAAGAAGGAGGAGAGATTCCAAAAATGTGTGGATGGCTCGTGAAGACGATACAGATGACTGTGCGAAGCCTCACTTCCCTCAGGAGACTTCTGCCGGAATCCTGGATGTTCTCCTGTGTCACTGCTCTTCTGGTCAGAGCAATCTTCTCTGCTGTATGCTCCCAGTATATGCAGTGACTTCGTGAGATGTGTCTTGAAGTTATTTTACTTATCTCGTTAATATTTCCATTTGATTATTGCCTCCGGTGTCTTGTTATTGTTTTTTCGGTATAGGTTTTGGTGATTATGATTTTCAATGGTGAATACGGAGATGTCTTTGTCAAAGGTTCCTTATGCAGGTTGTCCCAGTGCGTTCTTTGTTTTGTTTTATTATTTTTAATTTGTCTTGTGTCATTCATCTTTTATTTACTACATGTGTTGTTTCAGCGCAAGAGGAAGATGGATTCCAAAATGTGTGAGTGGTCCCAGAAGGCGTAGTCAACGTGTGAAGTGTCTTGGGCAGGAACGAAGAATCGTGTGACATTTGTGTTGATTATGTTTGATGCTTATATATATATATATATATATATATATATTAGTTGGTTAAATTTTTAGTCAGTTTAGTTGAATGTAATGTAATATTTACAAGGTAGTCTAGTATATTTATTTCATTGTGTTTATTTGGTTATTAGTTGTTTGACTTGATAGTAATATATATATATATATTTATTTTACAATGTAAAATTTCTTTGAGTTTATCTAAATATTAATTAGTTTCAATAGTGTGATATTGTGCATTTTATTTCTTTTACATGTGTTAGGTTGTGTATATATATATCTATATGTATTTGTGTCTCAAGATGTATGGAATTCTTTTAATATTAAAATGTTAGTTAGTCTTAATAGTGTAATTTCTTGTATTGTATTTTATATTTATTAGATTATTGCTTGTTTGGTTTAATAATGTAAAACACATATACATATATATATATATTTTACAATATATTTTCATATATAGTTTAAATTTACTGACATGTTAACTAGTTTTAATAATGTAGAATAATATATTTTAATTGTTTTTTATTCTTTTCTAAATTACTGGTTGTTTGATGATATTTAACAATATAGTTTTCATGTGATATTCTTCAAATTGATTTTAATAATTTTATTTCTTCTGAATTTATTTTATAAATATATATATATATATATGTATGTATGTATTTCACAGTGTGGCTTCATAAAGGTTCTTTAGATCTCAGAGTGATAGTTAATCTCAATAGTATCATTTCGAGTACTGTATTATCGTATTTATTGAATTATTGATTGTTTAGGCTAGTAATATAAAGTGCACATGCATATATATTAACGTGTCAATTAGTTTAATAATGTAGCATCGTGTATAATTTCCATGTGACATTCCTCAAGTTGGTTTTAATAATTTTATTTCTTCTAAATTTATTGTATATATATATATATATATATATATATATGTATGTATGTGTTTCACAATGTAACTTGTATAAAGTGTTTCAATTTTAAATGCTGGTTTATCTTAATGCTGTAGTTTCGCGTATGTATATTTTTATATTTATTGATTATTGATAATATGAAACACATATATATGTATACAATATAATTTTCATATATAATTTCCTTAAATGTATTAGCTAGTTTTAATAATGTAGAATCGTATATTTCAATTGCTCTTTATTCTGTTCTAAATTATTAATTGTTCGATGATTTTAACAGTATAATTGTCATGTGATATTCCTAAAATTAGTTTTAATAATTTTATTTCTTCTAAATTATTTATATATATATATGTATGCATGTGTTTCACAATGTAACTTGTATAAAGTGTTTCAATTTTACTAGTTTATCTTAATACTGTAGTTTCGCGTATTGTATATTTTATGTATTTTATTGCTATTTATCTAGGGTAGGGAATATATATATATATTTATATATATACATATATTTTTTGTATTTCGCATTTGTTATTAGAATATGTATTCCTAGTCTGTTCCTTTTTCCTTCCTTCTTTAATTCAAATCGCGAGTTAGTCTTGATTGGTTAAAATCTTAGATCGTAGTTCATCCAATTGTCAAATCGGCTAACCATTTGGATTGTCAATTTGTACATAATCATAATTTATTAATTAGTTTGTTCAAATCGCGGGTGGCTCTTGATTGATAGAATTTCGAATTGTAGTTTGAATTGTCATAAATTATTCTTATTGTAATATTCAATAATGGTTTGTTTATTTATTTTAAATCGTGAATTATTCTTGATTAGTTGGCTAACCATTTGGATTGTCAATTCGTACATAATCATAGTTTATTAGTCAGTTCAGATCGCGAGTTGATTTTTATTGATAGAATTTCAAATCGTAGTTTGAATTGTCAAATTATAGATTACTTTTATTCAAATCGCAGGTTGCTTTGATTGGGGCGGAGCAGAGCCGTGCACTGGTGGACCCCCGACATCGCGGAAATGAGGGCGAGATGCGTCCGGGCACGAAGACGGTACCTGAGGGCCCGCTGTTGGAGACGACGGGACGAGGAGGAAGTCCCACGGCGATACCAAGCGTACCGCACGCTGCGGCGCTCGCTGCAGAAAGCCATTAAGGTCGCGAAGAACCGTGCGTGGCTGGAACTGGTTGAAGCGGTAGAGGCCGATCCATGGGGAAGGCCATACAAGACAGTGACGAGGAAACTTCGCGAAAAGGGACCCTTGGCAACGGCGGACATGGAACCAGAGCTGTTGCAGCAGATAGTTGAGACACTCTTCCCGTCGCAAGAGGACAGTGCAGCAGAACAGCTGCAGGACACAACCTGGACAGGGGAGTGGACGGATGACCGGGAAGTCACGGAAGAAGAACTACGTGAGGCGACCAGAAGAATGGCCTCCCGCGACGTGGCGCCGGGCCCGGATGGAATACCGGGCCGGATCTGGGGGGAAATAATGGGGATCGTGGCTCCCAAACTGCGGCGCCTCTACACAAAATGCCTGAAAGAGGGAGTCTACCCCCGGGCATGGCGAACAGCAAGGCTGGTCCTGCTCCGTAAAGAGGGACGACCAATGAATGCGCCGTCGGCGTACCGCCCGATATGCCTACTGGACGAGGTTGGTAAGATCCTCGAGAGAGTCGTCGCCGCCCGACTGGAACGTCACATGGCGGAGCAAGTACCAAGCTGGCAGGAAAGCCAGTACGGCTTCCGGAAGGGGCGCTCCACGATCGATGCGATCAGGCGCGTGCGGGCACGCACAGAATACACGACTTCCCGTGGCGGCGTGGCGTTGGCGGTATCCCTGGACATCGTCAACGCGTTCAACTCCTTAACATGGGACAGGATAGTGGCGGCCCTGGTACACTTCGAGGTTCCCAGCTACCTCGTCCGGCTGATCCGCGCCTACCTCGACGACAGATGGGTTTGCTACACCGGCAGGAAAGGAGAGGAAAGGCGGCCAGTCGAGCGCGGCGTGCCGCAGGGTTCGGTATTGGGGCCGATCTTGTGGATCATTACGTATGACGAGGTACTGCGCTGCCCGATGCCTCCGGGCGCGACCATGGTGTGCTACGCGGACGACACTTTGGTCCTGGTCGGGGGCCGCGGGTGGCACGAGACGTTGCGCGTCGGCGAAGTCGCAACGGCATGCGCGATACGTGCGGTGCGCGGACTGGGCCTAAGAGTCTCCCCTGTGAAGTCGGAGGCCATCTGGTTCTACGACAAGAACAAGCGGGGGGCTCCCCCGCCCGGTCTGAGCATAAGCATGGAGGGAGAAACCGTCGGGGTGGGAACGCGAATGCGATACCTGGGCCTCGACATCGACAGCCAGTGGACGTTCGAGCCGCACTTCGACTCCCTGATCCCGAGGGCGACGGCGGCCGCCAACGCCTTGTGCGGCCTGCTGCCGAACATCGGGGGGGCGGGAGCCGCGGTGCGCCGACTATACGAGGGCGTCGTCCGGTCCCGGGTGATGTACGGGGCCCCGATATGGGCGGGAGACCTGATGGCAAGACGCCGCAGCATCCTGCTTCTCAGGAGGCTGCACAGAGTAACTGCCATCAGGATCATCAGAGGATACCGAACAGTGTCGTACGCGTCGGCGACCGTACTGGCCGCATCCCCGCCGTGGGAACTCCGGGCGCTGGTACTCAAGAGGAGGTATGAGCAAAGGAGACCGTGGGACCCGGGAGGGGACCCGGCCGAACAGGCGGCCCCAGACGACCTAGGACCCGCCGAGGAGGACGCATGGGACCAGTGGCGATCCCAGCTGATCAACGAAGCAGGCGAACACCGGGGAGCGGCGGCAGTTCTCCCAAACTGGGGGACATGGAGAAACCGCCGCGGTCTCCCGCTCACCTTCAGGATGACCCAGATACTCACGGGACACGGTGTGTTTGGGGAGTACCTGAAGAAAATCGGACGGGAGACGACGGACATCTGTCACCATTGCGGGGAAGGCAGGGACACAGCGCAGCACACGCTGGAGGCCTGCCCGGCATGGGAACTACCCCGCTGCACCCTACGACAAGTCATAGGCGAGAGGCTGACCGCCTCAGCGATCATAGCAGCGATGCTGAGCGGGCCGCAGGAATACGAAGCTGTCCGCCTCTTCTGCGAGCGAGTCATGCTCGCAAAGGAGCGAGCGGAAAGGGTGAGGAAGAGAAACTCGCACCCGTGCAGGATAACGCGATGGAGGAGGATGGCAGTCAGACGGCCCAGACCAAACTCACTGCCGCCATAACGACCCGCGACTAGAAGGAGGGCCGGCGCCGGGGGCGATGGCCCCCCAGCGCCAATTCAACAGATAAGGAATATCCAGGACGGGCCTGAAGAGAGGACGCGGGGGGGTGCAACAGAAGTAATTCATCCGAGGTTCCTGGAGCACCCCCTGTTATACGCGCAGGATGGCCAACGTGGAGTTTTAGTCGGTAGGAGTCCGACACTACTCTGCTGCTACATAGCGGCAGCGGAGTGTCCATGAGGATTTCTCCACGTACAAAAAAAAAAAAAAAAAAAAGGTTGCTTTGATTGGTAGAATTTTCGAATCGTAATTTGTATTGTCAAATTATAGATTACTTTTATTCAAATCACAGGTTGCTTTGATTGATAGAATTTTCGAATCGTAGTTTGAATTGTCAAATTATAGATTACTTTTATTCAAATCGCAGGTTGCTTTGATTGGTTTACCTGGCTTACTAGTTAGTTCAGGTTATGTTGTTTTTAGTAATTTACTAGTGTATATTTTTATATTCCATTTTACTTCTTTATTATTATTTTGAATACAATTATTCTTATTTGATTATTTTGTGGTTTGTTCGAGTCACTGCTAGTTCGAACATATTTTTGATTTATTGCTAAGTTCTACTAGGGTGTCTTACACAGGTATGTCCCTATTTGTTAATCTACTAATCGCCGCTATGTGAATACTACGCGTATTTACCTTTAATTAATCTTCTACTAGCATGTTTTATTTTATTTTATTCTACTTTATTTATCTTATTATGTGTCAGATTTCTGCTCGCGTTATTTGCATATTGTAATTCCCGTTACGGCACGTGCGGAGCGCGGGACAACGTTATATAGTGTTACGTTATAACGTATAACGTTATGTAGCATTACCATATAACGTATAACGGTATGTAGCATTACCATATAACGTATAACGTTATGTGGTATTACGAAAGTTAGATATTATTGCAAACAATCTCAGGCAATTCCTTCGTCAAAGCACATTTTCGAATGTATAAAAGCAGTATTCAAAACTTGTTGCTTTGATTCCAAAATTTTCCTGTCGCGAAATTTCTTCTTGCACATAAAATTCCATATTTGTACGACAGAACTGAACTTTACTATCCCTATATGTATATTTTAAATTAATACTCAAATTCAAAAATGAATGGCAAACAATTAAATCCATCATGATAGTGCCATCAGAGAAAAGAAGGTGAAATAAAAAATGATTTATTATCGTTATTATTAAATATGTAATAATTGCAATTTTTAATGCAACGAAGTCGGAGGACATCCGACTTCATCACTACGAAATATTTAATTAAATCATTGCAACTCTCTGTAGATATACATTTTTAATACACTCCAACTTTAAAAGTGATTATAGTGAACATACATGTCTTCAATCACAAATATTCAAATTAATTGTTAATATAATATCATTTTTATCAGTTATTAGTATTATTAATATTGTCAATATAAAATAGTTCATTATCATGTAAATAACATAAACAAAAACGCGATATGCAAGAAGATCTATCCTGAACTAATAAATAATACATAGAAAAAGAAAATGTTACTATTTACGGGTATAATAAATACCCGCGGTCACTGTGCTCGCAAAAAATTCTACGTAATACAACCAATCACCCGTATCGATTCGGACCTTTCGTCCTATGACATGATTGAGTGACCAGAAGGACAAAAATGCATGCGACTCATGCGATAAGATGCGAGGAACGTAGTCATCGATGCTATGGTAGCCCAGGAAAAGTCGTCGTGAAGACCGTTATCAAGGAGGAGTCATGCAATCCCATCATGGAAAACACTGTAATGATGTATGGAATATTATAATTTGCTCTTAAATATGACGTTAATTAATTGGAAAATTTAATGCAGTGGAAGATTAATGTCTATTAATCTCTATTAAAATTTTAATGACAATATTCAAATTAGGAGTAGCAAATTGAAATACATAGCAATACAATTAAATAATTTACATATTACTTACATTCTTGGCTTTTGAAGTACCACTAGGTCCTTTTCAGGAAGCAGGAGGAAGAAGAAGGAGTGATAAACCTTTAACAAAACATATGTCTTTTTATAGATATATAAATAATACACGCGTGAATAATTTATTTTGAAACTTAAGTAATGATTCAGCAAAAAAATGTTAAATAACGTAATATGGAATTCTATGAAAACCTTAAACTTTAATAACAATAAAAAAGTTAAATTGTTAGTGAACTCTAATTACTGTAACAACTGAAACTCTGATATTAAAGTATAAAATCAGACTTGTTTTTGTTATTTTGAATAATTAAAGCAAAATACAAGGAATAAAATTAATTGGAATACAATATGCAAAGATTCTTACATGCTTAGTTCTGAAGCATCACTGCGTCCTTTCCAAAGCACAGGAAAAAGTAGAAATTATGAAAAACTGAAACAAAACATATGAAATATTATAATTTGTTCTTAAAAATATATCGTTTATTGTTAAAGAAGTATAAACTAATGAAATATAAAACTCTATTCAAACTTGAAATATTAATAACAATACAAATTGAAATTGTGTTAAAATATAATTACTATAAAAATTTTTCTCATTATATTATATTATATTAATATTTTCTCATTTCAATATACAAAAATATAACAACTTCGCAATAGATTGTTTTCTAATAACAATTAAATGATTTGCATAATTTGCTATATATTAATATAAAAACATTAATTAATTACTTAATAGTATATCCGATTATTAACGATAATCTAATATTTTCAACAAATTATGCAACTATTTATAAAATGATGTTATTATATGCCAATCGTAAGCTGTATAGCAATTATTTAGCAAATATCGATTACTATTGATCCAATAAAGAAGAAAATAGTTGTGTACGTACCTCTGCTTTGTTATAATACTGCAATCATTACCAAATCTGCATGAGAAATCAACGATTCGATATATAAATAATTATCTATGACGTCCATCTTGTTTCAGTCCGAATTATCGATTGTTAATCGCTTGTGGCGTCTGTGATGTGAATCGGTATTCTTTCAGTCTTTTCAGTAGTGACTAGTCAATAATCTACACAAAAGAAAACCAACAATTTCAAATAAATGTACGACAAAACCAATAATTTTCAGTAACAGAACAAATTATAGTAAAGGCCGGTAATGTGAATTATCGATAATTTTAACGTAATCCCAACAGAAATACAGTCAAGAATAAATGTACAATAAATCAATAACTTACAACAATGAAACTAACTATAGTGAAATAAAGTAATAATAGAACAAAAATTCTACCTCAAAGATCGATAATATAAACGATCAATAACTGTAAATTGCCAAATGCGCAGTCAATGATAAAAGTAAAAGAAAATTTCCAGATACAGTATAATTTTACTAAGATTATAATCAATAAACGATTAAATACGAACGTGCTATTTGAATGAACTAGATGAAAGTGTAGAATCGTTGATAAAGTCGAAATCAAGGTACTAACAGCAGGATAACGCACGACAAGACAAATTTTCGCTGCACGAATTTCAGGAGTGTGTCACCGCTCGGCTCGGTTGAAACTACGTCTTTCCAATATTCCGAACCAATAGGAACGCCCGATATGACTTCGCAATATATTCCACCAATAGGAACGCTCGATTTTCGTATACACGAGCGCGCGCAAATTTATTGTATTCAAACAGTCAAATTGATGAAATTGAGAAATAGAAAACATATTTAGGACAATATTCAGTAACAATTGCGAATAAGATTATGTTTCTTGGCTTTTGAGCCACCATTGCAGCATTCCCAAAGAAGACAAAGAAGTTGAAGCTGTGATATATCTATAACAAAACATAAGATATCATTAATATCGTTAATACATAATGAAAGATATGGAACTTTAGCAATAATAAAGACTAAACTCTAATAAATATGTAAATTGAAACTCTAATATAAAAGTTTGAGAATAAAACGTTCAGTGATTTTTGATACGTATCAGACAGTTTTATTGTACTTTAGTATTAAGACTTTAAGACTTTATTTCAATTAAAAAGAACATTTACAGCTTCTTAATTTATCAATAATTTTTTTTAATAATTAACACGTGTGTTAACCAAACCAAACAGTTTTGGATGATCTAGACTAGACTATATTAAAGTAGTTTTTAGCATGATATCGTTGTTCAAATGTTATAAATTAGTGGTTTATGTTGTGATATGTATAATTTTCTGTGCTGGACTAGGTTAAACGCGCAGTAAGAGAACTTGTATGCGAGTATCAGTGTGTGGAAGTATGCGTGTAGCGGCGTCTCGAAAACAGATGAATGTAAACAGTTCAGTCGTTAGAAGCATCTGGAACAGTCGGTTAATAGTCGGGTATAGAAGAAAGTGCTGAGACGCGTGCAAATATGTATCGATAAATATAACAGAAATCGTCCATTAAATTAATGTATAACTATTTCAATATTAATTAAAAGTGTAAATTTTGTGTTCCTATAACATTATTTCGGTTCCAAAGATCCAAAATTCTCAACAGTTTAAATATTATAAATTAATACTTTAATTGCTATTAAGTAATGGTTAAAATGTCGTTAATTAATGGTTTGATTGTAATAAATTAATGGTTTAATTGTTATTAATTAATAGGTTAAATGTTATAAATTAATAGTATAAATGTTATAAATTAATGGTTTAAATGTTATAAATTAATTACTTAAGCGTTATAAATTAATGGCTTAGACGTTATAAATTACTAGTTTCAATGTTATTGTTTGATATTTTTTTTACTTACCTTATATTTAAGATCCTTTTCGATGTTCACTCTCCGGGAGTTCAAGCACGAAAAAGCTCGCGCGCGACTTGCGTGTTCCTTACATAGCTTGACAAGGTGTCGGGATGTTAATCAAACGGTAACAATTTTTTTACATAGCAAGAGGCGGTTTTTCCATTATAACAAAATCAAATCGAACAATTTCTTAATTTTTATCGTAAATAGGCGTCTTTAACAATTTAATACGATATCCATTTTTATCATTTTAATAGTTTCTACAAGCTAAAACTAAATTCATACTTTTTTGATACTAGTTTTCGACAATCAATTAGCTTGAACAAAAAGGGAGGAAAAGCCTAACGGCAGTCGATGACGTTGCTGTGAAATAAGTTAAGGTATTAAATAATCAGACAGATAAAATTCATATTAAGCGTTATATTATATTATCGATATTCGTTCATTTACTCGTGCTAATTAAATAATAGAATGTTCCTTTTTCTCGAATAAGACCTGGATCACTGTTTGCGATATTTAAAATTCTTATTTAATGCTTACTTAAAAGTCAGGTACCTTTTTGATTCCTCTCAAGTTAAACGAGTAAATTTACTCGTTATAGTTGTAACATAAAATGGCTATTTTCTTCAATACCGCCTGCATCGCTGTACGTGATACAGATATTAATTACGTAGCGAATAATATGAACTAATTGGCTGTAATCGCGGTTAGATATTTCTTCGTTAGATCTATCAAAGGATCTATTAGGCTATTAGCGAGAGACTTATTGATTCCTTGAAGAAATATCAAATTCTTTGAAAATTAATTAAATGATTTTATGCAATTAGTATTCGACAATGTCTATCATATTCAGCAATCTTCTTTTATAATAGATTCTGCTCGGATCAATTATTTTATAATAAAATGCAGATTATGCTACTGTATATTATATTTGCCTATAGCTCTTTTTTTTCTAATTCATTGATTTTATTATTAGTTTCGTTGGGTTTTCCCATGAGTATCTGTTGTACGTACATCAACATTATGCTCAGAATTTTAATATCGTCGGATAACTATCTTTTTCGTAAAATAGTTCGTACAACCGTAAACTCGTACTGTTTTTAAAATCATTACATACAGGATCATAATCATTACAGGAGTGAACTTGTCGATGATTTTGTCACGTAAAATGACAAATAAAATAAAAAAGAAATTTAAGATGAAAAATAAAAAAGAAACTTTACTTTTTTCTAACACTGGGTTTACGATTTACTTCCGAACTCTATGCGTGACTCTTTAAGACTGACTCTTACAACTCGACTTCCGATCGGATTCGGTTATTTGTCTTTGTCACCCCTCAATCCTCCCCACTATCCGCGAGTTCGTTAGGCGTCCGCGACTGTTGCCACACACGCCTTCTTATCGAACATTCGACGGAAGGACCGTTGGGATATTGATGGTTCATTAGGCACTTCGCTTCGGCGATATACATTGTTGCCAAGTGCTTGCCAAGTTGCCAAGTGCCACATCTTTATCTCCGGTTTTGAAGTAAGCCGGTCGTGACACTATCCTCGGATATGTTTACATATAGAATTTTGGTTTGTCACAAGCATTTTTGAATATTTATTAAAAAAATGTAGTTTATAAGTAAGAAACGAACATCCGTAGTATAATTTTTTCAGATAGATTGTATTACATTTATAATGTTTATAAATACTTGTCAATATCAGGAAATATCGTACAAAGCACAAATAATATTTCAAATATATTCTATTTTCGTAATAGAATATTTTTTATTGATGAATAAATTAATTGGAAACAGCAGTATTTTTTGGAAAAAGACGCTCACTTCCCCCATCCTTCTCTGTTAATGCAGTTTTACTTTCGGAAATTTTTTGTGACCGGGTGCAATGTGGTCTTAGAGACAGTGTTTGCTATGTAACGTTTTTATAATTTAATATTTTATAATTAGATTTAGTTTTACATTTTCAATGCCGTGCTTTGATAATGGGATCGCCTAAGGCCATTGCCATTAATATTTTATAATATTCTATTACATGTTATGTTTGAAAAAATTATATTTTTCCAACTTTCTATCTATTAGTCAATTTTATTTAATCAAGTGACAACGTATAAGCGCAGATATCTTCGTTTCAGATTCATTTTTATCCGTCAAAATGATATTAAATCATTTGTGTTTACTCTCTATACCTTTTACGTTCATCTCACTGTTCAGCCTAACGTATTGTTCTTTGTTTTGAAACATAATATGTTTATTACTGAAAAACATATCCTTGAGTGTAGGTGTTTCAGGAATTTGACGAATCCTATTCGTGTATGCACGGATAGCCGACATCTCTAGCCCCCTACTCCTCCCTAACCGAAACTCGTTGGATAAATCGCGGTGCGGGGTGTCAGTTTAGCGTGGACAGTCAGAGGGATCGGACGTATATCCATACGTGTCATTTTGCGACAAGTGGCTTTGGCACTTTGGTAGACATTTTTCTACCGTTCCAACTCACTCTATTGTTACTTTTGTTGTTACATTTGTTTTAATGTTCTACTTTTTTTGTGCAAATTACTATTATTTGATTTCGGGGGAAGTTTTGATGTATTAGAGGGATGCTACGAAATTCGAAAGGACGGGGTGAAAGTCAAAAGGACGCCATGGTGATTAACGATAAATTTGATAACTTTTCGTCGAAATGAGGTAATATTTATTCACTATTAAATCAACTCCATTTCTTATAAATATTTCGTGATATTAATTAATATCTAATATAACAAATTCTAAATTCACGGTTTATTAAGAATACCAAGATGAAAAAGGCAAGATTAAAGAAATTATTTTTTTCTTTCGAATATATTAAATTATGTTTCCGAAGAAATTGAATAGATCGTTTAATATAAATTTAACATGAATTCTCTCGACTCTGTTTCATTTGAGTAAGAAATTCAAATAACTTTTTTATTTTGCTTCATTATTCGTAAATTGTCTGTAATATAATATTGACTATTAATTTCGTTAATTAATTTCGTCTTTCTCAATAACTTTTATTACATTCGAGAAAGTACGTTATCACAGACAAGTTTGAACAGGTTCTGCGAATCGTGTCTTTTTCGTATTGCGCAGATTTGTTTAACGGTCAGAAAAAGTGCGCCATGTTGCATTAGAACGAAGTCACGTAATGCATAAAATATTTGAAGTTGTAATGGCGGACATTCAATTTGGCGGATAATTTTTACAAATCAATCGTATTATGAAATATTCATATATATATATTTGACAATGATAAAAAATACTTTGAAAAATATTTTAAATATACTAACGATATATTTTCTTTCGTATTCTTAGTATGATATTTATACGTATATTTTCGTGCTCTTGATATGATATATGATTCTACCTATGGTAAATAAATAATAATTAATTCGTAGTTCTAAGAAAGCAGTATTTTCGTAAACAAACACTCGACAGAAAAAAGAAAAAGATTTCCTTTCCCTATCCCCTACCTCTAATAAGGTAGAGTCAGTGTTTGCTGCGTTACATCACATTTAATATTGATTTAAAGCATAATAACTTTTATTAAATGTAATTATAATAATCAGACGCGAAATTAGAGTCAGTGTGTTCGCCGATTGTTAGTTGACATAACGGACGCGTTAATAGTCTATTATTCTTCTTTTTTTTTCTTTTTTTGTTAAACATTCGTTTTCGGTAGTAGAGTTGTAGGTCTCGCAAGAGGATAAAGCCTTTCCTGGAACTCAAGAATGTAAGTATTGTCGTACATTGTATTTTAATTTATTTATCGAACTAAAATCTTAAAATTTTGCTCTTGAAATACACAATAAAAATGTTTGACATCGTTCAGAAATCGATAGAGTCTCAATTTCTAAGTCATTATTATGTTAAAGTTCCACTTTTTATATATTCAGTGAACTTTATTAGAATTTCAATTCTTTTTATTCTTAAAATTTCAAGTTTGAATAGAGTTTTATTTTTCATTGTCTTAAATTTTCTAACAATCACAAGTACGCTTTCAAGAACAAATTATAATATTTAATACGTTTTGTTACAGGTTTTTCATAACTTCCATTTTTTTCTTCTTCTTTGGGAAGGATGTAGCGGTGTTTCAAATTTGAGCATGTAAGAATCTTCACTCTTTGTATTTTATTAACTTTATTCCTTGTATTTCGCTGTAATTGTTATTAATTAAAAACTAAAATCTAGTTTTAAATTTTTATATTAGCATTTCAATTTCAATCTTAATTAGAGTTTATTATAATTTTAATTTCTTTTGCTATTAAAGTTTCAAGTCCTCATAGAGTTTCATATTTTATTATGTTAAATTTTTTGATCAACCATCGCATTTCTCAAAACAAATTATAATGATTCATATTTTGTTAAAGGTATGTCACTTCTTTCCTTTCTTCCTGTTTCTTGGAAAAGACCTAGTGGTGTTTCAAAAGCCAAAAATGTAAGTAACTATGTATTTTGTATTTTATTTAAGTCGATTCCTTATATTTCATTTAATAATTAAAATAAATAATAGTTAGATAGTTTAAAAAATAAAATTTGATTGAAGATTTGAAAACTTGTAAATTTTTCATTCTTAAATTGAATATTATTATTAAAAAATTTTATTTAATAGAAATTAGTCTTCTATTATTTCAAACTTTTAAAGTAATTAACACCGTCACTACGAGTAAATTAGAATATTCTATGCCTTGTTATAGTTTTCTTCCATTGAATTCGACGGTTCCAATTTGATGATGGCTTGATGACGAATTCCCTTGGATTCGAACAACATCCAGGACAACATACTTCACATCTAATCGTGAGTTGCATGTGTTTTTGTTCCTCCGGTCACTCAATCATGTGGAAGGATGAAAGGTCCGAATCGACACGGGTGACTGGTTGTATACGTAGAACTTTTGACGAGCGTAGTGACCGCGGGTATTTATTATACCCTTGAGTAGCAACATTTTTTGTCTATATTTTATTTATTAGTTTAGGATAGGTTTTCTTGCGCATCGCGTTTTTAAATGTTGATGATAATATATATATATATAATATATATAAGTATGATATTTACATATTACAATATAAAGTATTTTGTGTAAGTAGTATAATGTTGATAATAATATAATTATATCATTATATTATTAGATATGATTAGTATATATATGCATATGATTGAAAATTACACAATATATTAATTATAATTATTCATAAAATCAAATTATATTCAATACTACTATATATTTATAAAAACAAAGTATCCATGTGAGCATATATATGAGTATTGAAATAAACGACGAAATGACTTGGTTTAAGTATTTTGTAGTGAAGATGTCTGATACCTTCAGACTTCGTTAATATGGAAATTCACTTATGTTTATGAATTACGTACGGAGCAGTTTTATTATTTTAGTATACACAGTGTACTTAATAGTATAATTTCGGTAAAATTCGGGATATGGAACATGATAAAAAGTATATGTTAAAGTTTAACTTTGTCTGTCCGTTATAATAAATATTATCAAATTTCACGTGCAAGAGAACACTTCGCGACAGGCTGGTTTCAGAATCAAAACAAATTTTGAACGTTTCTTTGTGTTTTCAAAGATGTGTTTTGATAAAGATATCGCCTGAGGATATTTCGAGTAATAAAGTTCATTTAGAGTCCATTGTTGTTCATTGATATAAGTATTACTTGCATTGAATCTTAGTTTATGTTTAATGAATAGGTATATTCTTCATTAATTATCTTCATTCAGTTTAATAGTTTAATTGTTCATTAAAATAATACAGTAAATTTGAAATGAAATTAGATTGCAAAGTCAAAGAATATTAGCCCGTTAGATACAAAATATAATAGATAGACTAATCATATTTTTAGCACAGGATTTTCAGGTTTAACCCCTTCCATGTTTATTGTCAGAATCTCACTCACGTGCCCAGGTGCTTCTTGGATGGGAGGAAGGCAATGGGCACGATGAGTAGTTTATAAGCTTAACAATTTTTTCAGCGACTGACGTTGCGTTAGCGTATCGTGCACGACGTATTTTCCACTACGTGTGTATGTGATTAGGCTGTGGAATTGCGTCGCTTTTGCTATTTATTATAATCTTGAAATAGTTATGGATTGGGAAATATGAATCCAATTATCATTGAAAAAAACAGTGTTAATAAATGGGGTTAATAAGTGGTTTATAAATAATAATATTACTAATCTCAGTATTAAACTACAATGATAATTTCATTGATTAAAATACGACGATCTATTCTAGTCAAATTATTTCTTTACATGATATACATACAATGGTCGCTAGTCATCGTCAGTCGATTTCAGGAAAATGGTACGTACTTTAGAGTGTGAAAGTTGTATATCGAACTCGGGTGTCGGAGGCGTCCCGGGACGTCTCTCTACTGTATGCCTTTGCGCCCGGGTTATGATTGAGAACCGTGGAGTGAATGTGTTGGTGTCCTTGTTTTACCATTTTTTTAATTTTAAATATAGGTTTCCGGGTAGGATAGGTAGCATATTTTCTGGCATGAGTGTTAACCATAAGTAGGTAGGGCGGGGCAGGTTGGCACAGTCTCTCGTCGGGTAGCCCCGTTTACGCGTGTCCAACCCGTTTCAGGACATTTGCTTTGAAAAATTGTCTCTGAAGCAGGCATCACGAATGGAGCATACCATTTGTCTTGAGCTTTGCCTATTGGTTTTTCGAATATCATGGTCGTGGTCGCGAGAGTACGGAGAGGGTTTCGAAACGAACATTTATTGCTCAAGCACGTACATGCGAACGGACAGCGGTCGCAATGATCGACCATGTGCACTGGGAATAGCATCCGCGATTTATATTTTTCTTTCATCTTTATTAGTTATTTTTTGGTTTGCGATTAGAAAATCTCGAGCCTAGATTAAAATTTCAGCGGCAAATACAATGCAATTACCGTTTTCGAATTTCAAAGCCCAAATATATCTACTTGAACGTATCTCCACTGCTATTGGCGTTATATAGACAATTCGATGCGCGTTATACTCCACATTTGATTCTTTATACAGGGCACATCGTCCGGTTTGCCCAACGTTAACATTCTTATCTGTCAAATCCAATGCAATTATAGTATTTTAATTATCAAGGCCAAATAAATCTAATTGATCGTATCTCCGCCGCTATTGGGATTACGAAGACATTTCGGAGCGCGTTATACTACACATTTGATTCTTTATACAGGGCACATCGTTCGGTTTGCCCAACGTTAACATTCTTCTCTGTCAAATCCAATGCAATTATAGTATTTAAATTATCAAGGCCAAATAAATCTAATTGAACGTATCTCCGCTACTATTGGGGTTATCTAGGCAATTCGATGCGCGTTATACACCACATTTGATTCTTTATACAGGGCAAATCGTTGGGTTTACCCTACGTTAACTCTCTTCCCTGTCAAATCCAATGCAATTATAGTATTTAAATTTTCAAGGCCAAATAAATCTAATTGAACGTATCTCCGCTACTATTGGGGTTATCTAGGTAATTCGATGCGCGTAATACTCCACATCTGATTCTTTATACAGGGCACATCGTTCGTTTTGCCAAACGTTAACTCTCTTCCCTGTCAAATCCAATGCAATTATGGTATTTAAATTTTCAAGGCCAAATAATTCTAATTGATCGTATCTCCGCCGCTATTGGGGTTACGAAGACATTTCGGAGCGCGTTATACTCCACATTTGATTCATTATACAGGGCACATCGTTCGGTTTGCCCTATGTTAACTCTCTTCACTGTCATATCCAATGCAATTATAGTATTTAAATTTTCAAGGCCAAATAAATCTAATTGATCGTATCTCCGCAGCTATTGGGGTTACGAAAACATTTCGGAGCGCGTTATACTCCACACTTGATTCTTTATACAGGGCACATCGTTCGCTTTGCCCTACGTTAATTCTCTTCCCTGTCAAATCCAATGCAATTATAGTATTTAAATTTTCAAGGCCAAATAAATCTAATTGGTCGTATCTCCGCCGCTATTGGGGTTATCTAGGCAATTCGATGCGCGTTATACTCCACATTTGATTCTTTATACAGGGCAAATCGTTGGGTTTACCCTACGTTAACTCTCTTCCCTGTCAAATCCAATGCAATTATAGTATTTAAATTTTCAAGGCCAAATAAATCTAATTGAACGTATCTCCGCTACTATTGGGGTTATCTAGGCAATTCGATGCGCGTAGTAATCCACATTTGATTCTTTATACAGGGAACATCGTTCGATTTGCCCA
Organism: Bombus lapidarius; assembly: GCA_936014575.1. Lineage (NCBI taxonomy): Eukaryota > Metazoa > Arthropoda > Insecta > Hymenoptera > Apidae > Bombus > Bombus lapidarius. The sequence continues at coordinate 187,096 of CAKXZU010000164.1, forward strand.
ACGTTAACACTCTTCCCTGTCAATTCCAATGCAATTATAGTATTTAAATGTTCAAGGCCAAATAAATCTAATTGATCGTACCTCCGCCGCTATTGGCGTTACGAAGACATTTCGGAGCTCGTTGTACTCCACATTTGATTCTTTATACAGGGCACATCGTTCGTTTTGCCCTATGTTAACTCACTTCTCTGTCAAATCCAATGCAATTATAGTATTTAAATTTTCAAGGCCAAATAAATCCAATTGATAGTATCTCCGCTGCTATTGGTGTTACGAAGACATTTTCGAGCGCGTCATACTCCACATTTGATTCTTTATACAGGGCACATCGTGCGGTTTGCTCTATGTTAACTCACTCCTCTGTCAAATCCAATGCAATTATAGTATTTAAATTATCAAGGCCAAATAAATCTAATTGATCGTATCTCCGCTGCTATTGGGGTTATCTAGGCAATTCGATGCGCGTAATACTCCACATTTGATTCTTTATACAAGGCACATCGTTCGTTTTGCCCAACGTTAACTCTCTTCCCTGTCAAATCCAATGCAATTATAGTTTTTAAATTATCAAATCGAAATAAATCTAATTCATAGTATCTCCGCCGCTATTGGGGTTACGAAGACATTTCGGAGCGCGTTATACTCCACAATTGATTCTTTATACAGGGCACATCGTTCGGTTTGCCCTATGTTAACTCTCTTCCCTGTCAAATCCAATGCAATTATAGTATTTAAATTTTCAAGGCCAAATAAATCTAATTGATCGTATCTCCGCCGCTATTGGCGTTACGAAGACATTTCGGAGCTCGTTATACTCCACATTTGATTCTTTATACAGGGCAAATCGTTGGGTTTACCCTATGTTAACTCTCTTCCCTGTCAAATCCAATGCAATTATAGTATTTAAATTTTCAAGGCCAAATAAATCTAATTGAACGTATCTCCGCTACTATTGGGGTTATCTAGGCAATTCGATGCGCGTAATAATCCACATTTGATTCTTTATACAGGGAACATCGTTCGATTTGCCCAACGTTAACACTCTTCCCTGTCAATTCCAATGCAATTATAGTATTTAAATGTTCAAGGCCAAATAAATCTAATTGATCGTATCTCCGCCGCTATTGGCGTTACGAAGACATTTCGGAGCTCGTTATACTCCACATTTGATTCTTTATACAGGGCACATCGTTCGTTTTGTCCTATGTTAACTCACTTCTCTGTCAAATCCAATGCAATTATAGTATTTAAATTATCAAGGCCAAATAAATCCAATTGATCGTATCTCCGCTGCTATTGGGGTTACGAAGACATTTTGGAGCGTGTCATACTCCACATTTGATTCTTTATACAGGGCACATCGTTCGGTTTGCTCTATGTTAACTCACTCCTCTGTCAAATCCAATGCAATTATAGTATTTAAATTATCAAGGCCAAATAAATCTAATTGATCGTATCTCCGCTGCTATTGGGGTTATCTAGGCAATTCGATGCGCGTAATACTCCACATTTGATTCTTTATACAAGGCACATCGTTCGTTTTGCCCAACGTTAACTCTCTTCCCTGTCAATTCCAATGCAATTATAGTATTTAAATTTTCAAGGCCAAATAAATCTAATTGATCGTATCTCCGCCGCTATTGGCGTTACGAAGACATTTCGGAGCTCGTTATACTCCACATTTGATTCTTTATACAGGGCACATCGCTCGGTTTGCCCTATGTTAACTCTCTTCTCCGTCAAATCCAATTCAAATATAGTATTTAAATTTTCAAAGCCAAATAAATCTAATTGGTCGTACCTCCACCAATGGGGTTACGAAGACATTTCGGAGCGCGTTATACAACACATTTGATTCTTTATACAGGGCACATCGTTCGTTTTGCCCAATGTTAACTCTCAGCCCTGTCAAATCCAATGCAATTATAGTATTTAAATTTTCAAGGCCAAATAAATCTAATTGATCGTATATCCGCTGCTATTGGGGTTACGAAGACATTTCGGAGCTCGTTATACTCCACATTTGATTCTTTATACAAGGCACATCGTTCGTTTTGCCCAACGTTAACTCTCTTCCCTGTCAATTCCAATGCAATTATAGTATTTAAATTTTCAAGGCCAAATAAATCTAATTGATCGTATCTCCGCCGCTATTGGCGTTACGAAGACATTTCGGAGCTCGTTATACTCCACATTTGATTCTTTATACAGGGCACATCGCTCGGTTTGCCCTATGTTAACTCTCTTCTCCGTCAAATCCAATTCAAATATAGTATTTAAATTTTCAAAGCCAAATAAATCTAATTGGTCGTACCTCCACCAATGGGGTTACGAAGACATTTCGGAGCGCGTTATACAACACATTTGATTCTTTATACAGGGCACATCGTTCGTTTTGCCCAATGTTAACTCTCAGCCCTGTCAAATCCAATGCAATTATAGTATTTAAATTTTCAAGGCCAAATAAATCTAATTGATCGTATATCCGCTGCTATTGGGGTTACGAAGACATTTCGGAGCTCGTTATACTCCACATTTGATTCTTTATACAGGGCACATCGATCGTTTTGCCCAATGTTAACTCTCTTCCCTGTCAAATCCAATGCAATTATAGTATTTAAATTTTCAAGGCCAAATAAATCTAATTGGTCGTATCTCCGCCGCTATTGGGGTTACGAAGACATTTCGGAGCTCGTTATATTCCACATTTGATTCTTTATACAAGGCACATCGTTCGTTTTGCCCAACGTTAACTCTCTTCCCTGTCAATTCCAATGCAATTATAGTATTTAAATTTTCAAGGCCAAATAAATCTAATTGATCGTATCTCCGCCGCTATTGGCGTTACGAAGACATTTCGGAGCTCGTTATACTCCACATTTGATTCTTTATACAGGGCACATCGCTCGGTTTGCCCTATGTTAACTCTCTTCTCCGTCAAATCCAATTCAAATATAGTATTTAAATTTTCAAGGCCAAATAAATCTAATTGGTCGTATCTCCGCCGCTATTGGGGTTACGAAGACATTTCGGAGCGCGTTATACTACACATTTGATTCTTTATACAGGGCACATCGATCGTTTTGCCCAATGTTAACTCTCTTCCCTGTCAAATCCAATGCAATTATAGTATTTAAATTTTCAAGGCCCAATAAATCTAATTGATCGTATATCCGCTGCTATTGGGGTTACGAAGACATTTCGGAGCTCGTTATACTCCACATTTGATTCTTTATACAGGGCACATCGTTCGGTTTGCCCTATGTTAACTCTCTTCTCCGTCAAATCCAATTCAAATATAGTATTTAAATTTTCAAGGCCAAATAAATCTAATTGGTCGTATCTCCGCCGCTGTTGGGGTTACGAAGACATTTCGGAGCTCGTTATATTCCTCATTTGATTCTTTATACAGGGCTCATCGTTCGGTTTGCCCTATGTTAACTCTCTTCTCCGTCAAATCCAATTCAAATATAGTATTTAAATTCTCAAGGCCAAATAAATCTAATTGGTCGTATCTCCGCCGCTATTGGGGTTACGAAGACATTTCGGAGCGCGTTATACTACACATTTGATTCTTTATACAGGGCACATCGTTCGGTTTGCCCTATGTTAACTCTCTTCCCTGTCAAATCCAATGCAATTATAGTATTTAAATTTTCAAGGCCAGATAAATCTAATTGATCGTATCTCCGCCGCTATTGGGGTTAGGAAGACATATCGGAGCGCGTTATACTCCACATTTGATTCTTTATACAGGGCACATCGTTGGGCTTGCCCTATGTTAACTCACTTCGCTGTCATATCCAATGCAATTATAGTATTTAAATTTTCAAGGCCAAATAAATCTAATTGAACGTATCTCCGCTACTATTGGGGTTATCTAGGCTATTCGATGCGCGTAATAATCCACATTTGATTCTTTATACAGGGAACAGCGTTCGTTTTGCCCAACGTTAACACTCTTCCCTGTCAATTCCAATGCAATTATAGTATTTAAATTTTCAAGGCCAAATAAATCTAATTGATCGTATCTCCGCTGCTATTTTGGTTATCTAGGCAATTCGATGCGCGTAATACTCCACATTTGATTCTTTATACAGGGCACATCGTTCGTTTTGCCCAACGTTAACTGTCTTCCCTGTCAAATCCAATGCAATTATAGTTTTTAAATTATCAAGGCCAAATAAATCTAATTGATCGTATCTCCGCTGCTACTGGAGTTACGAAGACATTTCGGAGCGCGTTATACTCCACATTTGATTCTTTATACAGGGTACATCGTTCGGTTTGCCCAGCGTTAACACTCTTCCTGTCATATCCAATGCAATTATAGTTTTTAAATTATCAAGGCCAAATAAATCTAATTGATCGTATCTCCGCTGCTATTGGGGTTACGAAGACATTTCGGAGCGCGTTATACTCCACATTTGATTCTTTATACAGGGCAAATCGTTGGGTTTGCCCTACGTTAACTATCTTCCCTGTCAAATCCAATGCAATTATAGTATTTAAATTATCAAGGCCAAATAAATCTAATTGATCGTATCTCCGCTGCTATTGGTGTTATCTAGGCAATTCGATGCGCGTAATACTCCACATTTGATTCTTTATACAGGGCACATCGTTCGGTTTGCCCTATGTTAAATCTCTTCCCCGTCAAATCCAATGCAATTATAGTATTTAAATTTTCAAGGCCCAATAAATCTAATTGATCGTATATCCGCTGCTATTGGGGTTACGAAGACATTTCGGAGCTCGTTATACTCCACATTTGATTCTTTATACAGGGCTCATCGTTCGGTTTGCCCTATGTTAACTCTCTTCTCCGTCAAATCCAATTCAAATATAGTATTTAAATTCTCAAGGCCAAATAAATCTAATTGGTCGTATCTCCGCCGCTATTGGGGTTACGAAGACATTTCGGAGCGCGTTATACTACACATTTGATTCTTTATACAGGGCACATCGTTCGGTTTGCCCTATGTTAACTCTCTTCTCTGTCAAATCCAATGCAATTATAGTATTTAAATTTTCAAGGCCAGATAAATCTAATTGATCGTATCTCCGCCGCTATTGGGGTTAGGAAGACATATCGGAGCGCGTTATACTCCACATTTGATTCTTTATACAGGGCACATCGTTGGGCTTGCCCTATGTTAACTCACTTCGCTGTCATATCCAATGCAATTATAGTATTTAAATTTTCAAGGCCAAATAAATCTAATTGAACGTATCTCCGCTACTATTGGGGTTATCTAGGCTATTCGATGCGCGTAATAATCCACATTTGATTCTTTATACAGGGAACAGCGTTCGTTTTGCCCAACGTTAACACTCTTCCCTGTCAATTCCAATGCAATTATAGTATTTAAATTTTCAAGGCCAAATAAATCTAATTGATCGTATCTCCGCTGCTATTTTGGTTATCTAGGCAATTCGATGCGCGTAATACTCCACATTTGATTCTTTATACAGGGCACATCGTTCGTTTTGCCCAACGTTAACTGTCTTCCCTGTCAAATCCAATGCAATTATAGTTTTTAAATTATCAAGGCCAAATAAATCTAATTGATCGTATCTCCGCTGCTACTGGAGTTACGAAGACATTTCGGAGCGCGTTATACTCCACATTTGATTCTTTATACAGGGTACATCGTTCGGTTTGCCCAGCGTTAACACTCTTCCTGTCATATCCAATGCAATTATAGTTTTTAAATTATCAAGGCCAAATAAATCTAATTGATCGTATCTCCGCTGCTATTGGGGTTACGAAGACATTTCGGAGCGCGTTATACTCCACATTTGATTCTTTATACAGGGCAAATCGTTGGGTTTGCCCTACGTTAACTATCTTCCCTGTCAAATCCAATGCAATTATAGTATTTAAATTATCAAGGCCAAATAAATCTAATTGATCGTATCTCCGCTGCTATTGGTGTTATCTAGGCAATTCGATGCGCGTAATACTCCACATTTGATTCTTTATACAGGGCACATCGTTCGGTTTGCCCTATGTTAAATCTCTTCCCCGTCAAATCCAATGCAATTATAGTATTTAAATTTTCAAGGCCCAATAAATCTAATTGATCGTATATCCGCTGCTATTGGGGTTACGAAGACATTTCGGAGCTCGTTATACTCCACATTTGATTCTTTATACAGGGCACATCGTTCGGTTTGCCCTATGTTAACTCTCTTCTCCGTCAAATCCAATTCAAATATAGTATTTAAATTTTCAAGGCCAAATAAATCTAATTGGTCGTATCTCCGCCGCTGTTGGGGTTACGAAGACATTTCGGAGCTCGTTATATTCCACATTTGATTCTTTATACAGGGCTCATCGTTCGGTTTGCCCTATGTTAACTCTCTTCTCCGTCAAATCCAATTCAAATATAGTATTTAAATTCTCAAGGCCAAATAAATCTAATTGGTCGTATCTCCGCCGCTATTGGGGTTACGAAGACATTTCGGAGCGCGTTATACTACACATTTGATTCTTTATACAGGGCACATCGTTCGGTTTGCCCTATGTTAACTCTCTTCCCTGTCAAATCCAATGCAATTATAGTATTTAAATTTTCAAGGCCAGATAAATCTAATTGATCGTATCTCCGCCGCTATTGGGGTTAGGAAGACATATCGGAGCGCGTTATACTCCACATTTGATTCTTTATACAGGGCACATCGTTGGGCTTGCCCTATGTTAACTCACTTCGCTGTCATATCCAATGCAATTATAGTATTTAAATTTTCAAGGCCAAATAAATCTAATTGAACGTATCTCCGCTACTATTGGGGTTATCTAGGCTATTCGATGCGCGTAATAATCCACATTTGATTCTTTATACAGGGAACAGCGTTCGTTTTGCCCAACGTTAACACTCTTCCCTGTCAATTCCAATGCAATTATAGTATTTAAATTTTCAAGGCCAAATAAATCTAATTGATCGTATCTCCGCTGCTATTTTGGTTATCTAGGCAATTCGATGCGCGTAATACTCCACATTTGATTCTTTATACAGGGCACATCGTTCGTTTTGCCCAACGTTAACTGTCTTCCCTGTCAAATCCAATGCAATTATAGTTTTTAAATTATCAAGGCCAAATAAATCTAATTGATCGTATCTCCGCTGCTACTGGAGTTACGAAGACATTTCGGAGCGCGTTATACTCCACATTTGATTCTTTATACAGGGTACATCGTTCGGTTTGCCCAGCGTTAACACTCTTCCTGTCATATCCAATGCAATTATAGTTTTTAAATTATCAAGGCCAAATAAATCTAATTGATCGTATCTCCGCTGCTATTGGGGTTACGAAGACATTTCGGAGCGCGTTATACTCCACATTTGATTCTTTATACAGGGCAAATCGTTGGGTTTGCCCTACGTTAACTATCTTCCCTGTCAAATCCAATGCAATTATAGTATTTAAATTATCAAGGCCAAATAAATCTAATTGATCGTATCTCCGCTGCTATTGGTGTTATCTAGGCAATTCGATGCGCGTAATACTCCACATTTGATTCTTTATACAGGGCACATCGTTCGGTTTGCCCTATGTTAAATCTCTTCCCCGTCAAATCCAATGCAATTATAGTATTTACGTTTTCAAGGCCAAATAAATCTAATTGAATGTATCTCCGCTGCAATTGGGGTTATCTAGGCAATTCGATGCGCGTAATACTCCACATTTGATTCTTTATACACGGCACATCGTTCGTTTTGCCCAACGTTAACTCTCTTCCCTGTCAAATCCAATGCAATTATAGTTTTTAAATTATCAAGGCCAAATAAATCTAATTGATCGTATCTCCGCTGCTATTGGGGTTACGAAGACATTTCGGAGCGCGTTATACTCCACATTTGATTCTTTATACAGGGCAAATCGTTGGGTTTGCCCTACGTTAACTCTCTTCCCTGTCAAATCCAATGCAATTATAGTATTTAAATTATCAAGGCCAAATAAATCTAATTGATCGTATCTCCGCCGCTATTGGCGTTACGAAGACATTTCGGAGCTCGTTATACTCCACATTTGATTCTTTATACAGGGCACATCGTTCGGTTTGCCCTATGTTAACTCTCTTCTCCGTCAAATCCAATTCAAATATAGTATTTAAATTTTCAGGACCAAATAAATCTAATTGGTCGTATCTCCGCCGCTATTGGGGTTACGAAGACATTTCGGAGCGCGTTATACTACACATTTGATTCTTTATACAGGGCACATCGTTCGTTTTGCCCAACGTTAACTCTCTTCCCTGTCAAATCCAATGCAATTATAGTTTTTAAATTATCAAAGCCAAATAAATCTAATTGATCGTATCTCCGCCGCTATTGGGGTGTCGAAGACATTTCGGAGCGCGTTATACTACACATTTGATTCTTTATACAGGGCACATCGTTCGGTTTGCCCTATGTTATCTCTCTACCCCGTCAAATCCAATGCAATTATAGTATTTACGTTTTCAAGGCCAAATAAATCTAATTGAACGTATCTCCGCTGCTATTTTGGTTATCTAGGCAATTCGATGCGCGTAATACTCCACATTTGATTCTTTATACAGGGCACATCGTTCGTTTTGCCCAACGTTAACTGTCTTCCCTGTCAAATCCAATGCAATTATAGTATTTAAATTATCAAGGCCAAATAAATCTAATTGATCGTATCTCCGCCGCTATTGGCGTTACGAAGACATTTCGGAGCTCGTTATACTCAACATTTGATTCTTTATACAGGGCACATCGTTCGGTTTGCCCTATTTTAACTCTCTTCTCCGTCAAATCCAATTCAAATATAGTATTTAAATTTTCAGGACCAAATAAATCTAATTGTTCGTATCTCCGCCGCTATTGGGGTTACGAAGACATTTCGGAGCGCGTTATACTACACATTTGATTCTTTATACAGGGCACATCGTTCGTTTTGCCCAACGTTAACTCTCTTCCCTGTCAAATCCAATGCAATTATAGTTTTTAAATTATCAAAGCCAAATAAATCTAATTGATCGTATCTCCGCCGCTATTGGGGTGACGAAGACATTTCGGAGCGCGTTAGACTACACATTTGATTCTTTATACAGGGCACATCGTTCGGTTTGCCCTATGTTATCTCTCTACCCCGTCAAATCCAATGCAATTATAGTATTTACGTTTTCAAGGCCAAATAAATCTAATTGAACGTATCTCCGCTGCTATTTTGGTTATCTAGGCAATTCGATGCGCGTAATACTCCACATTTGATTCTTTATACAGGGCACATCGTTCGTTTTGCCCAACGTTAACTGTCTTCCCTGTCAAATCCAATGCAATTATAGTTTTTAAATTATCAAGGCCAAATAAATCTAATTGATCGTATCTCCGCCGCTATTGGGGTTACGAAGACATTTCGGAGCGCGTTATACTACACATTTGATTCTTTATACAGGGCACATCGTTCGGTTTGCCCAGCGTTAACACTCTTCCCCGTCAAATCCAATTCAAATATAGTATTTAAATTTTCAAGGCCAAATAAATCTAATTGATCGTATCTCCGCTGCTATTGGGGTTATCTAGGCAATTCGATGCGCGTAATACTCCACATTTGATTCTTTATACAAGGCACATCGTTCGTTTTGCCCAACGTTAACTCTCTTCCCTGTCAATTCCAATGCAATTATAGTATTTAAATTTTCAAGGCCAAATAAATCTAATTGATCGTATCTCCGCCGCTATTGGCGTTACGAAGACATTTCGGAGCTCCTTATACTCCACATTTTGATTCTTTATACAGGGCACATCGCTCGGTTTGCCCTATGTTAACTCTCTTCCCTGTCAAATCCAATGCAATTATAGTTTTTAAATTATCAAAGCCAAATAAATCTAATTGATCGTATCTCCGCCGCTATTGGGGTGACGAAGACATTTCGGAGCGCGTTAGACTACACATTTGATTCTTTATACAGGGCACATCGTTCGGTTTGCCCTATGTTATCTCTCTACCCCGTCAAATCCAATGCAATTATAGTATTTACGTTTTCAAGGCCAAATAAATCTAATTGAACGTATCTCCGCTGCTATTTTGGTTATCTAGGCAATTCGATGCGCGTAATACTCCACATTTGATTCTTTATACAGGGCACATCGTTCGTTTTGCCCAACGTTAACTGTCTTCCCTGTCAAATCCAATGCAATTATAGTTTTTAAATTATCAAGGCCAAATAAATCTAATTGATCGTATCTCCGCCGCTATTGGGGTTACGAAGACATTTCGGAGCGCGTTATACTACACATTTGATTCTTTATACAGGGCACATCGTTCGGTTTGCCCAGCGTTAACACTCTTCCCCGTCAAATCCAATTCAAATATAGTATTTAAATTTTCAAGGCCAAATAAATCTAATTGGTCGTATCTCCGCCGCTATTGGGGTTACGATGACATTTCGGAGCGCGTTATACTACACATTTGATTCTTTATACAGGGCACATCGTTCGGTTTGCCCTATGTTAACTGTCTTCACTGTCATATCCAATGCAATTATAGTATTTAAATTTTCAAGGCCAAATAAATCTAATTGATCGTATCTCCGCTGCTATTGGGGTTACGAAGATAAGTCGATGCGCGTTATACTCCACATTTGCGTCTTTATAATGGCTACATCGTTCGGTTTGCCCAGCGTTAACACTCTTCCCTGTCATATCCAATGCAATTATAGTTTTTAAATTATCAAGGCCAAATAAATCTAATTGATCGTATCTCCGCTGCTATTGGGGTTACGAAGACATTTCGGAGCGCGTTATACTACACATTTGATTCTTTATACAGGGCACATCGTTCGGTTTGCCCTATGTTAACTCTCTTCTCCGTCAAATCCAATTCAAATATAGTATTTAAATTTTCAGGAGCAAATAAATCTAATTAGTCGTATCTCCGCCGCTATTGGGGTTACGAAGACATTTCGGAGCGCGTTATACTACACATTTGATTCTTTATATAGGGCACGTCGTTCGGTTTGCCCTATGTTAACTCTCTTCCCCGTCAAATCCAAAGCAATTATAGTATTTAAATTTTTCCATGCCAAATAAATCTAATTGATCGTATTTCTGCCTCTATTGGGGTTACGAAGACATTTCGGAGCGCGTTATACTACACATTTGATTCTTTATACAGGGCACATTGTTCGGTTTGCCCTATGTTAACTCTCTTCCCCGTCAAATCTAATGCAATTATAGTATTTAAATTTTCTAGGCCAAATAAATCTAATTGAACGTATCTCCGCCGCTATTGGGGTTACGAAGACATTTCTTAGCGCATTATAATCCACATTTGATTCTTTATACAGGGCACATCGTTCGGTTTGCTCTATGTTAACTCACTCCTCTGTCAAATCCAATGCAATTATAGTATTTAAATTATCAAGGCCAAATAAATCTAATTGATCGTATCTCCGCTGCTATTGGGGTTATCTAGGCAATTCGATGCGCGTAATACTCCACATTTGATTCTTTATACAAGGCACATCGTTCGTTTTGCCCAACGTTAACTCTCTTCCCTGTCAATTCCAATGCAATTATAGTATTTAAATTTTCAAGGCCAAATAAATCTAATTGATCGTATCTCCGCCGCTATTGGCGTTACGAAGACATTTCGGAGCTCGTTATACTCCACATTTGATTCTTTATACAGGGCACATCGCTCGGTTTGCCCTATGTTAACTCTCTTCTCCGTCAAATCCAATTCAAATATAGTATTTAAATTTTCAAAGCCAAATAAATCTAATTGGTCGTATCTCCGCCGCTATTGGGGTTACGAAGACATTTCGGAGCGCGTTATACAACACATTTGATTCTTTATACAGGGCACATCGTTCGGTTTGCTCTATGTTAACTCACTCCTCTGTCAAATCCAATGCAATTATAGTATTTAAATTATCAAGGCCAAATAAATCTAATTGATCGTATCTCCGCTGCTATTGGGGTTATCTAGGCAATTCGATGCGCGTAATACTCCACATTTGATTCTTTATACAAGGCACATCGTTCGTTTTGCCCAACGTTAACTCTCTTCCCTGTCAATTCCAATGCAATTATAGTATTTAAATTTTCAAGGCCAAATAAATCTAATTGATCGTATCTCCGCCGCTATTGGCGTTACGAAGACATTTCGGAGCTCGTCATACTCCACATTTGATTCTTTATACAGGGCACATCGCTCGGTTTGCCCTATGTTAACTCTCTTCTCCGTCAAATCCATTTCAAATATAGTATTTAAATTTTCAAAGCCAAATAAATCTAATTGGTCGTATCTCTGCCGCTATTGGGGTTACGAAGACATTTCGGAGCGCGTTATACAACACATTTGATTCTTTATACAGGGCACATCGTTCGTTTTGCCCAATGTTAACTCTCAGCCCTGTCAAATCCAATGCAATTATAGTATTTAAATTTTCAAGGCCAAATAAATCTAATTGATCGTATATCCGCTGCTATTGGGGTTACGAAGACATTTCGGAGCTCGTTATACTCCACATTTGATTCTTTATACAGGGCACATCGTTCGGTTTGCCCTATGTTAACTCTCTTCTCCGTCAAATCCAATTCAAATATAGTATTTAAATTTTCAAGGCCAAATAAATCTAATTGGTCGTATCTCCGCCGCTATTGGGGTTACGAAGACATTTCGGAGCTCGTTATATTCCACATTTGATTCTTTATACAGGGCACATCGTTCGGTTTGCCCTATGTTAACTCTCTTCTCCGTCAAATCCAATTCAAATATAGTATTTAAATTTTCAAGGCCAAATAAATCTAATTGGTCGTATCTCCGCCGCTATTGGTGTTACGAAGACATTTCGGAGCGCGTTATACTCCACATTTGATTCTTTATACAGGGCACATCGTTCGGTTTGCCCTATGTTAACTCTCTTCCCTGTCAAATCCAATGCAATTATAGTATTTAAATTTTCAAGGCCAAATAAATCTAATTGATCGTATCTCCGCCGCTATTGGCGTTACGAAGACATTTTGGAGCGTGTCATACTCCACATTTGATTCTTTATACAGGGCACATCGTTCGGTTTGCTCTATGTTAACTCACTCCTCTGTCAAATCCAATGCAATTATAGTATTTAGATTATCAAGGCCAAATAAATCCAATTGATCGTATCTCCGCTGCTATTGGGGTTACGAAGACATTTCGGAGCGCGTTATACTACACATTTGATTCTTTATATAGGGCACGTCGTTCGGTTTGCCCTATGTTAACTCTCTTCTCCGACAAATCCAAAGCAATTATAGTATTTAAATTTTCAAGGCCAAATAAATCTAATTGATCGTATTTCTGCCTCTATTGGCGTTACGAAGACATTTTGGAGCGTGTCATACTCCACATTTGATTCTTTATACAGGACACATCGTTCGGTTTGCCCTACGTTAACATTGCTCCCTGTCAAATTCAATGCAATTATAGTATTTAAATTTTCAAGGCCAAATAAATCTAATTGATCGTATCTCCGCCGCTATTGGGGTTACGGAGACATTTCGGAGCGCGTTATACTCCACATTTGATTCTTTATACAGGACACATCGTTCGGTTTGCCCTACGTTAACATTGCTCCCTGTCAAATCCAATGCAATTATAGTATTTAAATTATCAAGGCCAAATAAATCTAATTGATCGTATCTCCGCTGCTATTGGGGTTATCTAGGCAATTCGATGCGCGTTATACACCACATTTGATTCTTTATACAGGGCAAATCGTTGGGTTTACCCTACGTTAACTCTCTTCCCTGTCAAATCCAATGCAATTATAGTATTTAAATTTTCAAGGCCAAATAAATCTAATTGAACGTATCTCCGCTACTATTGGGGTTATCTAGGTAATTCGATGCGCGTAATACTCCACATCTGATTCTTTATACAGGGCACATCGTTCGTTTTGCCAAACGTTAACTCTCTTCCCTGTCAAATCCAATGCAATTATGGTATTTAAATTTTCAAGGCCAAATAATTCTAATTGATCGTATCTCCGCCGCTATTGGGGTTACGAAGACATTTCGGAGCGCGTTATACTCCACATTTGATTCTTTATACAGGGCACATCGTTCGGTTTGCCCTATGTTAACTCTCTTCTCCGTCAAATCCAATTCAAATATAGTATTTAAATTTTCAGGACCAAATAAATCTAATTGGTCGTATCTCCGCCGCTATTGGGGTTACGAAGACATTTCGGAGCGCTTTATACTACACATTTGATTCTTTATACAGGGCACATCGTTCGTTTTGCCCAACGTTAACTGTCTTCCCTGTCAAATCCAATGCAATTATAGTTTTTAAATTATCAAGGCCAAATAAATCTAATTGATCGTATCTCCGCTGCTACTGGAGTTACGAAGACATTTCGGAGCGCGTTATACTCCACATTTGATTCTTTATACAGCGCAAATCGTTGGGTTTGCCCTACGCTAACTCTCTTCCCTGTCAAATCCAATGCAATTATAGTATTTAAATTATCAAGGCCAAATAAATCTAATTGATGGTATCTCCGCCGCTATTGGGGTTACGAAGACATTTCGGAGCGCGTTATACTACACATTTGATTCTTTATACAGGGCACATCGTTCGGTTTGCCCTATGTTAACTGTCTTCACTGTCATATCCAATGCAATTATAGTATTTAAATTTTCAAGGCCAAATAAATCTAATTGATCGTATCTCCGCTGCTATTGGGGTTACGAAGATAAGTCGATGCGCGTTATACTCCACATTTACGTCTTTATAAAAGGTACATCGTTCGGCTTGCCCAGCGTTAACACTCTTCCCTGTCATATCCAATGCAATTATAGTTTTTAAATTATCAAGGCCAAATAAATCTAATTGATCGTATCTCCGCTGCTATTGGGGTTACGAAGACATTTCGGAGCGCGTTATACTCCACATTTGATTCTTTATACAGGGCAAATCGTTGGGTTTGCCCTACGTTAACTATCTTCCCTGTCAAATCCAATGCAATTATAGTATTTAAATTATCAAGGCCAAATAAATCTAATTGATCGTATCTCCGCTGCTATTGGGGTTATCTAGGCAATTCGATGCGCGTAATACTCCACATTTGATTCTTTATACAGGGCACATCGTTCGGTTTGCCCTATGTTAAATCTCTTCCCCGTCAAATCCAATGCAATTATAGTATTTACGTTTTCAAGGCCAAATAAATCTAATTGAATGTATCTCCGCTGCTATTGGGGTTATCTAGGCAATTCGATGCGCGTAATACTCCACATTTGATTCTTTATACACGGCACATCGTTCGTTTTGCCCAACGTTAACTCTCTTCCCTGTCAAATCCAATGCAATTATAGTTTTTAAATTATCAAGGCCAAATAAATCTAATTGATCGTATCTCCGCTGCTATTGGGGTTACGAAGACATTTCGGAGCGCGTTATACTCCACATTTGATTCTTTATACAGGGCAAATCGTTGGGTTTGCCCTACGTTAACTATCTTACCTGTCAAATCCAATGCAATTATAGTATTTAAATTATCAAGGCCAAATAAATCTAATTGATCGTATCTCCGCTGCTATTGGGGTTATCTAGGCAATTCGATGCGCGTAATACTCCACATTTGATTCTTTATACACGGCACATCGTTCGTTTTGCCCAACGTTAACTCTCTTCCCTGTCAAATCCAATGCAATTATAGTTTTTAAATTATCAAGGCCAAATAAATCTAATTGATCGTATCTCCGCTGCTATTGGGGTTACGAAGACATTTCGGAGCGCGTTATACTCCACATTTGATTCTTTATACAGGGCAAATCGTTGGGTTTGCCCTACGTTAACTCTCTTCCCTGTCAAATCCAATGCAATTATAGTATTTAAATTATCAAGGCCAAATAAATCTAATTGATCGTATCTCCGCCGCTATTGGCGTTACGAAGACATTTCGGAGCTCGTTATACTCCACATTTGATTCTTTATACAGGGCACATCGTTCGGTTTGCCCTATGTTAACTCTCTTCTCCGTCAAATCCAATTCAAATATAGTATTTAAATTTTCAGGACCAAATAAATCTAATTGATCGTATCTCCGCCGCTATTGGCGTTACGAAGACATTTCGGAGCTCGTTATACTCCACATTTGATTCTTTATACAGGGCAAATCGTTGGGTTTGCCCTACGTTAACTCTCTTCCCTGTCAAATCCAATGCAATTATAGTATTTACGTTTTCAAGGCCAAATAAATCTAATTGAACGTATCTCCGCTGCTATTGGGGTTACGAAGACATTTCGGAGCGCGTTATACTCCACATTTGATTCTTTATACAGGGCACATCGTTCGGTTTGCCCTATGTTAACTCTCTTCTCCGTCAAATCCAATTCAAATATAGTATTTAAATTTTCAGGACCAAATAAATCTAATTGGTCGTATCTCCGCCGCTATTGGGGTTACGAAGACATTTCGGAGCGCTTTATACTACACATTTGATTCTTTATACAGGGCACATTGTTCGGTTTGCCCTATGTTAACTCTCTTCCCCGTCAAATCTAATGCAATTATAGTATTTAAATTTTCTAGGCCAAATAAATCTAATTGAACGTATCTCCGCCGCTATTGGGGTTACGAAGACATTTCTTAGCGCATTATAATCCACATATGATTCTTTATACAGGGCACATCGTTGGGTTTGCCCTACGTTAACTCTGTTCCCTGGCAAATCCAATGCAATTATAGTATTTAAATTATCAAGGCCAAATAAATCTAATTGATCGTATCTCCACTGCTATTGGGGTCATCTAGACAATTCGATGCGCCTTATCCTCCGCTTTTGATGCTTTATACGATGCACATCACCCGGTTCCTAACCCATAAGTATATAAACCTATAACGTTCTGTGGTATTACGTTATAAAGTAATTCGGTACAACGTTTTACAATATAACGTATGACATTATGTGGTCTTACGATATAACGTATAACGTTATGTAGCATTGCGTTATAACGTATAACGTTATGTAGCATTACGATATAACGTATAACGTTATGTAGCATTACGATATAACTTATAACATTATATAGCATTACGATATAACGTACAACGTTATATAGTATTACGTTATAACGTATGACGTTGTGTAGCATTACCATATAACGTTATAATGTAATGACGTTATGTAGTATTACGATATAACGTATAACGTTATATAGCATTACGTTATAACGTATAACATCATATGCTAATACGTTATATCGTATAACGTTATGTAGCATTACGATATAACGTATAACGTTATATAGCATTACGTTATAACGTATGACGTTATGTAGCATTACCGTATAACGTATATCGTTATGTAGCATTACGATATAACGTATAACTTCATATGCTAATGCGTTATATCGTATAACGTTATGTAGCATTACGATATAACGTATAACGTTATATAGCATTACGTTATAACGTATGACGTTATGTAGCATTACCGTATAACGTATAACGTTATGTAGCATTACGATATAACGTATAACGTTATGTGGCATAACGATATAACGTACAACATAATATGCTAATACGTTATATCGTATAACGTTATGTAGCATTACGATATAACGTATAACGTTATGTAGCTTTATGATATAACGTATAACGTTATGTAGCATTACGATATAACGTATAACGGTATGTAGCATTACGATATAACGTATAACGTTATGTAGCATTTCGATATAACGTATATCGTTATGTAGCATTACGATATAACGTATAACTTCATATGCTAATACGTTATATCGTATAACGTTATGTAGCATTACGATATAACGTATAACGTTATGTAGCATTACGATATAACGTATAACGTTATATAGCATTACGTTATAACGTATGACGTTATGTAGCATTACCGTATAACGTATAACGTTATGTAGCATTACGATATGACGTATAACGTTATATGGTAATACGTTATAACGTATAACGTTATGTAGCATTACAATATAACGTATAACGTTATGTAGCATTACGATATAACGTATAACGTTATGTGGCATAACGATATAACGTACAACATCATATGCTAATACGTTATATCGTATAACGTTATGTAGCATTACGATATAACGTATAACGTTATATAGCATTACGTTATAACGTATGACGTTATGTAGCATTACCGTATAACGTATAACGTTATGTAGCATTACGATATAACGTATAACGTTATGTGGCATAACGATATAACGTACAACATCATATGCTAATACGTTATATCGTATAACGTTATGTAGCATTACGATATAACGTATAACGTTATGTAGCTTTATGATATAACGTATAACGTTATGTAGCATTACGATATAACGTATAACGGTATGTAGCATTACGATATAACGTATAACGTTATGTAGCATTTCGATATAACGTATATCGTTATGTAGCATTACGATATAACGTATAACTTCATATGCTAATACGTTATATCGTATAACGTTATGTAGCATTACGATATAACGTATAACGTTATATAGCATTACGTTATAACGTATGACGTTATGTAGCATTACCGTATAACGTATAACGTTATGTAGCATTACGATATAACGTATAACGATATGTAGCATTACGATATAACGTATAACGTTATGTAGCATTTCGATATAACGTATATCGTTATGTAGCATTACGATATAACGTATAACTTCATATGCTAATACGTTATATCGTATAACGTTATGTAGCATTACGATATAACGTATAACGTTATATAGCATTACGTTATAACGTATGACGTTATGTAGCATTACCGTATAACGTATAACGTTATGTAGCATTACGATATGACGTATAACGTTATATGGTAATACGTTATAACGTATAACGTTATGTAGCATTACAATATAACGTATAACGTTATGTAGCATTTCGATATAACGTATATCGTTATGTAGCATTACGATATAACGTATAACTTCATATGCTAATACGTTATATCGTATAACGTTATGTAGCATTACGATATAACGTATAACGTTATATAGCATTACGTTATAACGTATGACGTTATGTAGCATTACCGTATAACGTATAACGTTATGTAGCATTACGATATAACGTATAACGATATGTAGCATTACGATATAACGTATAACGTTATGTAGCATTTCGATATAACGTATATCGTTATGTAGCATTACGATATAACGTATAACTTCATATGCTAATACGTTATATCGTATAACGTTATGTAGCATTACGATATAACGTATAACGTTATATAGCATTACGTTATAACGTATGACGTTATGTAGCATTACCGTATAACGTATAACGTTATGTAGCATTACGATATGACGTATAACGTTATATGGTAATACGTTATAACGTATAACGTTATGTAGCATTACAATATAACGTATAACGTTATGTAGCATTACGATATAACGTATAACGTTATGTAGCATTACGATATAACGTATAACGTTATATAGCATTACGATATAACGTATAACGTTATGTAGCATTATGATATAACGTATAACGATATGTAACATTACGATATAACGTATAACGATATGTAATATTACGATATAACGTATAACGTTATGCAGCATTACGATATAACGTTTAACGTTATGTAGCATTACGATATAACGTATAGCGGTATGTAGCATTACGATATAACGTATAACGTTATGTAGCATTACGATATAACGTATATCGTTATATAGTATTACGTTATGTAGCATAACGGTATAACGTATAACGATATATGCTAATACGTTATATCGTATAACGTTATGTAACATTACGATATAACGTATAACGTTATGTAGCATTACGATATAACGTATAACGTTATGTAGCATTAGGATATAACGTATAACGTTATGTAGCATTACGATATAACGTATAACGTTATGTAGAATAACGATATAACGTATAATGTTATGTAGCTTTACGATATAACGTCTAACGTTATGTAGCATTACCATATAACGTATAAGGTCATGTAGCATTACGATATAACGAGTAACGTTATGTAGCATTACGTTATAACGTATAACTTTTTGTAGCATAACGATATAACGTAAAAACGTTATGTAGCTTTACGATATAACGTATAACGTTATATGCTAATACGTTATATCGTATAACGTTATGTAACATTACGATATAACGTATAACGTTATGTAGCATTACGATATAACGTATAACGTTATGTAGCATTAGGATATAACGTATAACGTTATGTAGCATTACGATATAACGTATAACGTTATGTAGCATTACGATATAACGTATAACTTTATGTAGCATTACGGTATAACGTATAACGTTATGTAGCATTAGGATATAACGTATATCGTTATGTAGCATTACGATATAACGTATAACGTTATGTAGCATTACGATATAACGTACAACGTTATATAGTATTACGTTATAACGTATAACGTTATGTAGCATTACGATATAACGTATAACGTTATGTAGCATTACGATATAACGTATAACGTTATATGGTAATACGTTATAACGTATAACGTTATGTAGCATTACGATATAACGTATAACGTTATGTAGCATTACGATATAACGTATAACGTTATGTAGCATTACGAGATAACGTATAACGTTATGTAGCATTACGATAGAATGTATAACGTTATGTGGCATTACGATGTAACGTATAACGTTATATGCTAATACGTTATATCGTATAACGTTATGTAACATTACGATATAACGTGGAACGTTATGTAGCATTACGATATAACGTTTAACGTTATGTAGCATTACGATATAACGTACAACGTTATATAGTATTACGTTATAACGTATAACGTTATGTAGCATTACGATATAACGTATAACGTTATATGGCAATACGTTATAACGTATAACGTTATGTAGCATTACGATATAACGTATAACGTTATGTAGCATTACGATATAACGTATAACGTTATGTAGCATTACGATATAACGTATAACGTTATGTAGCATTACGATATAACGTATAACGTTATGTTGCATTACGATATAACGTATAACGTTATGTAGCATTACGATATAACGTATAACGTTATGTAACATTTCGATATAACGTATAACGTTATGTAGCATTAGGATATAACGTATAACGTTATGTAGCATTACGATATAACGTATATCGTTATGTAGCATTATGATATAACGTATAACGTTATGTAGCATTACGATATAACGTATAACGGTATGTAGCATTACGATATAACGTATAACGTTATGTAGCATTTCGATATAACGTATATCGTTATGTAGCATTACGATATAACGTATAACTTCATATGCTAATACGTTATATCGTATATCGTTATGTAGCATTACGATATAACGTATAACGTTATATAGCATTACGTTATAACGTATGACGTTATGTAGCATTACCGTATGTCGTATAAAGTTATGTAGCATTACGATATAACGTATAACGTTATGTAGCATTACGATACAACGTACAACGTTATATAGTATTACGTTATAACGTATAACGCTATATAGCATAACGATATAACGTATAACGTTATGTAGCATTACGATATAACGTATAACGTTATATGGTAATACGTTATAACGTAAAACGTTATGTTGCATTACGAAATAACGTATAACGTTATGTAGCATTACGATATAACGTATAACGTTATGAAGCATTACGATATAACGTATAACGTTATGTAGCATTACGGTATAACGTATAACGTTATGTAGCATTACGATATAACGTCTAACGTTATGTAGCATTACGATATAACGTATAACGTTATGTAGCATTACGATATAGCGTATAACGTTATGTAGCATTACGTTATAACGTATAACGTTATGTAGCATAACGATATAACGTATTACGTTATGTAGCATAACGATATAACGTATTACGTTATGTAGCTAGACGATATAACGTATAACGTTATGTAGCATTACGATATAACGTATAACGTTATGTAGAATTACGATATAACGTATAACGTTATGTAGCATTACGATATCACGTATAACGTTATGTGGCATTACGATATAACGTATAACGTTATGTAGCATTTCGATATAACGTATATCGTTATGTAGCATTACGATATAACGTATAACTTCATATGCTAATACGTTATATCGTATAACGTTATGTAGCATTACGATATAACGTATAACGTTATATAGCATTACGTTATAACGTATGACGTTATGTACCATTACCGTATATCGTATAACGTTATGTAGCACTACGATATAACGTATAACGTTATGTAGCATTACGATACAACGTACAACGTTATATAGTATTACGTTATAACGTATAACGCTATATAGCATAACGATATAACGTATAATGTTATGTAGCATTACGATATAACGTATAACGTTATATGGTAATACGTTATAACGTATAACGTTATGTTGCATTACGATATAACGTATAACGTTATGTAGCATTACGATATAACGTATAACGTTATGAAGCATTACGATATAACGTATAACGTTATGTAGCATTACGGTATAACGTATAACGTTATGTAGCATTACGATATAACGTATAACGTTATGTAGCTTTATGATATAACGTATAACGATATGTAACATTACGATATAACGTATAACGATATGTAACGTTACGATATAACGTATAACGTTATGCAGCATTACGATATAACGTATTACGTTATGTAGCTAGACGATATAACGTATAACGTTATGTAGCATTACGATATAACGTATAACGTTATGTAGAATTACGATATAACGTATATCGTTATGTTGCATTACGATATAACGTATAACTTCATATGCTAATTCGTTATATCGTATAACGTTATGTAGCATTACAATATAACGTATAACGTTATGTAGCATTACGATATAACGTATAACGTTATGTTGCATTACGATATAACGTATAACGTTATGTGGCATAACGATATAACGTATAACATCATATGCTAATACGTTATATCGTATAACGTTATGTAGCATTACGATATAACGTATAACGTTATGTAGCATTATGATATAACGTATAACGATATGTAACATTACGATATAACGTATAATGATATGTAATATTACGATATAACGTATAACGTTATGCAGCATTACGATATAACGTATAACGTTATGTAGCATTACGATATAACGTATAGCGGTATGTAGCATTACGATATAACGTATAACGTTATGTAGCATTACGATATAACGTATATCGTTATATAGTATTACGTTATGTAGCGTAACGATATAACGTATAACGTTATATGCTAATACGTTATATCGTATAACGTTATGTAACATTACGATATAACGTATAACGTTATGTAGCATTACGATATAACGTATAACGTTATGTAGCATTAGGATATAACGTATAACGTTATGTAGCATTACGATATAACGTATAACGTTATGTAGAATAACGATATAACGTATAATGTTATGTAGCTTGACGATATAACGTCTAACGTTATGTAGCATTACCATATAACGTATAAGGTCATGTAGCATTACGATATAACGAGTAACGTTATGTAGCATTACGTTATAACGTATAACTTTATGTAGCATAACGATATAACGTAAAAACGTTATGTAGCTTTACGATATAACGTATAACGTTATATGCTAATACGTTATATCGTATAACGTTATGTAATATTACGATATAACGTATAACGTTAGGTAGCATTACGATATAACGTATAACGTTATGTAGCATTAGGATATAACGTATAACGTTATGTAGCATTACGATATAACGTATAACGTTATGTAGCATTACGATATAACGTATAACTTTATGTAGCATTACGGTATAACGTATAACGTTATGTAGCATTACGATATAACGTATATCGTTATGTAGCATTACGATATAACGTATAACGTTATGTAGCATTACGATATAACGTACAACGTTATATAGTATTACGTTATAACGTATAACGTTATGTAGCATAACGATATAACGTATAACGTTATGTAGCATTACGATATAACGTATAACGTTATATGGTAATACGTCATAACGTATAACGTTATGTAACATTACGATATAACGTATAACGTTATATGGCAATACGTTATAACGTAAAACGTTATGTAGCATTACGATATAACGTATAACGTTATGTGGCATTACGATATATCGTATAACGTTATGTAGCATTACGATATAACGTATAACGTTATGTAGCATTACGATATAACGTATAACGTTATGTAGCATTACGATATAACGTATAACGTTATGTAGCATTACGAGATAACGTATAACGTTATGTAGCATTACGATATAATGTATAACGTTATGTGGCATTACGATATAACGTATAACGTTATATGCTAATACGTTATATCGTATAACTTTATGTAACATTACGATATAACGTGGAACGTTATGTAGCATTACGATATAACGTATAACGTTATGTAGCATTGCGATATAACGTATAACGTTATGTAGCATTGCGATATAACGTATAACGTTATGTAGCACTACGATATAACGTATAACGTTATGTAGCATTACGATATAACGTTTAACGTTATGTAGCATTACGATATAACGTACAACGTTATATAGTATTACGTTATAACGTATAACGTTATGTAGCATTACGATATAACGTATAACGTTATATGGCAATACGTTATTACGTATAACGTTATGTAGCATTACGATATAACGTATAACGTTATGTAACATTACGATATAACGTATGACGTTATGTAGCATTACGATATAACGTATAACGTTATGTAGCATTACGATATAACGTATAACGTTATGTAGCATTACTATATAACGTATAACGATATGTAGCATTACGATATAACGTATAATGTTATGTGGCATTACAATATAACGTATAACGTTATATGCTAATACGTTTTATCGTATAACGTTATGTAACATTACGATATAACGTATAACGTTATGTAGCATTACGTCATAACGTATAACGTTATGTAGCATTACGATATAACGTATAACGTTATATGGCAATACGTTATAACGTATAACGTTATGTAGCATTACGATATAACGTATAACGTTATGTAGCATTACGATATAACGTATAACGTTATGTAACATTTCGATTTAACGTATAACGTTATGTAGCATTAGGATATAACGTATAACGTTATGTAGCATTACGATATAACGTATATCGTTATGAAGCATTATGATATAACGTATAACGTTATGTAGCATTACGATATAACGTATAACGGTATGTAGCATTACGATATATCGTAGAACGTTATGTAGCATTTCGATATAACGTATATCGTTATGTAGCATTACGATATAACGTATATCTTCATATGCTAATACGTTATATCGTATAACGTTATGTAGCATTACGATATAACGTATAACGTTATATAGCATTACGTTATAACGTATGACGTTATGTAGCATTACCGTATATCGTATAACGTTATGTAGCATTACGATATAACGTATAACGTTATGTAGCATTACGATACAACGTACAACGTTATATAGTATTACGTTATAACTTATAACGCTATATAGCATAACGATATAACGTATAACGTTATGTAGCATTACGATATAACGTATAACGTTATATGGTAATACGTTATAACGTATAACGTTATGTTGCATTACGATATAACGTATAACGTTATGTAGCATTACGACATAACGTATAACGTTATGAAGCATTACGATATAACGTATAACGTTATGTAGCATTACGGTATAACGTATAACGTTATGTAGCATTACGATATAACGTCTAACGTTAAATAGCATTACGATATAACGTATAACGTTATGTAGCATTACGATATAGCGTATAACGTTATGTAGCATTACGTTATAACGTATAACGTTATGTAGCATAACGATATAACGTATTACGTTATGTAGCTAGACGATATAACGTATAACGTTATGTAGCATTACGATATAACGTATAACGTTATGTAGAATTACGATATAACGTATAACGTTATGTAGCATTACGATATAACGTATAACGTTATGTGGCATTACGATATAACGTATAACGTTATGTAGCATTTCGATATAACGTATATCGTTATGTAGCATTACGATATAACGTATAACTTCATATGCTAATACGTTATATCGTATAACCTTATGTAGCATTACGATATAACGTATAACGTTATATAGCATTACGTTATAACGTATGACGTTATGTAGCATTACCGTATATCGTATAACGTTATGTAGCATTACGATATAACGTATAACGTTATGTAGCATTACGTTATAACGTATAACGTTATGTAGCATAACGATATAACGTATTACGTTATGTAGCTAGACGATATAACGTATAACGTTATGTAGCATTACGATATAACGTATAACGTTATGTAGAATTACGATATAACGTATAACGTTATGTAGCATTTCGATATAACGTATATCGTTATGTAGCATTACGATATAACGTATAACTTCATATGCTAATACGTTATATCGTATAATCTTATGTAGCATTACGATATAACGTATAACGTTATATAGCATTACGTTATAACGTATGACGTTATGTAGCATTACCGTATATCGTATAACGTTATGTAGCATTACGATATAACGTATAACGTTATGTAGCATTACGATATAACGTATAACGTTATGTGGCATTACGATATAACGCATAACGTTATATGCTAATACGTTATATCGTATAACGTTATGTAACATTACGATATAACGTATAACGTTATGTAGCATAACGATATAACGTATAACGTTATGTAGCATTACGATATAACGTATAACGTTATGAAGCATTACGATATAACGCATAACGTTATATGCTAATACGTTATATCGTATAACGTTATGTAACATTACGATATAACGTATAACGTTATGTAGCATAACGATATAACGTATAACGTTATGTAGCATTACGATATAACGTATAACGTTATGTAGAATTACGATATAACGTATAACGTTATGTAGCATTTCGATATAACGTATATCGTTATGTAGCATTACGATATAACGTATAACGTTATGTGGCATTACGATATAACGCATAACGTTATATGCTAATACGTTATATCGTATAACGTTATGTAACATTACGATATAACGTATAACGTTATGTAGCATAACGATATAACGTATAACGTTATGTAGCATTACGATATAACGTATAACGTTATGTAGAATTACGATATAACGTATAACGTTATGTAGCATTTCGATATAACGTATATCGTTATGTAGCATTACGATATAACGTATAACTTCATATGCTAATACGTTATATCGTATAATCTTATGTAGAATTACGATATAACGTATAACCTTATGTAGCATTACGATATAACGTATAACGTTATATAGCATTACGTTATAACGTATGACGTTATGTAGCATTACCGTATATCGTATAACGTTATGTAGCATTACGATATAACGTATAACGTTATGTAGCATTACGATACAACGTTCAACGTTATATAGTATTACGTTATAACGTATAACGCTATATAGCATAACGATATAACGTATAACGTTATGTAGCATAACGATATAACGTATAACGTTATGTAGCATTACGATATAACGTATAACGTTATGAAGCATTACGATACAACGTTCAACGTTATATAGTATTACGTTATAACGTATAACGCTATATAGCATAACGATATAACGTATAACGTTATGTAGCATAACGATATAACGTATAACGTTATGTAGCATTACAATATAACGTATAACGTTATGAAGCATTACGATATAACGTATAACGTTATGTAGCATTACGGTATAACGTATAACGTTATGTAGCATTACGATATAACGTCTAACGTTATGTAGCATTACGATATAACGTATAACGTTATGTAGCATTACGATATAGCGTATAACGTTATGTAGCATTACGTTATAACGTATAACGTTATGTAGCATAACGATATAACGTATTACGTTATGTAGCTAGACGATATAACGTATAACGTTATGTAGCATTACGATATAACGTATAACGTTATGTAGCATTACGATATAACGTATAACGTTATGTGGCATTACGATATAACGCATAACGTTATATGCTAATACGTTATATCGTATAACGTTATGTAACATTACGATATAACGTATAACGTTATGTAGCATTACCATATAACGTATAACTTTATGTAGCATTACGATATAACGTATAACGTTATGTAGCACTACGATATAACGTATATCGTTATGTAGCATTACGATATAACGTATAACGTTATGTAGCATTACGATATAACGTATAACGTTATGTTGCATTACGATATAACGTATAACGTTATGTAGCATTACGATATAACGTATAACGTTATGTGGCATTACGATATAACCTATAACGTTATATGCTAATACGTTATATCGTATAACGTTATGTAACATTACGATATAACGTATAACGTTATGTAGCATTACGATATAACGTATAACTTTATGTAGCATTACGATATAACGTATAACGTTATGTAGAATTACGATATAACGTATAACGTTATGTAGCATTACGATATAACGAATAACGTTATGTAGCATTACGATATAACGTATAACGTTATGTGGCATTACGATATAACGTATAACGTTATATGCTAATACGTTATATCGTATAACATTATGTAGCATTACGATATAACGTATAACGTTATGTAGCATTACGATATAACGTATAACGTTATGTAGCATTACGATATAACGTATAACGTTATGTAGCATTACGATATAACGTCTAACGCTATGTAGCGTTACCATATAACGTATAAGGTCATGTAGCATTACGATATAACGAATAACGTTATGTAGCATTATGCTATAACGTATAACGTTATGTAGCATAACGATATAACGTATAACGTTATGTAGCTTTACGATATAACGTATAACGTTATATGGCAATACGTTATAACGTATAACGCTATGTAGCATTACGATATAACTTATAACTTTATGTAGCAATACGATATAACGTATAACGTTATGTAGCATTACGATATAACGTCTAACGTTATGTAGCATTATCATATAACGTATAAGGTCATGTAGCATTACGATATAACGAATAACGTTATGTAGCATTACGTTATATCGTATAACGTTATGTAGCATAACGATATAACGTATAACGTTATGAAGCATTACGATATAACGTATAACGTTATGTAGCATTACGATATAACGTATAACGTTATGTAGCATAACGATATAACCTATAACGTTATGTAGCTTTACGATATAACGTATAACGTTATGTAGCATTACGATATAACGTATAACGTTATGTAGCATTACGATACAACCTACAACGTTATATAGTATTTCGATATAACGAATAACGTTATGTAGCATTACGATATAACGTATATCGTTATGTAGCATTACGATATAACGTTTAACGTTATGTAGCATTAGGATATAACGTATAACGTTATGTAGCATTACGATATAACGTATATCGTTATGTAGCATTATGATATAACGTATAACGATATGTAACATTACGATATAACGTATAACGATATGTAATATTACGATATAACGTATAACGTTATATTCTAATACGTTTTATCGTATAACGTTATGTAACATTACGATATAACGTATAACATTATGTAGCATTACGACATAACGTATAACGTTATGTAGCATTACGATACAACGTATAACGTTATGTAGCATTACGATGTAACGAATAACGATATATGGTAATACGTTATAACGTATAACGTTATGTAGCACTACGATATAACGTATAACGTTATGTAGCATTACGATGTAACGAATAACGATATATGGTAATACGTTATAACGTATAACGTTATGTAGCATTTCGATATAACGTACAACGTTATGTAGCATTAGGATATAACGTATAACGTTATGTAGCATTACGATATAACGTATAACGTTATGTAGAATTACTATATAACGTATGGCGTTATGTAGCATTACGATATAACGTATAACGTTATGTAGCATTACGATATAACGTATAACGTTATGTAGCATTACGATATAACGTATAACGTTATATAGTATTACGATATAGCGTATAACGTTATGTAGCATTACGATATAACGTATAACGTTATGTAGCATTACGATGTAACGAATAACGATATATGGTAATACGTTATAACGTATAACGTTATGTAGCATTACGATATAACGTATAACGTTATGTAGCATTACGATATAACGTATAACGTTATGTAGCATTACGATATAACGTATAACGTTATGTAGCATTACGATATAACGTATAACGTTATATAGTATTTCGTTATCACGTATAACGTTATGTAGCATTACGATATAACTTATAACGTTATGTAGCATTTCGTTATAACGTATAACGTTATGTAGCATTACGATATAACGTATAACGTTATGTAGCATTACGATATAACGTATAACGTTATGTAGCATTACGATATAACGTATAACGTTATGCAGCATTACGATATAACGTATAACGTTATGTAGCATTACGATATAACGTATAACGTTATGTAGCACTACGATATAACGTATAACGTTATGTAGCATTACGATATAACGTATAACGTTATATAGTATTTCGTTATCACGTATAACGTTATGTAGCATTACGATATGACTTATAACGTTATGTAGCATTACGTTATAACGTATAACGTTATGTAGCATTACGATGTAACGTATAACGTTATGTAGCATTACGATATAACGTATAACGTTATGTAGCATTACGACATACCGTATAACGTTATGTAGCATTACGATATAACGTATAACGCTATGTAGCATTACGATATAACGTATAACGTTATATGGTAACACGTTAAAACGTATAACGTTATGTAGCATTACGATATAACGTATAACGTTATGTAGCATTACGATATAACGTATAACGATATATCGTAATACGTTATAACGTATAACGTTATGTAGCATTACTATATAACGTATAACGTTATGTAGCATTACGATATATCGTATAACGTTATGTAGCATTACCATATAACGTATAACGTTATATGGTAATACGTTATAACGTATAACGTTATGTAGCATTACTATATAACGTATAACGTTATGTAGCATTACGATATATCGTATAACGTTATGTAGCATTACCATATAACGTATAACGTTATATGGTAATACGTTATAACGTATAACGTTATGTAGCATTACGATATAACGTATAACGTTATGTAGCATTACGACATAACGTATAACGTTATGTAGCATTACGATATAACGTATAACGTTATGTAGCATTATGATATAACGTATAACGTTACGTAGTATTACGTTATAACGTATGGCGTTATGTAGCATTACGATATATCGTATAACGTTATGTAGTATTACGTTTTAACGTATGGCGTTATGTACCATTACGATATAACGTATAACGTTATATGGTAATACGTTATAACGTATAACGCTATGTAGCATTACGATATAACGTATAACGTTATGTAGCACTACGATATAACGTATAACGTTATGTAGCATTACGATATAACGTATAACGTTATGTAGCATTACGATGTAACGTATAACGTTATGTAGCATTATGATATAACGTATAACGTTATGCAGCATTACGATATAACGTATAACGTTATGTAGCATTACGATATAACGTATAACTTTAAATAGTATTACGTTATAACGTATAACGTTATGTAGCATTACGTTATAACGTATAACGTTATGTAGCATTACGATATAACGTATAACGTTATGTAGCATTACTATATAACGTATAACGTTATGTAGCATTACGATGTAACGTATAACGTTATGTAGCATTATGATATAACGTATAACGTTATGCAGCATTACGATATAACGTATAACGTTATGTAGCATTACGATATAACGTATAACTTTAAATAGTATTACGTTATAACGTATAACGTTATGTAGCATTACGTTATAACGTATAACGTTATGTAGCATTACGATATAACGTATAACGTTATGTAGCATTACTATATAACGTATAACGTTATGTAGCATTACGATATATCGTATAACGTTATGTAGCATTACGATATAACGTATAACGTTATGTAGCATTACGATATAACGTATAACATTATATAGTATTACGTTATCACGTATAACGTTATGTAGCACTACGATATAACGTATAACGTTATGTAGCATTACGATATGACTTATAACGTTATGTAGCATTACGTTATAACGTATAACGTTATGTAGCATTACGATGTAACGTATAACGTTATGTAGCATTACGATATAACGTATAACGTTATGTAGCATTACGACATACCGTATAACGTTATGTAGCATTACGATATAACGTATAACGTTATGTAGCATTACGATATAACGTATAACGTTATATGGTAACACGTTAAAACGTATAACGTTATGTAGCATTACGATATAACGTATAACGTTATGTAGCATTACGATATAACGTATAACGATATATCGTAATACGTTATAACGTATAACGTTATGTAGCATTACTATATAACGTATAACGTTATGTAGCATTACGATATATCGTATAACGTTATGTAGCATTACCATATAACGTATAACGTTATATGGTAATACGTTATAACGTATAACGTTATGTAGCATTACTATATAACGAATAACGTTATGTAGCATTACGATATATCGTATAACGTTATGTAGCATTACGATATAACGTATAACGTTATGTAGCATTACGACATAACGTATAACGTTATGTAGCATTACGATATAACGTATAACGTTATGTAGCATTATGATATAACGTATAACGTTACGTAGTATTACGTTATAACGTATGGCGTTATGTAGCATTACGATATATCGTATAACGTTATGTAGTATTACGTTTTAGCGTATGGCGTTATGTACCATTACGATATAACGTATAACGTTATATGGTAATACGTTATAACGTATAACGCTATGTAGCATTACGATATAACGTATAACGTTATGTAGCACTACGATATAACGTATAACGTTATGTAGCATTACGATATAACGTATAACGTTATGTAGCATTACGATGTAACGTATAACGTTATGTAACATTACGATATAACGTATAACGTTATGTAGTATTACGATATAACGTATAACGTTATATAGTATTACGTTATAACGTATAACGTTATGTAGCATAACGATATAACGTATAACGTTATGTAGCATTACGATATAACGTATAACGTTATGTAGCATTACGATACAACGTATAACGTTATGTAGCACTACGATATAACGTATAACGTTATGTAGCATTACTATATAACGTATAACGTTATGTAGCATTACGATATATCGTATAACGTTATGTAGCATTACGATATAACGTATAACGTTATGTAGCATTACGATATAACGTATAACATTATATAGTATTACGTTATCACGTATAACGTTATGTAGCATTACGATATAACGTATAACGTTATGTAGCATTACGATATAACGTATAACGTTATGTAACATTACGATATAACGTATAACGTTATGTAGTATTACGATATAACGTATAACGTTATATAGTATTACGTTATAACGTATAACGTTATGTAGCATAACGATATAACGTATATCGTTATGTAGCATTACGATATAACGTATAACGTTATGTAGCATTACGATACAACGTATAACGTTATGTAGCATTACGATGTAACGAATAACGATATATGGTAATACGTTATAACGTATAACGTTATGTAGCATTACGATATAACGTATAACGTTATGTAGCATTACGATATAACGTATAACGTTATGTAGCACTACGATATAACGTATAACGTTATGTAGCATTACGTTATAACGTATAACGTTATATGGTAACACGCTAAAACGTATAACGTTATGTAGCATTACGATATGACGTATAACGTTATGTAGTATTACGTTTTAACGTGTGGCGTTATGTAGCATTACGATATAACGTATAACGTTATGTAACATTACGATATAACGTATAACGTTATGTAGCATTACGATATAACGTATAACGTTATATAGTATTACGTTATAACGTTTAACGTTATGTAGCATAACGATATAACGTATAACGTTATGTAGCATTACGATATAACGTATAACGTTATATGGTAATACGTTATAACGTATAACGTTATGTAGCATTACGATATAACGTATAACGTTATGTAGCATTACGATATAACGTATAACGTTATGTAGCATTACGATATAAGGTATAACGTTATGTAACATTACGATATAACGTATAACGTTATGTAGTATTACGATATAACGTATAACGTTATATAGTATTACGTTATAACGTATAACGTTATGTAGCATAACGATATAACGTATAACGTTATGTAGCATTACGATATAACGTATAACGTTATGTAGCATTACGATACAACGTATAACGTTATGTAGCATTACGATGTAACGAATAACGATATATGGTAATACGTTATAACGTATAACGTTATGTAGCATTACGATATAACGTATAACGTTATGTAGCATTACGATATAACGTATAACGTTATGTAGCACTACGATATAACGTATAACGTTATGTAGCATTACGTTATAACGTATAACGTTATATGGTAACACGTTAATACGTATAACGTTATGTAGCATTACAATATGACGTATAACGTTATGTAGTATTACGTTTTAACGTGTGGCGTTATGTAGCATTACGATATAACGTATAACGTTATGTAACATTACGATATAACGTATAACGTTATGTAGCATTACGATATAACGTATAACGTTATATAGTATTACGTTATAACGTTTAACGTTATGTAGCATAACGATATAACGTATAACGTTATGTAGCATTACGATATAACGTATAACGTTATGTAGCATTACGATATAACGTATAACGTTATATAGTATTACGTTATAACGTATAACGTTATGTAGCATAACGATATAACGTATAACGTTATGTAGCATTACGACATAACGTATAACGTTATGTAGCATTACGATACAACGTATAACGTTATGTAGCATTACGATATAACGTATAACGTTATATGGTAATACGTTATAACGTATAACGCTATGTAGCATTACGATATAACGTATAACGTTATGTAGCATTACGATATAACGTATAACGTTATATGGTAACACGTTAAAACGTATAACGTTATGTAGCATTACAATATGACGTATAACGTTATGTAGTATTACGTTTTAACGTATGGCGTTATGTAGCATTACGATATAACGTATAACGTTATATGGTAATACGTTATAACGTATAACGTTATGTAGCATTACGATATAACGTATAACGTTATGTAGCACTACGATATAACGTATAACGTTATGTAGCATTACGATATAACGTATAACGTTATGTAGCATTATTATATAACGTATAACGTTATGTAGCATTACGATATATCGTATAACGTCATGTAGCATTACGATATAACGTATAACGTTATGTAGCATTACGATATAACGTATAACGTTATGTAGAAATACGATATAACGTATAACGTTATGTAGCATTACGATATAACGTATAACGTTATGTAGCATTACGATATAACGTATAACGTTATGTAACATTACGATATAACGTATAACGTTATGTAGCATTACGATATAACGTATTACGTTATATAGTATT